>SMOB01000206.1:0-144396 GCA_007388105.1 Coniochaeta prunicola | reverse complement strand
TATTGGGTAGAGGTACACAGAGGGAAACGCAGGGGCTTATACGAGACCATAGCAAAGTGGGCGAATCGGATGTAATTAGCGGGCAATGGCCCTTTAGGCTTAGTGCCTCCGGGCGAAATATAATCCATCCATCCATCCATCTGGTGGTGGTCAAGATGGAGGAGCCTCAGGACTGCTTGAACATATCTGATGACCACAGTGATAAAGGAACACAGATTGTGGTCTTCTTCTAATGGCGGGACTAGGAAAGTAGGTGTATATTCCAAGAAAAGAAATGAAAACATTATATCGTAGTTTTCGCTCCGTGAGAATACTTGGCAATACGCAGATTTATCGTAAGTGTATTCGGCGTTGTCCAGTAAATTCTCACAAAGTACTCCTGAACACAAGATAACCAGGGATCTTCTCGAGACAGTAATGTGTAGCTGATGTGTATACAGAGTACCACTGGTTAAAACCTCAATCAGAGCTTCCGCAGGCGCCCGGCGAAAAGATCGATAAGACGTCCTATGCCCGCCCAATTATCCACCTCCCCTATGTACTACGCAAGCTAATAGCACGAGGCACATATCTGGATCAACAGAGGTCTAATCTACATTCGTGGCAGCATCGAACATAATACATATAGTAAGGTAGGCAGAGACAAGTCTCATGCCCTAGAGTTTATATAATTGGGGACTTGGCAGATAGTCCACTCGAGCGTCGATGTTAAGGTCATTATGCCGGCCGCCTAAGACGAGCCTTGCACCTCATCTGTAGCATGTTGATGTCACCGTCCTATTCGAGTTGGAACGAGTTATTGTAAGCGCCAATCCGCATCTCTATAGCCGACATGTTGCGTCGACGGCAATTGTCAAACGACCGAGTCGTAGCACGGGGATGGCACTGCTAGGAGCGGATATTGGGCTGGTTGGTAAACTCTGCAGATGTATAAAGTAAGCCATGGGTATCTCGAGGCTCAAAGTCTAGCGACCGATGATGACGGTTTTGGGAACCAGGTGGGTACCGTAGTGCCGCTACAATCGCAGCACTACGTTTTCTGAGATCATGATGTTTGGGGTTTTCTGGTGATGGCAAGACCCAGCTGTTCAAGCTCGCGGAAAATACACAAAATTACTTCATAAATGTTTTGGTCGCGTGGTCAGGCGGACTTTTAAGCCACTGGGTCGTCATCGATGATGAGAATGTTGGAATGCAGCTTTGTTGTTATTCGCCATTTGGAATAGAAGGTACGTACAGAGCATCTTCCCCGGACCGTGCTTCACCTTTTATGTGGCGTTCCAGGCCCACTTATCCCATAACCGCAAATAAGGTATCAAGATTTACCCTTTAGGACAGCTGGGATGGTCAACGTAAGCCTCGCAGCCTAGAGTCTAGGTAGGGTAACGTACAGTACCTTAGCCATGGCCTTCAATCTGGGAGGCATTACGGCAAGTTGACACAGTAACTCACTTCTTCGCGACTGTCGATTATACAAGGACAATCTTTTATTCACATTGATATCGACTTTCTTCGGCCACCGACCCTCTTTCCCGTGTCGACCTCCGTGTAGAGTTGACCACGTACCTGGTTAGACGGCGGAGTACGGGGATGACGACATAGCGTCACTACAATCCATCATGGCGGAACAGAAATTATTCACCATCCTGGGTGAGTAGAGGAGTTCGCCAAATGATCCCATATCCGGTGAAAGCCCGCTAGACTGACCGACTGACTGACTGACGTACAGAGAACAACCCGGACGTCATGAATGCTTTAGCAAGGAGACTTAGTCTTTCCGACGATCTGCAGTTCTACGATGTCTACTCCCTGGACGAGCCCGAGCTGCTGGCACATATTCCTCGTCCGGTCTACGCCCTTCTTGTTATCATCCCTCTCACCGCTGCCTGGCATAAGGACCGCCAGGCCGAGGATTCCACTATGGCCGACTACGATGGGTCAGGGGATCAGGAACCTGTTATCTGGTTCAAACAGACCATTGGGAACGCCTGCGGCTCTATTGGCCTACTTCATTGCGCAATCAACGGCCCGGCTTCGAAATTCATCCTTCCAGGAAGTCTCCTTGAGAAGCTCCGTACGGATGCAATCCCGCTAAAGACGGCCCATCGAGCTCAAATGCTCTACGACAGCCAAGCCTTCGAGGATGCGCACCAGTCTGTCGCCACACTGGGCGATACCGTGCCGCCCGCCCTTGAGGATGGCCACAGACTAGGCCATCACTTCGTGGCCTTTGTCAAGGCAGATGACGGCCATCTGTGGGAGCTGGAGGGTTCCAGGAAAGGTCCTCTTGATCGTGGTTTGCTCCGCGATGACGAAGATGCCTTGAGCACTAGAGCTCTCGATATGGGGCTCAAGAGAGTTATGAACGTTGACAGAGCCGCCGGCGGCAGTGATCTTCGTTTCAGCTGTATTGCTCTAGCACCGCGAGCAACTTAAAGTATATCGCCATGACGCACCTTCACGCACTCCTGACTTGCTTAGCATTCCAGCTGAAGGAAACCCTTTGCTGAAGTTCTACCATCAGGCCTGCTTTAAACCACAAGTCAGACGCCATCTACGCCATATACTGTAGTACAGCTCGTCACGTCTGGTGCTAGTGGTGGCAACGTCCTAGGTCGAGGGCTTGGTGTTTTTGTTTTGTCTGCTTTAGGCGCTTTGCATTTCGGGGCATCACCCAAGTCCGGCATCCGTGTGAAATGTGTATCCACTGACTTCCCGGAAACCGGCAACCAGGTGTTCACTCAGAAGGCACCTTACTGTGATGGTGTTGACGACCGGCGAACCGGCCGGAGGCTAAGCTTAGTCTTGTGGGCATAGAGGGTCTTGCCGAGAACATTCCATTAGTTCCGGCCGAGAGTCAAACAAGGCTCGCTGGTCGCACTGGACCATAGTCGACGGCTGTAGAGCTAGTATTGAGGGTTCACGCTTCAAACGTGTAAGGCTCCTCGTAAGTCAACATGTCACGCTGCATCCCAGGCAACGACGACCTCGAGATTTAGAGTGAAAAATCGCGTTAGGAGCAGAAAGTCACAGGTTGAACTCATGGGTAAGGCATTCCTGTGAATGGCGGCGTCCGGGCACAATTTCTGCCGAGACCTGCTGTGTATAGAGACAAGAGACAGGCCAACGACAGAGTAAGGCGTCATTAAGGAGTACAATCCCGGGACGTGGGCTGTCCGAGAGGCTGTTGTTGGTCAATATCTGCCTTTACTCACTCTGCCGACTGAACTGGAATGGTGATCTTTGATCGTCGAGGCTGATGCCCGTTTACACAGTGGTAGGGAATTCCAGTCAATACTAGCCACAACGTCATGGCTTACAAAATACGTGTTTGCCAATAATGTCTAGCCAAAAATCGGCGATCTTCAAATGGGGGCAGCATTGCAATAGCATTGGCCCATTTTCGCGCGCCTTGTGTTTAGTGGTCTTGCGTCTAAATATTGTCTCGGACAGGAGGGTACCACTACCGTGTCAACCTGTCAAGAATACCCCTTTTCTTGGGATCAACATTCCAGTGCCAGAGGCGGAAAGTCAACATTTTGTTCACTGTAGCAATAATGACCTAGATGACGATCAACGATGTTGAAACGCGACCCATGCCGTCTCGCAATATCGCGACGTCATGGGAATGAGGTAGTGACAGGACACGCCGAACGATCAGCGCCTTGAGAGATTGAAATCCAAGTCAACAGAAGAGGACTCGAAATGGATATAAAATCGAGCCTCATTCCCCCAGAGTCAAATCTACAAGCAAGCCAGCTCGCAGTCAAGCATCAATCTTCACAATAATCTTAACTTTCGGTACATTCTTTCAAGAACATTTCCCATATCTCTCTCAACATGAAGGCATCCCTGTTCACCCTCGTCCCCCTCGCCTGCTTCATGCAGGGCGCTCTCGCTGCGCCAGCGGCCAGCGTAGAGAACGAGGCCAGAGCCGTCGTTGGCTCTCCTACCAAGTCTCTTGAGCTTGTTGACCGCGGCCTCCTCGACGGCCTGCTCGGCTCGGCTCCTTCTTCCCAGCCCACGAACATCCCGGTTCTCAGCCAGTTGTCTCTCCTGGTGACTACTGTCGTCAACCTGGTGGGAAGCATTGGTACGTACTCCAGTAGCACAACACTTGTCGCTTGACTGACCGCCTCGATCCAGATGGTACCCTCGCCGGTGTCCAAGATGGCAGCGGAGACCTTGGCAGCATCCTCCCGACCCTGACCGGACAGCTCACCCAGCTCCAGTCCGCCCTGGGCCCTCTCGGAGGCATTCTCTCCGGTCTGGGTGGATCAGGCCTTGACCTGGGCCAGATTGCTGGAGTCTCTTCCCTCTTGGCTCAGCTTTTCAACGCTGTCTCAACGCTTGTGAGCCAGCTTAACACCATCTCTGGTATGTCTCCGGCTATTTGTCTTGAAAGATATCATTTACTGACGTCCTCAAAGCTCAAAGTGATCCTACCGGCTTGCTCTCGCCCGTCCTCACGCTCGTCTCGCAGATCCTCACATCTCTTGGCGGCGTGCTGAACCTGAACCTCCTCAAAAATCTCCTCGGATAAACGTTGAATCGTGTTCACTTCTGCATAGTACGTCTGCGAATACGGGAGCATCTTCGGGTCGAGTTGTTTCGGTGGCTGGAATGCCTAGGGGCTCGTCAGGCACGGCGTGCTACTTCAAGTTGGGATAGCAGTTCATGTTGTGATGGGATTATAGGCGGACTTGTTCGATTAGTTCTCTTGTGTATAGTCTCTCTTATGGATGTGACTGCATTTGACTGTCTCGAGTATACTACGCGGCTGCCATCTCGCTCGTGATACACAAGTTGTGAGTTCCATGTCCGATGTGTGGGCGTGTCCCGGCGTCACACACATTCTGTACTTCGCTGGGCTCCTATTCCCGATAGAATAAGACGACTGTAGTTTGAGGAGCGTTGAAGAACAGGCATATGACAGGTCTTACGAGAGCAGAGTTATTACGGATCACTTGCGAAGCTGAAAGGCACGAGTAAAAGGGAGAGCAGAAATGTAGAAGATAATATCATCATTGTTACAATTGTAAATTAGTATTCGCACTACTGTTCTAACTTGGGCAAATGCTCGCACTTGCGAGTATTCTGAAATTCAGGATAGCAGCGACCAGCGCTTGCTGTTTGCCGTTGAGATAAAGTACACCAGGAACTTACCTGACACAGGTGTCACTCAACAGCCACTTACCGCTCAAAGTCGTAATCACAAGAGCTGTGCATTCCACGCCTCTTCTGAAAGATACTCACCCGTTCTGGGATCCCTAGGATGTCCACGTAGATGAGGTTTAGGTGGAACACGAGGCGGCTGGGTCGACTACTTCGTAAGCGGACGCGGCGGGACCGGAGGTGAACGTGGTGGGCTATCAGGCACCCGAGGACGAGTACGGGGAACTCGTCTTCGGCTCGGTGCCCCTCCCTCGACACGGCGATGCCGCCCCCCGGATGAGCCATGATCGGCTTGTTCGGCCCTAGGGAGTGTGACTGTCGTTGGAGCCGGGCGCGGTAGTCGAGACCTGGACCTGTTCTTCTGCTCTGTCATGTCGGCTATAGAGGCTGCAATGGCCGCTTTGAGATCGGCATCTTCCTCTTCTGCAGTCTGCGGAGGTGCTAGCCCGTGATCCTTGAGCTTTGCCTTACTAGGCATTGGCACTTGGCGATGCGGGAGCCGTTGGCTGTGGTGCTGCGTTGGAACGGGTAGTCGTGACGGCGGGGATAGATTGCGAGCGGGCGTATATCCTGCCTCTTGGGGTTGCGTCTTTAACCTCTTCATCTGCTCCAGTTTCGCCTTCATCGACTCTGTCCTCACCACTCTTATCGGTACCTGCGCCAACTGTGGCCGCTGTGGCTCCTTCTCGTCAGTGGCGAGACCATACTGTACTTTGGGTATGAAGCGATAGAAGTCAAGGTATCTGAGACGACCTATGCCCGCAAGCTCCTGGGCCTGTCTAGGGGTTTTGCTTGTACGCCAAACCGCGAAGTCTGGCATATTGAAGATAGGTGCAGGAATAGTGCCCTCCAGGCAGTCAAAGGCCTCTTTTCGGTCCATGGCAATCTGGATGGCCTCTTCCGCGGTCTGTACAGGTGATCCCATGCGGCCAGGTGGCATGCCGGGCAGTGATACAGGGCCGCTGCTGACATCTGACGTGCGACTAGGCGACTGTTCCGTTGCTGACGACTGCCCATACTGCCCATACATACCCGCCGGACGGCTGGAGTACCTTCGAGCTGGCTCGGCCGGACGTGACATCCGAGGGTCGTTAGTGTGTTGTGGCATCTTACCTGTAGGGACTTTAGAGCCGCTGGGACGCGGACGCTGGCTTCGGTCAGATGGCGGAGATGATCGCCTGTAGTTTCGACCTTGATCTCTACGCCTGTTCCTTGCGTGCCTTTCGGACGCAGCGTATGCCTTGGAACTGGAGCGGCGTGAGTCGTCGGACTCGTCTTCCACCGAGTCAGAGGTGGTGGAATCTGAGCCGGAATAGCGGTCGTCCCTATCTAACTTCTTGATTCGGCTAATGAACCGACCCAGGCGGCCGGGCATTGTTGGTGTTGATATAGAAATCGATCAATAGGACTAATCAGAAATATGAGCGTATCTGAAGACTTTGAGTCCGATAAACAAGACCAGTCTTGTACTTTCTTGGCTTGCGGCTCTCCGATGGTGCGGCCCCCATCCTTATAAAGGCATCCCCTGTATTGAACTGATGCATTGTTATCCTATCAAAGGATATGAAAACAATGCATGTGTTCATTCGATGGCTTTGTCGTAATCATCCGAGCATAAGAGACATGTAGCGTCCTTATTGTCTCATCCGAGCGGACACAAGGATATGAATGCGTAGATGAATGGAATAGGCGGCACTACCCGAACAATGACCATGTGCTCTTTATTTTTTTAACAGCATCAGGGCAATGTCTTTGGCACAATGTCAATCCTTCCGGGGGGGTAGGTTGAGCCCTGTTTATCCAAGATGTGTATATAACGTCCCACACTCTGCATCCGAGAAGAAGAGGAATTTGTGTCTTAAACCACCATCAATGCTGATCACTGATAGCTGGCATTGCGAAACAAACCGACAAGCAACAAACCCGTCCCCCGACACCTGACAAAAGGAGCACACAATGTGTCTCCGAAGCGTCCAGGTGTCGCGGGCTTGCCAACATCGGATCTTTGGGACTATCATCCCATGCGAGTTACACCAGAAGACATGTAAGTCACCGAAGCCATGGTACTTAAAGCTCGGTATAGGCTCAGTGCGACAGCATTGCGGCTCTCTCAAGACGATTGAGATTCCCGAGCCGCATCCCAACTTGTGTCCGAAGTGCATGGACAAGAGGCTTCGATCATCGCCCGAGAAGACCAACAAGAACCGACAAAACAACTCTGGGTCGAAGGGTGACATGCCAGTACGGCCCGGACCTGCTCAACGCAAGCTCTCTGAGAGCTGCGGCATAGAGACTTGGAAAGGATTCTTCGACTGGCAAGACATCGAGGACGCCGAGGAGAACTTAGGGAAGAGGCTCGCGGCCATAGCACCCTCGCCGCCTACGTCTCGTTTGTCGACGCCTGACCCTTTCGTATCAACCGTCAACAAGCAGATCGGAAGCCAGCATAACAAAGGTAAGCAACGTCTCACTGAACCTACACTCAATCAACCAGGCATTGACTCTCGGGACGCCATGAAGTATTATCGCGGATACGAAGAGAGCAACTTGCAAGTCCCAGAATACTCTACCTCCGCTCCAGTGCCTCAGCACCATCGATCTGAGACTGGAATGAATGGGGAGGGAGTTGACTGGGCCGTTATCAAGGAGCATGCGAATTATAAGCGCAAGAAGCTGGAGACCTTAGGAACCTATCCGCCATCTCGGGTCCCAGACCCAGCACAACGCAAGAGTGATAAGGTCTTCGAAGACTGCGTAGCGCAGCTGCAGCGCCAAGACCTTGGGCAATGCTCTGGCCGAAAGCAGCAACTCTTTCGACCGGTTGTTCATGAAAAGCATGCTAGTGCTTCCAATGCTGTCTTCGGCGGAGAGCATCCGAACGTCGCCTATGCCCGATACATGGCAGAACAAGACTATCAGCGACGTAAAGAGCGCGAGCCACGGCTTGTCGACCCAGAAACTGTGCCTGTTGACACGAGCTGGCAACATAGGACGTACTCCGGTCCTGTCGTCGGCACAGCCTGGGTGGAACTAGCCAAGGAACTCTATCCCAATGGCGATCCCCTCGCGCACTGCCGAGACCAAGTGGCAACAGCTCCAGATCCCTCAGCCGTTAAGGACCCTTTGGCGGTTCAAAACGAACTATTGCGGAAGTACGGTGTTGTGCTACCGAAGCCCTCGGTTCATGACCGCCCGATGTCTGACAAGTCGAACAACGGAGGTCGAGACCATACGCAGACCTTTGTTAAGCCGTTGACATTGCACAAGCCTCATTCCCGCGAACACCCCGCCTACGTGCAGGGAGAGCGCAACCACTCGTCACGATCCATGGCAGTTCCAGCGACGTATAAGGGCAACGAGGCGCGAATCCGTTTCTCAGAGACTCCGCATCCGCGCCATCGCGACAACCCTAGCCGATATGAGATCCCTCCCCGTCGCTCATTAGCGACTCCTGCCAAGCCCCCTCTAGAGCGCAAAGCAGTGTCCGTAGGCTCTACTCCCTCGACGGAGCGCAACCTCGACTACTTTGCGATGTCTGCCCAGCAACGTCCCGAGTATCGGCAGCCTACAGAGGATGCCATTCTTCACTGGGAACGTGGGGGTAGAGAGATTGGCCGCGAATACGGTTAGACGCTAGGTACAGCCCGGACCACGGGACCGGACACCGGTGTCAGCTACATGAGCGGTTTGTCGACAGCGTCCAAGTTTTCAGGGAAGTCCTGGCTGAAGTCCAAGCTCGGGCTTTCAGATCCAGGTGATACGGACTCCTTTGTGTGTAGGGAGGCCGCACGTGTTGAGGGACGGTACGGATAAGGAGGAGTGCCCTCCTTGTTACCCCTCATGTCTCTCTGTTTTTCCTTATGTCTCTGTTTTCCTTCAAGTTTCTGGGTTTCCTTGGGTTACCCTTTCCTCATGTTTTTGTTTCCTTTTTCTGTTTTGGTCATAAAAGATCGGAGGATATTACATCGTACGGCGACTTTCGATAGATTGGATAAGAATTGGTCTGCTTGTAGGTATTGGATCTAGATCTCTCAATTAAGGAATATGCTATCACAAAAATTTATCTCTGAACCCTACAGTGAAGTAAGCGTGGTATACCGTATCTCATGGCATTTGCCTATCGTAATGTCAACCGCAAGGGGCTTCTAATCACCTTATCATATCGCCGTCCCTGGAACTGCCGCCGTTCCTCTGCCTGAATAGACGGTATTTCAGACGTAGTTGCGGAATGTCGCGCTCTGTGGCTCAGCGGCGACAAGGTAGTAACGCCGCATGCCTTTGTATCGCCTTTTGAAGTCTAGAATGTCGCTGCGTCCTGGACTAGACGATGGGTATTGTGGCCTTCCCACCTGTGAGAAGACAAGCTTGTATCAGAGCTTGACGTGATCCGGCTCTTATTGTGCCTTTCCGTTCTTAAGTGCCTTCTGCGATCGGAACTTGGCAACCTCTACCGCCACGGCCTTATCAACCCGTGCCTTGAGATGTGGCCGGTATCCGATCATAAACAGGAGTTCGAGCCAGACAAACAGAGGCGCGAGGAAGAGGGCCTGGAACAAGTTGTCCAGAAGCGCAGGCGCTCGTCGCTCGAACTTGCCGTGGCCGATGAATTGCAGGATCCAGGACACGATAAATATCGCGATGGCCCACTGATTCGTCGCCGTCGAGTTGGCCAATCTTAGCTGGTTGCCTGCGGCCGCGGAGCCCACACATAATATTGCCAGGACGGTACCTGCCACAGGCTCGAGAAGGACGTAGAGCGCTGCCCAGAGGAAGGAGAAGAATGTGCCGAGGTTCGGTTCGACGTATGGTATTGAGAGCCACTGAGGAGGAGTGAAGAAGGAGCCGGTGTTGGTGGACTGTTAATAACACTGTCAGATGCATGCTGCGAGACATGTAGTCGAAAAGCTCTAAAGGGCACATATTTGGCATACCACGGTGAAAAAAGTAGTCAGGATTAGGGGCACGCAGACCATGTGGATGGCGATGTTGACCGGATTGGAATGATAAGCACCGTACTACCATGTAGATTAGCTATATTTCCTGCGAAGCCCTCTCATGGGAGTGGTGCACATACCTTGACGAGCTGTTTTTCAAGGTTGAGCGACATGATGAAGCAGGCCTTGGACTGGGTCCGGACGTTTCGGCGAAAGCCTGCAAAACACCAGAGCAGATAAAAGTGACTAATTGCCCTCAGAAGAGGATTCACGGATGTTTCTTCCTGCTAAGATACAGATACCTATGAGAAAATCGCAGAAGCGGCATGTGATATAAGGTGTGAGGAGGAGAGAGTTGGGCGTCGCGTCGGTGAAGAATGGTCTGATTTGCTATGGAGTTGTTCATGTGTTCAATAAAATGGCCAATGTAAGTGTAGATTTATTTCCATGCTATCCGCCGACTGTGGGGAAGTTGCTTGGGGTTCTTTCGGCTGGGGAAAGCCAACTCTTGGGAGTCAGTATACTTGACTCCAGCTCTCGCTGTCTTACGGGGCTTGGTTTGTGTAGAACTCATTGAGGGAGTTGGGGATCCAAAGTCTCAGATATGCTGCCGACATGACAGAGGATCGCATTCTGATATGGTTTAAGTCAACTGTCTTTGTTCGAACGGCTGGCTCCAAGGTACCAAGGTACGTACCTGGGTGACTCTGGCACAGAACGGTGTGGGGCGGATGGTCGCACAGACCTCTCCTGGTAACTTAATTTTTAGTGCAGCTCGCATGCAGGTCGCGCTTTCTTTCAGCCTCGCCAACTTTCGTTGCCAGCTCCCATGCTCCGTCCTGTGCAAATCCCCATCAACTACTCCGACCACATCACCAAGCTGCGTAGAGCACGACTACTCTTCTCCTCATTTCAAGAGATCGCCTTAGATTTCTCTACGTGCTCTTGTGGGCCTCGGAGCCGCTGTCCTCCTCCCTGACAGGCGCCCTCCGGTCGACCTGCTGTGCGAGCTCGAGATCACGCTAGGGTCTGCGACAGTCTTTCACCTTTCATCTGGCTTTGTTCAGATCGCATCGCAGAAGGCTCCATACTGGCTGAGGGTCGCTGCGGCGGTACTTGCGGCTCCGACACCGACGATCGCATAACTACGAGCTTTGCACCATTCGATCTGACGTACTCCTACAAGAGTGCAGAGCCAACAGCCGCAAGACGTAACCCGAGACTTTTGCGATAACCAGCATGTTTTTCCTTCACAACTTAGAGCGCCGGGTCACCCTGCACCCTTCATACTTCGGCAGGAATATGCACGAACTGGTCACGAGCAAACTGCTGAAGGATGTTGAAGGGACCTGTGCGGGCAACTACTACATAATCTCTATCATGGATACCTTTGATGTGTCAGAGGGACGCATACTCCCCGGCAGCGGCTTGGCCGAGTTCATTGTTGGATACCGCGCAGTTGTCTGGCGGCCCTTCAAGGGCGAAGCCGTATGTCACTTCCCGGCGCACGTCGTCGTCGGCTCAGACTAACCCGGACAGGTTGATGCCATCGTCTACTCCGTAAACCCTCACGGTTTCTTCGCTCAGGCTGGACCTCTCCGTCTCTTCGTCTCGGCACATGTATGCTCCTCAGCTGTCATGCCTTATCAGGAGACTGTCGCTGACTGTCCCACGTCTAGTTGATGCCCGAAGAGATAAAGTACGATGCAAACGCGACACCGCCCCAGTTCACTAACAACGCCGATATGGTCATTGAACCCGGTACCCAGGTCCGAGTCAAGATTATTGGCACCAGAACCGAGGTTGGCGAAATGTGGGCTATTGGCAGCATCCACGGCGATTTCCTCGGGTATGCTTCGTGTGGCCTAGCTTTGCTCTTATCCTTATTAATCCGTGATATCAGGTGTCTCCAAGCCTAGAGTGATGGAAGTCATCAATCTCGGTCGATTACGTGGCCTGCCGCCGACCAAGGAAGGCGCTTCCGCCGCGAGAGTCTTACGAGCCTTGACCGCATGAATGAGTCAGGTGCATGAACCAACGTGCAAACAGCAGGACGAGACACGCCGTTATCATCATGAGTGCACTTATGAGCCGACTCTTCCGTTCGGATCGACAGTAGTCAACAAGATGACTGTTTCGAGTATGCGATCTGGAGATCGTAGAGAGTGGTATACTCTCCAAACCACAACTGACATCAGCACGGCTACAGTGATTGGCTGTCTTGACAAGAGGTTGAATCGAAAGATATGCCCATGATTTATATGGGCTGCAAGTACGTCAAATGAGTTCAGACGAGCCTGGGAAGTGTCTGTTGGCTGGGGATGTTGCTTCCATCCGCCCATCTTCTGATAATTTCGTCTATGAATTCAGCATTATCCACGATTGCAAGTGTCAATACCATTTCCGCAATGTGTGAGGCTAAGCGGGATCTGATGGTGTGACTTTTACTGACTTCCTGGCCAACAACCAACCCTATCTGCTGTAGTGATCCTTAGGCATTGCATGGTCTATCTGACTGGCGGCAGTAGATGCGACATGCTGCAGCAGCTTCCTCAAACGCCCTCCTATGCTATATCTGGCGAGGCCGGAGTCGGCCATGGAGACGTCTCGCGTTCATGACATCGCCGTGTACCGAAGGCTGTGGGATACGTCCGCTTTGCTCTTAGCAACTCATACCCAAGCACTGCTCATAGTCCAAGTTCAGACCCACTACCAGGGCGCAATGAGGGTTGTCGGCCTTATAAAGTTGCTCGCAGCCAAGCAATACTAATGTGACTTGTGAGCGAACTTCGATGGCATCTCGCATCACGGGTGTAGCTTATGTGTGGTTCCCGGTTTACTAGGCGGTATCGAAGAACATCGATCGCCCCTTGTGTTCAGGTAATTCCTAGCTGTCATTCGACATATCTTCGGGTGGGAGTGTGCTCGCTGTGGTGCTGAACTTTCGACCCTTGCTCTCTGTCCAAGGTCAAGAGCGCGCCGTTCATGGTCTAACCCATAGAAACGGGGGAAACATCTTTCAGGTACCTCTGAAGCTTGAAGTAACCCGTGGACTCGAGTCAGGGATCCAGGGGTATCATTGTCTATGAGCCAATAGAACAATAGAAGTGTGACATGCATGGTACGTGCATAACAAAGAAGCTAAAGGGTGCATAGGGCGGTCATGGAACAGAGAATGGAAGCTTTGCACAACCTTCTAGAACAAACAGGAGTCTGGATCAGTTAACAAGGGACCAACTATTCCGCTCAGCCAAGATGCTGTGTCACCCCAAAAGCCACTCAGTACAGTGATTGAAATTGCGTCGTTGAAGAACCTGCATACAACGCACAGCAACAACTCACACAGAGGTGCCCAGGAGTTGAACTACCTCGGATTCTTACAATTCCGACATTGATAGTCCCAAGCCAGGTAATGAGCCTCTTGGGCTCACATAGTGCAAAGTAACATTTAGCTGCATGGTCTCAAAAAGCGGCGTACAGTCATTGGAGGCTGGCACCCACCCCTGATTGCGGCACGGAGCTGCCGGTTGCAACGCCCGTCAACTCAACGACGACAAACAACTCCCCCTGCAGGGCCACTCCTTACGGCAGCATATGACGAGGACTACCGACCATGAAAAACGTTGGCAAGAGTTGTTGTATCCAGGAGCCGGACTCAAGATCAGCCAGCCATGGTGAGATACTACTGCCAACCACAGCGCCATTCCAACACATGCAATGTAAATCGACGCTCAAACCGCTGTGATGACGGGAGCTATGTTAGGATCAGATTTTATACTCATCACGTATGCCGTTATAGGGTGAAATAGGTCTCCGATACTTTGAAGACTGATTATGCGGACACGGGACCCTCTGTACCTACCTTAGGAAGATTAGTAAACTACGAGAATACAATACATCAGAGGGCCCCGTCCATCTAGCGGCTCAGTTTGATCGGGATATCCTCGTCACGACCCTTCTTACAGACCGTGCTCTGAACGAACACGTTGTCGATGGCAGGAAAACCGTAATGGATGCTGAAGAGAACAATGATTGCTTGACTGATTTAGACCTTGGGAGAGCAGGGTACGGAAGATGCGACACGCACGCTAGGCCAACGGTCATGAAGCCACAACGAGACCGCCTTGAGTGTGGAAGAAATGACTCGCTATAAGAAAGGCCACTGTGAATGATCCGCCTTTCGAATCTTATCGTCAGCTTCCAGAACATTTCTAGGCTAACAGATGGGTTTAGGGTATATGCAGAGGTGCCCCAGGAATAAGCAAGCAATGAACTATGCGTATGTGGCGCTGAAGCTAGGCCAACACGGCAGGCCAGATACAGTAAGCTGTACGTCCGTAGCGGGCTCGTTGAGCGGTACAAGTAAGAAATGGGCCCAGCTGATGAGCTGAAGAAGCATGCAGGGATGCCGAGCGTTGAAGACTGTACGCAACCTGGCTACTCGAGTCGCCCCATGGCTGATACTCATGCCTAATAGGCTTCAAAGAAGCCGATCGCACTAAGCAGACCGTTATGTTATCCTCGTCAAGCAAAAGGCTCCCAGAAGGCCTACCATGGCCTGAATTCCTGGTCAACCCAAGCCAGGCCAGTAACAGAGGCCTAACTCGGCAGCGTATCCTCCGCATCTGTGGCAAGGAGGAGAAAAAACTGGAGGATAGCTGAGAGGATAGTCACCATCCTTGCCCCGCCTGGGCTGCTGGTGTCCACCAAAACAGAACAAAGACCATTGTTTGTTCTTGTTCTGTGTTGCAAAGATCACTGGCTGCATGGTCGATCTGTCCTTTTTTCGCCTGGGTGGGAAGCCAGAGAGAGAGAGCTTGGAATATCTAGTATGGCGTCCCACCTTCTGATCATGGTAAGTTGGCAGTTCGAGACCTCGAGATGGCCGCTAATGCAAGTTGTCGTTGAGGCTAGGATAACGCAACAAGTCCCTATGCCTGAGTCACGGCATAGTTCAAGCTCGGTCTCTTCTTTTGACTTGTCACAAATGCGCCTCTCGCCGAGACTGGCCTGCAGGCCAACGTGCTTCCTATCCAGGCCTTCTCGAACAAGTTCCAAGTGAAGCAATGAAAACGAGAGTCGACTATGTTTGTTATCGTGAACAGGAAAGTAATGCCTTCAAGAATTAGGGGTTAGTATGTTGAAGAACGAGACCGTAAGACCATGCGGCGCTGAGAGCCCGAATATAGTAGCAAGATAGGACACTTTACAACAAGTTGAAAGAACAAGGGGCAAGTTTAGCAGTGGCTGGAAACCAACCGCGAAGTACCCAGTGGTGCCAACCGATGGCTACCAACAGCCCCTTGATGTTGACGCGACGCATCCCGGACTGCCGGTCAGTGCTTCGCTCGCAAAAGACAAACATTCACAAGTCGTCCCTAGTGCGGTATCTTGAGCCTACAGATGATCAAGGGTGAAGAGAAGAGTCTGCATGGTGACAGCATCTAACCTCACACAGCACCTTCATCTTTTGTCCAAGCTTCGGTGAATTGCTTTTGTTAATCTGATATCCTTCAGTCTTTGTTCCCCGGGGAAGCTGTGAGCTCCGCTCTATTGGTCGGGCTCTCGAGCTTCACCTACCCAAGAATATCACTGGAGCTGGAGTACCGAAAGATATTTAAAAGAGGTGTCTTGACTTTGTACTAGAGTCTCGTTAACAAAACCAACCCCATCACATTGATCAGAGAACTCCGGCCACGATCAGACCCAGCTCGACAAGATGTTCTCTCGCATCACAAAGAACAAGATGCTTGCCGTAAACCCTTGCCGGCTGACTGCCGCCTTGCAAAGGCAGCCTTGCCGTGCTTCCAAGTCACTTCCTCCATTCGCGTGGCTCACCACTTCTTCTCAGGAAGCCACTCGTTATCTCCACAGTGATCCTGTACGCCCCGGCACAACAAGCGATGGGTTGCCGACAACGACCACCGCAGCATCCATGATTGACAATGACAACAACCCAGAGGCTTGCTCGGACCAGCAGGACGAGTTCTGGAAGAAGACCCGGGTCTGGGCTGACACTCCTGCCAAGGACTTCCTGTCCTACCGTTGGAGTGTAAGTTGGATACTTCAAACGGTCCCGCCTAAAATGATGTTAACCGTTCTCTCACAGGTCGCCAATACAGTTCAAGGTAGCGCCAAACTGGTCAAGTTCTTGAGCACCGCATTACCTGAGCGTGTGCCTCTCAACCACAGCGCCACTCGAACGCAGAGCCGCGAAGAGCTCATCCAGGACGTCCTCGACGGTGTGACTGCCGCGACCATGGCCATCCGTATCACGTCAGTCAGCCGAACATCAGAACAAACCGTACAATTGTCCGCCCAACTAACACCGCGCCAGTCCATATATCCTAAGCCGGATCAACTGGGAGACACCCCGTACCGATCCCCTGTTTCGGCAGTTTCTTCCTCTCCGGTCGACCATGATACCTGACCATCCCAAGCTGTCTCTCGACTCGCTTCACGAAGAAGCGGACTCTCCAGTCAAGGGCCTAGTCCATCGTTATCCAGACAAGGCACTGTTTCTCCGTAAGTGGCCCATCAACCATACACTGGCCTTGAGCCATTGCTGACAGTTTCGCAGCCACATCCGTCTGTCCAACATACTGCATGTTCTGCACCCGCTCTTACGCCGTCGGCGCCGACACCGACACCGTCACCAAAGCGTCGCTCAAACCAACGCGCAAGCGCTGGGAAGAAGCCTTCGCGTACATAGAGAGCCAGCCTGACCTGCACGACATCGTCGTCTCGGGCGGCGACTCGTACTACCTCGCGCCGGAGCACCTCGTCGCCATCGGCGAGCGGCTCATCTCGATGCCCAACATCCGGCGGTTCCGCTTCGCGTCCAAGGGGCTGGCGGTCGCGCCCACGCGCATCCTGGACGCCTCGGACGGCTGGGTCGACGCCCTGATCCGAGTGTCGGACCTGGCCCGGAAGGCGGGCAAGGCCATGGCTGTGCACACGCACTTCAACCATCCCAACGAGATATCGTGGATCACGCGGCTGGCGAGCCGGAAGCTGCTGGAGGCGGGCGTCACGGTGCGCAACCAGACTGTTCTGCTCAGGGGCGTCAACGACGACGTCGGGACCATGTCGAAGCTCATCCGCGATCTGGCGGATAGTAACATCGTTCCAGTCAGTCTCGTCCTTTCTTTCCCTTGCCTTTTATTTTACTTTGCAAGACATGGCCTTCCATCCTGTAGTATTGAGACATAAGAGGTGAGGTTCTGACGCTGACAACACCTGACCAACAGTACTACGTCTACCAGTGCGACCAGGTCCAGAAGGTAGAGCACCTCCGGACACCGCTGCAAACGATCCTGGACCTGGAGGCGCAGATCCGCGGGTCCATAGCCGGCTTCATGACGCCGCAGTTCGTCGTCGACCTGCCCGGCGGAGGTGGCAAAAGGCTGGCATGCTCGTTCAGGAGCTACGACCGCGAGACGGGCGTTTCGACTTACCTCGCGCCGGCGGTTGTCGGACGGGGTAAGGTGGACAAGGTCTACGAGTACTATGACCCGGTTCAGTGAGTAATTCTGGTCGCCTGGTTGGCGAGTTCGGCTGAGAGAGGGCTGATTGAAGGGTCATTGAGAGGTGGGTTGGGTGGTGGCAGGTGGCTTCGTCCATATGCACGTCCAATGCAGGTCGAGGAGGACAAACTGCATGTGGCCTGCAGGATCAGCTCGATGTGACGCGTATTAGATGTCTGCATCTGAGAGGAACGCCTATACTAGGGTTAACAGAGCGCTGAAAACAAGGCGAAAAGAGAAAAAAGAAAATGGTGTTCAGCGTAGCTCCTGCCTCGTTCAGCTGTGCATTTGTGACGTCTACCTACCTAGACACCTTACTAGGTAGGTACTGCGTATTTGAGTGGAGACATGTGGTGCATGTCCCAAACTCAGGCATCTGGAAGCAACCACCGCGTATTAGAAGCCATCGACAAGCGGTAGGCCGGTACCGGAAAAGAAATTGCAATTCGTCGGGGCAGGATCCTTCGAGATACTGTTCGCCATGAGTGCCTGCGTATGCGGTACGCGTGTCATCTGGTTCAAGCTACCATTACCTTACATGTATTCACTGGGGCCAAATTCGAACGTGGGTCGACCGATCCTTATACGCCCGCAACGGTCTCCTATGTCCAGAAAAGGAAGGTATGAGATGCTTTAATCGTGCACCAGGAATCCGCGTGGTGATGACTCAAATGTCAACTGCCTTGCCCCCGAGAGTCGAATCTCTTCAGTTTGGTAATTTGATCTAAAGTATCTCGTGAATCTTTCGCCTCACAGGAGTCGAGCTTTTTACAATGACAAGCACAATCCACATCCGTGAAATTCGGCCTTCGGACGAGGAGGCTGCCGAGCTCCATTCCGTTGGGATTCTGGCCTTCACTGACGTGGCCATGCACAAAGTGATGTTCCCAAGAGGCGAGGAGACAAGAGAAGAGGAGCTACGCTGGAGGGCGCAGCGCTTCCGCCAGAGTCTGGGGAATCCGACGAAGCGGTTTGTTGTCGCGGTCGAGGGGACGGTGTCCGAAGACGGGACATCTCAGGAACGCATCATCGGATGGGCCCGGTGGGGGACACCACCAGCTGTGCCGGTACCAAAGAAGAGCGATGCAGAAAGAAGGAAGGAAATGGAGGAGCAGATGAAGACTTGGCCGGATGCAATGGATAAGGAGGCGTACAAGAAGATACTAGAGGGGTTTGCTGAGCTCGATAAACAGTGGCTTGATGGAGACGATCCGACAAGCTTCTGGGGTGATGTCTTCCTGGTTTGGATCTGCATATCTCGTGGCCTAAACTGACGTCTAACAGTCCTCGATGTCCTTGCGGTGCACCCGGACCATCAGCGGAAGGGGCTGGGGTCGAAGCTGACCAGATGGGGGATTGAGGAAGCTGCAAAGGAGGGCAAAGGCGTCGGCTTGTTGTCCAGGCCGAACGCTAAGCGTCTCTATGCTTCGCTTGGGTTTCGTACTTTCGGTCCAGAGCGCTATGCTGGTGGAGACTCGCAGACGGCAATGAGATTAGAAGGACCTACGAAGTGAGCAGAAGCCACTTTCCAGGATGCCAGAGTGTGAGATATCATGACAGCAATCGTGACTTAATGTCCCGGGGCTGGAATGAGCCTCCTGACACGATCATTATCTCAAATCCGTGAACCAGGTAGCGCATCGACTGAGTTGATAATGATGCATGGTGATCTTGCCAGTCAGACATAATTACTGTCTTGGCCAGTTCCGGTGAGTTGTCATCGATGTGTTCTCTGGGCCCGAGTGAACATAAACTGTTCCAGCATGGCCGCAGGAAAGCCGGTCAAACGAACAATACCAGCGATTGCGTGGAAAGGCCTCATAAAAACTGCCTTGAAACATCTCGGCCTTCGGCACACCTTCTCCTTGTCTTATCATAGGTCGTATGTTTGCTCTCCGCCTCGACGGCCGCCACTCCGTCAGTGCAAGATTAGACGAAAGCCGTGAAACAAGGTGGCTTTCGGCCAGGCCGGCCACGTCCCTTGCACACATTTGACATAGCAAGAGCAGGACCATAACGTGTCCCCTCATCGCCATATAGCCGGTCCAACGACACCAATACCAACTAGTCAGCCTTGACCACATGGTCGTCAAGGGAAGGCGGCAAGTCGGGCAGGAGCCCTGATCATGGCTGGCGACTGTGATCCTCCAGTCTACTGGTTGGCCGAGGTGGTGGAAAGCGGGTTGACTTGTAGCGCAGCCCAGATAGGTTGAGTCCGGATGATATTCCAATGATTCTGGGCAGGGCACTTTATCCAGGAAACTTGCCAACATCGTATCTAACTCCATGAGCCTTGCAAGCCGTAAGATACTCAAGCAAAGGGCCCTAAATTCGGTCTTCGTCCTGGTTTAGTTACGTGCTATGTCAGCCTTCAGTAACGCGCTTGGATTACTAGCCGGTTCTGCATACCCTGGGCTGTAGACAGACGCCATCGACCTACATATCGAGCTATCCATCCTATAGTCTCCCACCGGCAGATCGAATTACCTGTGGCTTGCGGTCTGGAACAAAGGCCAAAGCTCACGGCCTCCCCCGGCGACTAGCGGATGCGGGGACATGGATTCGGGTCGAATTGCCTCACGTCACCCAGCACGAGTGATCGAATTTGAAGCCTCCACGTGGAAAGACACTGTTCTCTGCAGAGGTTTCGACGAGGTTGAAAATGGATGGTGATAGTTCCTTCCGAATGAACAGATAGCATGTCAAAGGCAATTTGCTTTGTACTGTATCTGGACTCTGGTACACGGCCACGCCTTGGCGGCCGGGACAACACGTTTAGACTCATTGCCGTGTCGGGCTGTTACTGTGACTGCCTGTCAACAGCAAGCCCCACGCGAAGAAGACTGGATGAATGTGACGCTACCATGTCGAGCAGACGCCCCTTCGCTGCCTTCCAAACTCAATCGGCGTTTCGTGACTAGGGTCGGTCCTGCAAGCCACTATCACAAAGCACATCGGACGACAGAGACGCACAAGCTAATGGTTACGTGCGAAAGCACTCTTCAAGTTACTTCAACGCTTGTTGATCTTTGATTTCAGCTCCCATCCGCCAGGGGAATGCCATGCCCGTAGAAGCTCTTGCGCTGAATCTGATAGCTCTTACGGTTCTGTAGTGGCTTGGGTAGTGCGCAGGCCGGGAATAGATCAACCGTGATTTTCATGCAGAGACACGGCTGGTCCGGCGGAGGGCTCGCTGTCGAAATGGTGTGACACGGCTGAAGTCTGTATATTAATCCGATCACAGTCCCATTATCTCGCTCGTGTGCAGCCTGCAGGGCATGATGAAGGCTGAAGCGCACATCAATAAGCTTGTCCGTCCCGGGTTTGAGATAGATTGATCAACGTGTAGTATACGAAGGAAGAGGAGCCCGAGCACATGGCACAAGGTATTACGGATCAGCAGTGCAACGCCGGTCTGAAGAGTCCTGAAGCTGCAGTACCACCTTCATCGTGTCAAAACTCGCTGGTTTAGATCGGCGGCATTGGGTTTCTGGAAGAAAAGAAGTGTCTGAACGATGCTGGAACAATGGAAGCAGAACAAAGGGAATCCTTGCCGGTTGGATTGACCGTCGTGGAGCCCGAGCCGGAGATCCACACTGGACCTGCGTCTTTTAGTGTACCGGTGATCCGGTTAGGGGGAGATGATGCGGCCCTGTCAACAAAACTTTGGGTTATTACACAGACAGACCTCGGGTTGCGGATGATCTCAAGACGGGACGGTCTTGGACGGCATCAGACCGGATTCATGTCAATGATTGAAACGGCAGGCAAACTTCCTAATGATGACCTCGAGAAAGCACGGTCATTGACAATAAATCAAGTCGAAGGCAGGTGCATTTGACTAGACCAATTGTTCTCCCTTACCTTAAGTCAAATCCTCGATAGCTCTTGCCATCTGTCGATGAACCATTCATGGTTTCAAACTTCCAACGGCCGATCGTTTCCTTCTTTGAACTTGCCCATCTACAACATAGTGTAACTTACGGTTGAGGCCATCGGAGTCGAGCTTTATTTTGCTTCTAGAGTCCACATTCGCTCTCGTGTTTTCCTTGTAGGCTATCCCTAGGTATCTTGGCGAGTCTTGGAGCCCAGTGATCAGCCACAAAAAGTGGTAAGACTGCAAGACAAGTACAGCCTGGAAAGCGACGCCACAAACTCTGCAATCCAGGTAGGGAATACTCGAGAACCGGATCCAAGAATTCAGAACAGATGGTTAGGTGACACGGACAACTGCACCCGAATGCTTGAACCAATACATCAAGCTATCCCCACCAGGACAAGTCTCGAGGGCGCCTAGCGAAATGGGCAGAGCCACCGATGTGACGGATGTTCCCACATCGACTCTGACGGACACAGCGCCATGCGGCTTTATATGGGCCTGGCTTGCAGAATCGACAGGGACAGCGCCAACAGGGACCACGATAGGGAGACAGGGGACATCACCGGTAGCTTGGGAGGAGAACGACATTAACATTTCCTTTTCAAGACGCGGGTCTGAACCCTGGACTCCTCATCTTCCGATTTCAACAACTGACGACTCCGAGCCCTTGTGTTCCTCTGCTGCTCCGCCTTCTCTGCTCGCTTCTTCTGCTTCTGCTTCTGCATCTCCATCTGGATCTCCGCTACACAGCTTGAACTTCCTTGCGCTCGACACCGAACAAGAGCAACACCTACCTTGCTGTCGAAGTCCGTCTCCAACTAGCCTCAGGACTACTAGATCTGATCACAAGCTCGATTCGGGATTGACTAGCAGGTCAGCGACTGCTTCCAACTCATTTCTCTGCTGCTCTCCTTCGAGCCTGAGTTTTGATGCAGATAGCGAGGACGAATACCGCACCCTCGGTACATATTACTCCTACTCAAAAGTTAGACAAAGGAGCAACAGGTTGAAGATGCCTGGCTCGACTCTGCCTGCTCCGGACGAGCCATACTTCCCGAACTCGACTTACACTGCGGCCAACATAACTGTGAATACAGGCCACTGGCGACCACACACTTCCCGGAGCGGTCGAAGTGCTCGTTCAGCCAGTCCCTTGTTTGCTCGATGGGCTCGTCGACAACACCAGCATCTTGACGTGCGGGAAACCAACAATTCAAGATCGTCGACGGACAGGAAGAGCTCTAGCGGCGGCGGCGGTCCCAAGAGCCTTCTCCAGCAACACAATCACAGCTGCCATGACAATGACGACGCCAGCCACAAGCACGCATATAATCTCAGCACGTCGACAATGACTGGATCTGGCAGCAGCTCGAGACGCCAGTCACAGTCAGCTTTAGCCCCTCCGCTGACGCGAGAAGAATTCGAGGCTCTTCCGCTGGCCATACAACGCAAGGTACGTGCAGTTTCTATTCGTCTATCACATTTCCACTTTGCAACATTTCTCCCCACGGAACTCATCTTCGCCAATTGGTCAGACGTGAGTGGACATCGAGCTTGTTAGAGCTGCCTCTGCGTGCCTGCGTCCAATAGAAACTCCCGTCCCCTTGCATCAGCTACTGTGGTAGTTGCCCACCAGCACCATCTCTCCACACCCCCCAGGACCCCCAAAAGAGCCATTGTTGAAGAGAACCTGGAGTCGTCTGGTTGTTCGTCATGCGGAACCCACTGGCATCCCGTATCTTTCGCCACCCATTAGGACGCGAGAACTAAGTAAACAACTTGATAATGCCACTCAACGACCAACCTTGCAGATCTGGACCCGCATCTGCCTTATGCTCAGTCGAAGTCGGCGCCTCTTTGGTTACGGTGGGCAGAGCGGGCGGCTATGAGGGCAATCGGGTGCGGAAGCAGAGGTGCATTCTCGTCGCCGCGAATCTCAACTTCTGCCGGAATGCCGCTCAAAGCACCTTTCCGGTCTGTCATTGGCGGACACTCTCGCGGAGTTGGACTGCTATCTCAGCCCATAGGCTCCGGCAAGCCTTCTGCCCTATGCCACCTCCAATTGCGATATGCCTTTCCTTTCGAGGGACGAGGGAATGCGGGACTGCTACATACCTTATGGTTGTTTGGTAATATGGTCGTTGTCCACGGACGAAGGCGCTAGGCAGCCCGAGACAGCGGTCAAGCCAAACCCGTAGCATTCAAACGCAGAGTTGCGTTCTGTCCGTTTGGCTTCTGGTTATCACGCCCTTACCTAAATCATATTAGCTGGTGCTCTTGCAGGCTCAGGCAAAAATTGTGCCTGCGTATGCTTGGCGCAGTGCCAGCCGGATATGAGCTTAGCGGCTTTGCACCCTGCGCATTCCATTCCTCGTCGATTCGCCGCCGCTTCTGGGCATCATGCAGGCGTTTGGGCCTCTCTGCATGCAAGGCCCACGTTTACAACGCTGTCGTCCGGACTCACCAGTCACTAAATCGCTTAAGACCCCGTCTGAGACTTCGTTCCTGCATGCCAATTCATCCGTCTCTCCTGTGTCAGTCCACAGTGTTTGTTGTGTGGGATCAACCCACATGAATTTGCGTCAAGTTGCTAAAATCAGTCCTTCCACTTATACAGTACTTTTCCACCCTCGAACGCCTTCGATTTGCCCAGGCATCCGGCATCGATGATATCTCACAACACTACGACCAGATAACAGCCCGCAATTTCAAGCGGCGCTTAGCTCGACAAGATCGAAGTGCATCTGAGAACTGGGTCAGTCTTCACAGGAGACGCTCACTGCTTGAGTCTCGCTTTTCTTCGGCCGACTCGCTTGCGTTTGCCAATCTGCCAGAGAAAATAAAGCGGAAGCACTTCACTCGTGAAGAGCAATCCCTTCTGACACGCCAGTTGCGGGCTAGCGTAATCCTCGACGCTGCGGACGAGGTGGTATACAAGGCCGGTCGTCGGGCTAGTGGGCACTTAGACGTTCCTCCAGATAAAGACCTCGTCGCCCCCGATTTTCCCAAACAGCGGAATAACAGCATGGATTCGCCGATGACCAATCGTCACCTGGCTGACGACGGGAAGAGTGCAAGTTTCCCCGAGTCGTTCTATGACACCTTTCGGTGGCTGGACGAGGAGGACGATCTGGACTTACGACTTTTCCTCGACGACTACCATGCGAACCTACGCGAGCACTTACCTGAACCCTCCAAGCAGAGGCGGCCGTCATTCCGTCGCCGTCTGTCCATCACCAAGATACCCTTCGGGCGCACTTCCGTCTCTGTCAGCCGGCCTTCTACGACAGACGTCGTGGCAAGTCCCAAATCACCGGCTCAAAGCCCATTGAGCTCTTCCTCCGAATTTCACTTTGGCCATCAACGGAGGAAATCTCGCGCATTGTCTCTAATCACACCAAAGCACTCTCCGCAGGACTCTGTCATGACGATAGATCCTTTTGCTGCCCATTATCAAGATCCTGAGGCTCGATTGAAGCTCCGGGTATATCTTGCTTCGCCCCAGAAGTTCGACGAGGCTATCGAGTTTGGATTTCCCTCAAATGACGTGATACCTGGGCCTCCTGCCACGGCTACAAATGAGGGCCGTGCACCGAGCAAGCGACGATCTCAGCACAAATTGTCCGATGACACGAATCTTAGGACCTTCCTGGCGGACGATGATGACGATGACGATGATAAGATGTCTCTGAACAGCGACCAGCCTTCAGTTGCGGATCCAGACTCACCCCAAACCCCCCATGCCTTCGATAAGGTCCCGATTAGGCCCGTCCGTGTCGCCTCGGACCAAAATCTCACGCATGCAGTTAAGCCTTGGGAAGGGGGCTACACCCAGGTACCTGCCTGCTCTCGGGAGATGACGCTGCGGATGACTCTCACGAGACCAGACCTGAGGGCACATGAAGAGCAGATCTACGGGTGGCAGAAGGCTGCGGTCCAGACGGGAAGGAAATCACCACAGATGGGGAGGAAATCGCATCAGTCGGCACAGGGGCGAGACGAACCGACAGCGAGCGTCGACTACTTCGCTGACGGGCTGCGCAAGGAAAGCATGGAGAAGATCTTTGCCGGGATCGACGCCACCAACAACACGGACCAGAATGTAATGAGGCGCATCTGGAACCGCGTCCGCCGGTCTTGAGGTATCGGGCGGATATAGAACGCTCGGTCTGCCAAGACCTCATAATCAGGACATTGATAGTGCTTGCTATTCAGGGCCACGACTGCACGTCATCTAACGAAACTGTTACAATACCCATCTGTTTTAATCCCAGGTCTATTTTCCATATTTCCAGCGATCGGACAAGACCCATCTTGCGGTGGTCAAGGTCGGACATGTACATAACCATCTTACGATTTTCTCATAGTCATTATGCGGCGCATCTTGGGGCAGCATACGGGTTAGGATGAATTGACACTACATTTAGCTCTACTCATGTCTATTTTTGCGCCGTTTCATCTCGATATCGCCACGCAGGCCGACCGCATAGAAGTAGGTGCCTTATTGCCGACACAATATATGACCTCTATTCTATGCTATAGGCCCGACCACACTTGTCTCCGCCTGCTTCTTCCTGGTCAGGCACTCCATGACCCCCTGCGGTGTCCGAGCAACGGAGGCTTTGTACTGTAGAACAGGGCGCCACACTCGTGTGTCCAGAGAGTCCAGGAGGGAGAAGGGGGTATAACGGGCAGAGCATATTGCTCTGCTTCGGACGAGGGGCCACATTAGGACCCTGAAGGACTGGTGTTTTACCTGGCATGCACCGATTATCGGTTGTTGTTGCAGCGTAGGTGCATGGTTAGACACAGCATCGACCCGGTGGAATGACCGGCGAGGACACAGGCCCTTCCGGGCGTCCTTGCATCCCGTCGCGTGGCGTTCTATGCGTCTTCCGTAGTGGAGAACCTGCCGGTGGTAGCAGGACTGGAAGATATGCTGTCAAGATTATTCCAATGGGCATGCCAGAGGCCTTCTACGGGAGCATTGAGCGAGCGGGTAGACATTAAGGCAATAATGATCAACATTGAAGAGACCCATTCCGGACTGCTGTCATTGAGAAGAACCCTTGTGATCTTCATCAATAGCGTCACCCGTCAACCTGGCCATGGGCGCAGGGACACTACGCTACCCAAAGAATCCACTTCCCCGTTTTCGTGGTCTGCAGTAGTAGGGAGAGGTCTGAGCGGTATCACAAACTGAGTAGAGCGTGTGTGACACTTAGCATCCAGCATCCCAGCATCCCAGCAGGCCCTCCCTGCCCTCTTTGCAGATCCTCGTCGTTATGCCGCCATTCGAAGGAATAGTCGTACTACGCAGTAGATTACTACTGTGCTAAACTGTTTGGCAATTCTTTTTCGTCAATGCATCGCCGACCGCAGAACTGGGGCGGACCCGGACTCCTGCTCCGGAGATCGGACGTACTCCTGTTCGCCCTCGCACCCCTACCGGAGAAGCATGCCAGGGGAACAGTCTGGGGGCTACCTTATCATATCGACAAAAAAGCTAGGGGAATCTCTCGCACGACGAGCGCTCGGATCGTCTTCCACAGCACAAACCCCCGGCAACATTCTCGCACCCTAACATGCACCTCCCATTCGTGACGGTACGAGACCCCATACGGCCAGGCAAAGGGTCTCGTCCGGCATGTTCAAATCAGAAATGCAAGACAACAACAAGAATACCGAGAGATTGTGTATCTCTGCGAGTAGACCTTCTGATAGGAATCGCGAAAGTAAATAACAAAAGAAAACAGCACGTATCCCAGGAGAAGGTGTGGCGGCCGGTGACCCGCTACCCGCAGCAGTGTGGGAGCAGCGGGGGGCCTGTGGGGGAAGTAAGTGGTACCTGAACTCACTCTTACAGTAGCTGCTTCTCTGTTGCATTCCTGTCGGTTTGCTGTCCGTTTATAGAGCTTGCCAGTCTCTAAGACCTGCCTCGTGGCGTACACATCCATACCATAGTACTTGCAGAACGCACGTGTCGTCACAAAGAAACGACATTCCTGACAATTGAGACACGGCAAAAGTCCAATCTCACTACTGCATTGCTGAATCTGCACCCTTTCTTCGGCTCATAAGCGGCCGGGTAGTTCGAAGCAATGACAGACGAGAAGATAGAATCATTCCAGTGGACGTACCTGCGGGAAGTGCATACGTATTACGTAGTCTTCGTTTCTACTGGCGTAATTCCTCTCCCGTGCCCGTATTTTTCTCTGTTATCAAGGATGTCCGGTTGATCGCTGAGCTTGGTTCGGAGGCCATACAGTATGGCTTTTGTCAAGGTCGTGTACGACTGTGATGCCGTGCAAGACAACCTAGTCAGCTCCTGTGCGCGTGGGCTCACTCTGGCAGCGCGAGTGGCGCCCTGTCCTGCGGTACAGTCGCCCGCCGTATTCGGGGGTGATAGCCGCGTGGCAATGCGGCTGTGATATGTCGTGGTGTGTGTGACACGGCAGATACTACCTTACATCTCATGTCTACGGGGATGGGGTGTTTGCCTTTCCGCGGCGTCCTATTTTGTCGAAGCGTAGGTAGAATGACAACAACTGTTAGATTTCCCGTCACATCATAAGCGCGAACTCTTGTACTGGGTTTCTCGGTCAAGCTGTGCTGTAGATCTTCATTTGTTGGAGCGGTGGATGGACATCAACAGCGACAGTGGCACGGGAGCTTATTAGATAGAGTCAAAGGCGCCGCTCTCATTGCAAAGCTTGATATACAGTATTCAACATGTCAGAAATAGAAAGAACGAAGGAACATCTGTCTCAGTGGCCGTTCGAGACCTCCCACCTTTGTTCTATCGCCCGTTCTCGTCCTCCTTTCCGGGCAAGAACCGGATGCTAATAGTAGTATATTTCATACTGCGAATCCGTGTCGTCCCCATTTATCTATCCAGCAGACGCATGCCAGTCATTACTCAACACCCGCAGGCAGTAAAAAAAAGGAAAGAACCCAGACCCCACAAGCAGAAGCCGTCACCGCGAACGAGCAGGCCCCTAAACCTCCTCGTCGCTATCCTCCCCAAGCAACTCGCCTTCGTCATCGTCGACAACAGCATAGTCCCCCCTCGTCCTCGCAAAGCTATCGCGAGTAGTGAACCTTCGGCTCCCGCCGCTAAGCCTGCTCCACCCGCCGCGACTCCCGCCAAACGCCGACGTCGCCGTCCTCCACACCGCAGCGGCCACCAGCGGTATCGCGCCCGCGACCGCCACGAGCGCCGAGACGGCGATGACGGGGTACCGCACCCACGGCGCATCCGAGTCGAGCAGCCCCCCGAGCCCGCCGGCCGACGGCTGCTCGCCCAGGCGGATCTGCCCGAAGGTGCCGGACCAGTTGCGCCACACCCACCAGCCGACCGCGCCGGCGGCCGCGAAGGGCAGGGTGATGGCCAGGAACAGCAAGAAGCCCGACGGCCCCGCGTGGGCGCGCTCGTAGTCGTCTTCCTTGCCGGGACACGGGTGCGAGACCGAGAGCTTGTCGAACTCCTGCCCGCCCTGGCACGTCGTGAGCGGCAGGCGGCGGTAGCCCGTCGGCTCCCAGTACTCGACCGCGTTGGGGTTCTCCTTGCACCACTGTTCGTGGGAGAGAGGTTGGAGGCCTTCGACGAGGTGGCAGGCGCCGAAATTGTCGAGTTCGTAGTTGTAGTCGCTGTTTATCCTTTGTTAGCTTGCATGTTTCTAACGCCATGAGAAGGTCATCACGAAAGTCCTTACCACTCGTAGTCCTGCCGCGTACAGGTGCAGTTTTGCGTGCTGTAGAGATGCTCCATCCTGAACCTGTTGTAGCATTTCTTGTCCTGCTTCTTGCGGAGGTATTGCGACTGATGCCCAAACAGGCAGTCGTTTTGCTGCAGCGGGTGCTTCGGTGACCAGAGGTAGTAGTCTGACTTGTCAGGGTTGTTCTCGTCGAACTTGCATTCGCGATCACTCAGGCCCGTGAAGTCGAGGTTGACAGTGAAGATCTCGGACCCCTTCTTGCCGTAGATGAGGAAGTTGCGCGATCCGCCAAACCTCATGGTCGATATATCCGTCACCTCGACCTCCTCCTCCGAAAACTCCTTTTTCCCCCATGTGGCGCCCTCGTCAGTGGAATAGTATACGAAGTTGGTCTTGGACTTGGCCTCGCGTGTCTGTACAAGCACAATAATGGAGCCCTGATCACCGAGCGACCACTTCCATCTCCCCTTCTGCACCTGTGTCCAGGTAATGCCCGCGTCTCGCGTCATGAACGTGTCCGCGTCCTTGATGCTGCCCAAACTCGAGCCAACGTTGCCCCAGCCAAACATCAGCCCGACAGCGCCCTTGGACGAGTACAAGTTGGTGGCGTCTGCTCGCTCGGTATACCCATGGATGTGAAGAGCACAGTTCTCATCGCCCTGGTTCTGGCCCGCCTTCGAGCTCGTGCAGAAGGATTTTCCGTCGAGATCAACCTTCGGCGGTGGGAGATAGGCCCATTCAGCTCCGTCATTGTGCGTGATCTTGGTCTGCAGGACCTTTGCTTCGCCCTTGGCCTCCCGGTTTGCAACGATGTTGACAAGGGCAACACCTTCCAGACCCTCCATCTTTTCAAAGTCCACATAGTAATTTCCGTCACAGTTGACGCCGGCTATGCTCAGTACATATGACGTACCATTCGAGTTGGACTTCATGATGGATCCGTACGCCCTTTCCGTGTCCATTTCAGTGACGACAAGCAAGTTGACGGCATGCGTATCGCTTTTCAGGACAGTATATTTGTGATGATTCGACGACTCAAAGTTATAAGGGTAGTGAGCTTCGGCATAAGTAATACCATCAAGGCTGGTCAGAGCCTCCGAGGTTTTCTTTTCCTTGTTTTCTCGTGCAGTGACGATGAACTCGGCCATAGTTGCAAAGTCTCCGGTATTCTCCACAACGACCTTCTTGTCGTCCTTGAAAAAGTCGTTGCTGACGACAAGCTGAAGCTCATCCTTCCTGTCCTCTTGCCTTTCGACGCAGACGACTTGGTCGAGAGCGCGGTTAGGATACTTCTGGTAGGCAAGAGAGCCTGTAAACTCGCATTTGATGGCATCGAAAATCATCGTTTTCCAGTGGTCACCACGGTCTTGGGAGATTGACGCCTCGTCATGGCACTGGCCATGCTCGCATTTCTCCCCTGTCCATATCAACATATTCTTCCTGTCAGGATGGAAAGACAACGGGCTCCTGGTTTCTTGAAGATTAGGTCGCGTCGGGGCGTTGAAAGAACGGAACGTTTGTCCGCGGTCCGCGGTATAGTGAACCTTTTCCTTCTTGGTGATGAAGAAGACCATGTCCTTGAAGTAGCGGTGCGGGATAATCCACATGATATCCTCGGCGGGCAAGTCTTTGATCTCATCCCAGGTCTTGCCGTGGTCCTGAGTAATTGAAATTGGCCCATCTTGAGATGATCTCTTCAGCCGTACCAGAATGGTTTCATCATCAGCAGCGCTCGAGTCTCCACGCTCGAGATAGTGCTTCTCCAGCGTGCTCCAGTCGCCCTTGAAGACGTGCTGCTTGAGGTCAATTTCGCCACTAGCAGGGCCTCCAGGAGTCGAGGCCTCTGAGCACTTCCTTTCCACCTTGTCATCCTTTTGAGGCCCACTCTTACGCTTGCAAGTGTTGCCAGGAATCAAGCGATAGCCTGAAGGACCGAGGAAGGTATCGTCTGGCTTTGCGTCCTTGCAAGCCTCCTCAGGTGGGACGATTGGAACCTTGGTGACACACTTTCCATCCGACTTGACAAAATTGTAGTCGCACTCGAAGTCCAAGTCTGTGCAATCGCAGTCCTCGGTTTCCTTGACTAGATCCTTGTGCTCTGCCTTCATGAAGCACTCGACATTCTTCTTGCGCCGCTGGAACTTTTGTGTGTGACCCATGAGGCAGGTCGGCTTGCCGTCGTCATCAACCCTCGCGAACCAGTCCTCCAAATCGCTCTTCCTGCAGGTGTCTTCGTGTAAACCGTCGAAGTCGATGGATATGGCAAAGTAAGGATCTCGAACCTCGCCTTCCCTAGCCTTTCCGACAAGAAGAAACTTCAGACTGGTCGAGTCTTGAGTAGTGGTTAGGAATATGGGCTCGATCTTGATGTCATTGGGAAGGGCGGCGGTGACCCAGTTCTGTCCATGGTCAAGCGAATATTTAATCTCGCTAACATCCGGCTTCTGGGTGTCCCTCACTGCGAGCAAAATAGAGCCCTGGTCGCCAAATTCATACTTGTGAGGCCCTTCAGGTCCCTTGATCCATGTCTTGCCCGCATCATCCGATATGTAAAGATTGGCGTCGGCGAACTCCTTCAGATAGTCGCCCGTGTTGCCGTTGCCCATGACCAAACCAGGGGCAGGACTGGAGAAGACTTTCCCGACGTTGTCAAGTTCGGTAACAGAGTGTAGATGCAGTCTCTTTCCGTCAGCCGAAACGTCCTCGAACGTCCGACCATCGTCAAACGTGATCTTTGTGACCTTGTGCTTCTTGGCACCGCCGTGCTTCTCGACATCTTCCCAATTATCCACCTCGTTCACAAGAAAGATGCCCTGGATACCGGTAACCTTCTCGAAATCAACGTGACCCCTCGGGTTCCGATTGGTGTGCTCTATATTGCGCGTAAAGTATGTTCCATTAGAGTTACTAGTGAGCAACACTCCCATCGGGTTCGAAGGCCTCGTGTTCATCACATCGATCTGGATGCTGTAGTCCGTGCTCTCCAGAACCGTGTAAGCGTCCTGTTCCAGGCGGTGGTCGGTTGGAAACATGGCGCGATGCCATGTCAGGGTGTCGTCAGTCACGAAGAGGGCCAATTCGTCAGTGTTCAGCGAAGTGGTGGCGACCAGCATGAACTTCTTGACAATAGCTATGTTGATGACGCCCTGGACAGGCCGGTCGGTGTCGAGATTCGGTTCCTGCTCCTGTATCTTTCCACCGGAATCTTTGGCCTCGAAGAAATCGTCAGACAACACGAGCCGTTGGTCTTCCTTGAAAGGCGACCACGAGTCCCTAACAATGCAGAGAACTCGGTTCTTGTCCTTGGACTCGTCGGTGGTCGAGAACTGGAGCGATGATTTGGCCCACCAGCACCCGGCAGTGTTACCCCTCAACAACTTGGCAGCCGTGCTGAAGCCATCGGTGGTGTACATGGCGACCTGCTCGCAGAATATCCCTTGACAGTCCATGCCGTTGAAGATGATACGATCAGGGTCCCCTGCATGGAACTGCATGAAGTCGCTCCGGTACATGCTGACCTCAGCGTCAGTCAGGAACATCTCCCAGGTCTTTCCTCGATCGTGCGTGCGGTAGTGTTGGATGCCCTGTGTTAGGATATATGCCCGTTCAGGATCGAAGTCGTGCATGTAAAGCATGTAGGCTTTGCCCTCAGGGACAGCTTCGACCCGCTCCCATGTTGCGCCGGAGTCGGGGGATCGGTATACATCATTGCTTAATTCGGCCTGGAAAAGGATGACATCCGAGTTCTCGAAATAGTTCAGGTTATATGGGTACTCGGGAAATTGGTGTACTTTGAAGTCCGGTCCGTCCTTCTTTGCGACAAGAGGTGTTGCGAAGAGGGCGGATGCGAGCAAGGCTGCCGCCCCGAAAGCTCCCCTGGCCCTCATGGTTCGTCGTCGAGCGGCAGCGATGTCATCAAGCTGCTACCAAGTAATTGGACGGTGTGGACAGCAGAGAGGGAGAGTGGGGAAATGCCAGAGATTCCTGATATCTTTGGCTTCAAGAGCGTAATACTAATAAAGTGTTGGGCCTCTTGGGAGGGTTTGAGAAAAGAAATGCTGTCTCGAATCGCGAGTTGTCTGAGACGAGACGGGAGCTGAAAGCACGAAGTGTGGCTGGTGCTCCCGCTGGCCAACTGGGTGTTTGGGTGTTTGCCACACACCACCTTTCGTCAGCTCTTGCGGGAAGGAAACACGTCGCCGGCGCTAGGTAGCAGCCGATAACGACGATAAGAGGTAGCATCGATAAGAGCCCCACAGACGGATCATCTCCTTTGGTAGGTACGCCCCTTTTTACTGTGGAATATCCTCCTGCCTTGGCAAAGCTTGGATGTCCTACATAGTATGCTGAACAGGGCAATCGCTACCTTATACACTAAGATAAACCAAGACGACGGGCATCTCATATGGAGCCATGCGAGGAGTGACTGAATGACATAACCCCGTCGTAGAAAAAGAAAACGAACCTTTTTGCTAGGCTAAGCTTGTGAGTAACAATCAGGTCGAGCCGTAGCTGCAGCTCCAGGGCTGGCAGATATAATTAGGCTGGCCAGCTAGGTACCTACATGTATCTCAAAGCATCCATCCTCCCCCTCCTCCTCACTTTCAAACGCAGATATCAGGACGCCAACGACGACAACAAGAGGCAACACCACGTCGCAATCCTCAAGATTGGCACGCTGAACAAGTAGATGCTTCCACCGCTCGCCACTACAGCAGAACATGTCAAATCCGCGAATAGATATATAGGCCAAACATAATATGGTTGTAAGCGCGAGGACGGAAAGGTCAATAATCAATGCGAGATCCTGGTAGAGCAATGGGCCTAACTTCCCGCCCGGTACATGTCAAACTATACACACTTAAACATTAATGCAGACGCGAACTCCCTCGATGCCTCCTTTCCGTCTCGTGTTGCAGCTGTGGATTGGCGCGCGGAGGTCACCGAACTCCGAAGAAAACGGTCGGGTATCACGCCCAGCCGAAAGAAGAGAAGACTAGGACAGAACAGACAGCCACCCACAAACAGCCTTGCACATCCACACGCTAGTAAAATTCGATAATGGCTTGTCCGCCCGGCTTGCTAATGGCGGTCTATTGAAGAGTCAGTCAATCAACGTTCCCGAAGCTGAGTCGCAGGCTAAACAAGAGCAAACTTACCGTGCAGCCATTGCCATCACCGTTCGAATATACACCATTCTCCAACGTGCATTCGATACTGACATCACCATGAATTCTGACGTTGAAGTCGAGCTTGGCATGCGAGGTAGGGCTGTTGTTGAAGATGGAGATGTATGTTGTTCCTGTCGAGTCTTTGCCGACGCCAATGTTGTTAGGGGCCCAGTTTCCAGACGAGTCTGGAAGGTTGGGGTTAACCCATCGGCAGCCGTCCTCCACCGAGACACCGGCTGGGTTGACATAGTACTGCGCAGTTGTTGGCTTGCCCTCCCAGACATAGTAGGTGGTCGAATCCGGGTTGGTCAAGGGGAACGTGCCGCCGGGTGTGGCCTGAAGGGGGACGACCATGTTCTCGCTTGCGGGATAATCGGTACCGCAGACGGCAACCTGGGCCGAGAGGCTGTTCTTGACGACAACACCGCCTGCGCCCTGCTCACAGATCTTAGGATGGTCTGGTCGGGTGAGACGCAGCTTATTCGAAGCGTCACACCACAATCCGCCGACGGACTGGCCAGTAGCGCCTTGGGAATCCTCGGGCCACTGACTCTTATGGTAGCCGGGGGGGCATGCGTAGGAGCAGAACGTGTTGGAGGTGCAACCTCCTGAGGTAGGAGCGACGATAGTGTTGATCTTGACCCCAGGAATATAACCATTGGACGGCTGCTGAAGACTCGTCCAGCCATCAGTGCCGAGCCAGTCAACCGGAATAGCACCCCATGCCGAGGGGAAGACGTCACAGGACGGTGCGTCGTCGCCCGTGGGGAATGGAACGTCGATACCTGTCGCGGCTGGGGCAGCGGCCGCAGTTGGCGTTGCAACGGGGGTCGAGGAGGAAGAGGACTTGACCTCGAAGAATTGGGCGGCCACGGTGCTTGAACTGCTCGCGATCGAGCTCGTCGAGCTGGGAGGAGGTGGAGGTGGCGGAGGCGTGAAAGTAGGAGTGGTCGAACCGACAACGATGAAGTCACCGCCCTTGATACCATCCTCTGCCTGCTTGATATCCACCTTCTTGCCGTCAAGAACATACTCGGTCACGGTCGCAGGGACGACAGAGGTTACTGTGAAGGCATCGCGCTTCTCGACGACGACATGTTCGTGCTTCTTCGCGTTGGCGTTGAGGTGACGGTGCTTATGAGCATGCGGCTGCGCGGTGACGCCGGCAACCAAGGTTGCTGCGAGAGCAACTTGGATAAACCCCTTCATGTCGAACTTGACTAACCGATAGGTTTCGTTTGTTTTCAGATCAGCTTTCGTCCTAGATGCAGATTGAACCCTAGATATCCCAGGCTCCGGCTCGAAACGATTGCGGATAGCGGTAACTTGAATTGCATGGTCAGCGTCCACATCGTGGGAACTATTGCAACAGATGTTGCGACATGGTCATGGAGCAGATATAACGGAGGCGGGTGAGCAGCAAGGAAGGGAAGGAAGGCGATAGGCACTAAGCCTTGTCATCCCTTCACGCCATACTCGCACCACAGCCAAGCTATATCCCTTCTCGGCGACTTGGATTAGTGCTGCGAATGCTCACCTTTGATTCAAGTATATCTTGGTTATGTCAGGCTGTTTGATCTGAGAATGGTTTTATATGGTCCGTATCTTTAAGTAGATCAAGTCAACTGCAGGCAGATTCCAAAATGAGCGTGGTAGAGGGTCGAGCCCTCAAGTTGGATGGAAACGGGGACGCAACGAAGACGTGTTTGGTCCGCGATTCGAGCAACGAGCGTGAGAGGTTTGTTTAAGAGAGCGTTGAGCAGGACAAAACGAAGGTGAGCCTCTCCCGGTGGGTATAAGGGGAGGGTGTGCGTTGAAAAGAGTGTATAGAGGTCGGTAGAGTGCAATAAAGGGAGGGGACAGGAACGAGATTGAGTTGATCTGGGGGTGTGTGAGTTCCGTTCCCATGTGGAGACTCTGCTGGCTCCAAGCTGCTTCGCGAAATTGCAGTGACGAATTTAGGGGTCGGGCCTTGACCAAGCCTCCTGATTCGTCACTGCGGGGATAGGGTGAGCGTAGAAACAAGGTCTTGCAAAGGCCTTACTACATAACACAGTCGTACCTGCCAATCTCTGTTATCATAAGTCGTCCTCGGCCTGATTTCTTCTTGAGTTCTGTGATATGGATCGTTGATGCGGTCTCCAACTCGGCAGGTCATACCGCGGGTTATATGACTGTGGATATCGCAACATTCTTATACCATACCTTAGTATATCAGTCAAGTGTCAACACAACCCTTTTTGAGAGTCTACCTACTCCAGCACAGTAGCTCCCTGGCTGGCATTCTTCCCATTCGGTGCTCCTCAGATGTCCACAGAGCGTAGCACCTGAATTATGGGCCACAGGGCCATGGGGTCCTTCTTTTCTTGGTATTTCCTTCCCTCGCAACTTTGACGTCGCGGTTACCCCTGCCCATCTCTGCCCGTTTGGGCCGTGCCATTGGCTCACTTTCAACCACTCAGGAGAGCCCTGAGGCTTTGCTGTTCCTGACTAGACCAAATTGGGCGGGCGTTTTAAACAAGATCGCCAAGAAACCCACGTCGGGATGCGCGGTACTCTAATGAGGGTCGGCCGTGTTTCCCGGTCGCTGCACTCTTTTGGCACTGCAGAGGCGCTGGCATGTTGTGAAAGGTTGGCCAGCTCATTCCAGTCATTGCGACAGAAACCGCCCAAACGGCCGGCCAGAATGCCGGCAGATACAAAGGAAAACAAGCCACTGACACGGGCCGATACCAGGTATCCGGAGACGTCATCAACACAAGCTGCAGTCGCCGCAGGCCCGCAGCATCGCTAAACCAACTTCGAGTGATCTTAACCTTTTTTCGTTTCGTTTGCCGTCTGCCGTCAATTGACGACTGCTCCCGTACCGGGTCTGTGGCAACCTATCCAAATGAAACATCAACATTTTGCCTGAATGACCTCTGAATATATCAGTACAGACCTGCTGGCTTACTGGTACTGCATCTGCAGACGCGGTCGAGTCTCGCGGCCCGTGTGCTGCCTTTCCAGATCATAACGCGACCGCTCGAGATGTATGCTCTAGACCGTTGAATAGATGTCCGCCACCAATGTCATAGCTATGCCCAAGTGTGGCGGCTACTGGCCAGCACCTGTGCCATTGCTAAGGTTGTATCACAACAACTCCACAAGGCCTAGATGGTCATGGCCTTCCGGTAACCCTGCCGAGTCGGCATGTCTCCGGGCTCAACGGGAAATGAGTTTCCTATGAATCTGTTTCACACATATGATACAGATAGACCCTTTCCTCACTTCCCCTCATGGACACGACAGCTCAGCTAATAGATGATAGCTGCCTCTTAGCTCGTAAAGTGGTCTAGTCGCCTTGCCTTACAGCACGCTTCTCTCGAATCTCCAGGTGCGCTACTCAAGCTTTGCGGATTTCGATGCATTCCGGAGCGATACTGCCCACAGCATTCGTCGCGGATAGGGTAGTATCGCAGGTGTACGAGCGACTCACCTGACATGCCAATTGCGTATTTGATCAAGAGCGAGTGTTCTGGCTGATCGGCACTTGCTTCGCTCAAAATATGGCGATGCCCGGCAAACTTGCGATATAGGGGCTTGTCACAGTCCGCTATCTGGAAGTTGCCCGGCTTGACGTGCGCAGAGAACACGGTATACCACCACGAGCATCTCCAAGGTTGAGGAGCACAAAACACACGCAAGCGTTTGTCAGGTTTATGTTCTGTTATGTGGCGTAGTACGGGACGCGATGAAAGCAAAGAGTGCACGTTGTCGGTCAGGACTAGGTTCGCATATGGAAGCAGTAAGAGACACGACTGCTGTACACGGCGCCGTGCCCTTCGGCGGATATGTCAGTCGCGTACCCACCTAGTCGCGGTTGAAGCATTGTGTGTCACGGCCAACAGTTCTCGTACTTACCATAACGATTGAGAGCAACATGAACATGAGGACATATTGTTGCTTCCGTGATATGGGTCACATAAGGATGTTCGGACGATCACTGTATTGCTTCCACTTGATGCGTCTACAGACACCGTAGTCAGTAGAAATTATATATTGATCCGACCGTTGGCGAAGGACAGATACTTGCGGATAGCCGCGATGATCGCCATGGCCAACATCTTGCGAAGCGGTCGTTTCATGGCTTGCAGGAAGTTTGGTTGTCCGTCTGCCGCTATTCTTATCCTATTCGCACAGCTAGCCCATTATATACAACGAGGTGGAAGCTTCTTCACTCATGGGATCCGAGGCCGTACGACTGATTTTGGTACCTCTGCTTCACGTTGCCACAGGGAAAGTAGCTGGGAGTTCAGGTCGACGTGTAGCGACCACGACGTCCGTGTGAAGATAGTCAGCTGAATGATCGCAGCTGTTGAGGAGTCTGCTATCTCTGCTCTAAGAGAGTAAAAGCATCGTCCTCTTTGTGGTGCCAACGATATTAGGATATGGCCGGAGTGAGGACCACGCCTGCGTATGGACACAGTACTCTCAACACACTACTGTGCGACATCACGGCGCTCCGGTGCAGACTCGATCGTTGTGGATGTAGCGACGGAAGTCAGGACACGTGTACGGACCGATTGATAGTATCGAAAGTCACGGCTTACTGGTAACCTTTGGGCAAGGAACGGCACAGCAGTGTCTCCTTGCAGACATCCCGTCTGTACAAGTTCTAGTCCTCCAGACAAGCACCTAGAGCCAGGACCGAGCTTTGAGCTTCAATTTGAGCTTCAACTTCTGCTTTGACTTCGCTGCTGGACAGGAGTGCTGACCCTATATTAGCGACGACGACCATGCTCGCACGTGTATGTGTATGTGGCAGTCTTTCGTCACCTTTCCACTGTATTTAAGTTCTACATAGAAGCTAGCTTCTCGGACGCTCATAGCCACCGTCCAGTGGGCCAGCCTGTCGTTGAGTCTGACTTCTGTTAAATTTAATATTGCTAACAGCCTGCCTGTTGTAGTTGGGGCCGTTCCGTCGGTTCAGATCTTCCTACAGATTTCGATGTCTGCTTGATGGACGTATCCGCTCTTGATTCCCTTATTTGAACTTCGCGAGCCGACGGCTAGTCTGTCGCGCTCTGTAGGATACACAGAAGCCTCCCAAGCCACTACAGGGACGCCGGGAAACGGTCGAACCGAAACAGTCTACCGATCAGTTATCGAGATCTACAGTGTTAGTATCTCCCACTAGGCTATGGCGCATGGCGAAAGAGAGATCCGGTCACAGTGCCTCGGTATTACCTAGAATCTCATAGTAGCTACTGACGTCAATGTCGGGCTATCCATAGGATGGATGGTCGCCGACCGTTCAGGGTTTCCATAGGGCTGATTTGCGCAAGCGTCATTGGGATCTTCTGGACGTCATTTGGGTACAAGGGATCAGAACGTCGATGGCACTGCCCGTCCCAATAGTGTGGGTAGGACCTCGAACCTTCCATTATCCGGCGATGGAGATGCCTGCACCACTTACCTACATGTCGATCTCACCCAACGTCGTACGGGCAACCAATGTGGTCAACTGTTGATCAATAGAGGTTGCACAGAAGTAGGCTTCGAAAAGACTGTGTAATGTGCGTGTACTGCAGTAGGGTGTCGATGACGAGCGGTTAACGGTGATCCGAAATGAGCAGCCCATTATTATTGCTCCTCCTCTTCAACTGTCAGATAGCGTATCCCCAGTATACTGTTGGTGCATGTAAGTGGGTGTAACACTTGATTGGCGACAGTTCCGCAATCCAGACAGCCACAGGTGGCTGCATGACGCACTGACTGAAGTAATGGAAGTCCCTGAGGGCAGGTAAGTGACGTTGTTGGGGTTCAGGTGTGTCAACGTGTGTGGCTCCCAATGCAAATAGCTGACATCAGACCTGCGAGCCCATTCAGTGCTAGCCTTGCGGGGTGTAACTGCGGTACTGTATTATGGTATGGGGGAGCGACCCGGGAAAAAGCCCTGATTGGTTGCGAGACATAGCCAATTCGATGAACAAAGAGGACCATTGATCGCAAAGTGTCGAATATCCAGTAGCCACTAGCGATTCGCGCCATTTCCGCTGGTCAAAAGCAGTAATATTGAGTGAGCAGTCAAGCGCCGAGAGATACACTGTAGAAGGCTACGGAATTGGTGGCGTGCCGCATGAAAATGGCCTGGTGCATCTTAACACTTCCAGTGGTTAGTAGTGTACATAGTAGATAGCAGTCTGGCCACATCGGGGCGAGTTCGTCCCGTTGCGCAAATCGTCGATCTACCTGGGAGAATATGTAGACAACAGTTTTACGTGCATTGGTCCGCGGGGAAACCGGTTCGGGAGTCGGGATGGCTCGTGCTGAGCGGCATTGAGACGGACGACGGTGTAGATCATTGATGTTCTCTCCGACATCTACAGTTCTATCTGCTGTGATAGTCGCCGAGGAATGTCTCAAATCAGCTTTTCAAGGAACTGCTAGCCTAGTGGGTTATGGTTTTGTTGGCCCCGAGGCGCAAGAAGGGAAGCAAGCAAGATATGTGGCTGGTCAAGCGCCACCTCGTGTTCCGTGTGCTATAATTGTGCACTGTGTGATATTGTAGCACCGCCTTTCTCAGCCCTTTCACTTCGGATGGCCAACCACCAATGAAGCACACTTTCCGCAAACGTGGCTGAGGTGTCCCCGGTGCTGAGTCCGGCGCCCCACTAGGCTCGATAACCCCACGTATAGACAGGTACATGTACCTATTGCGGTTTGCCTCCACGTCCTGACCTGTATTGCGCTGTGCAACTTATTGTACTTACCGCCAATCCCCAACAATACTCAACCGCAACCATCTCAATCCCGCTCATTAACAAGCTTTTCATCCATAATGACGGCGTCTTTGGGCGGAAGGGGTAGAGAGTTCTCAACCTTGATCCTCTGCTGCTAAGGAGGTGCTGGTGCCACGCTACGACATAAGTCCGTGCCACGATGTGGGTATCTTTCGGTCACAAGCTCTGATCAAACAGCTGTCGTCGAGCTGGAGTCTCAGCTACACGTATTAAGCTATGAGTCCTGTCTAGTGTATGCTTTTCTGCCTGTGTCCGAGAAATACAGCACTGCCAACCCAGCAGCCGCAGAGACAAGAAGGGTGGATTATTACGATGGAAATTGAATGTCGGAAAAATTGCGATGTCATCGAGTAAGGTACCTTCGATCCCTCTTCACCTCACGTGCGGCAATGTGGCGCAAGGGTCGCAGCCAGGAGGCTAGGTACAGTGACTTACCCTGTCAGAGCGATTCCCAAGATGGCGAACAGGCTGGACAGATGCTGCAAGGGACCCGAAACCGGTTTAGCTGGCAGCGCCTCCCTCTCGTTTTTGGCCTTTGCTGGTGGGGAACGACGAACCTGTTCCAGCCCGATACAGTGTGTGGCGCTTCTCACCGTACTGTCCTACTGGGGGGTGTGCCGCCTGGGCTTGCCCGCTTGAAGGTGCTTGACTCCCGTTCCCAGCCACTGACTGGCTGCACCACCACACCGCACTACACAGAAACGGATAGTTCTTTCATACTGTGCTGACGCTCCCTGACGGAGCCTGCCTCGCCCTCTCCGCCGCCCCAGTTCTCCTGCTGCGACTTAGCAGGCCGGGGGGCGCCTTCCACTCTGCTCACCCTAAGCAGCTTGTCACTTTTTGTTTTCCAGGGTTCCGGCTGTCTGTGACTTTAGTGAGGCTCTTCACACTCTCTTCATCTCGAACTGCTTTCATCCTTACCTTTACGCTTTAACTCTTTCTCGCCCGCCCTCTACCGCTCATTCTGCGTGTTAATTGTGCCGAAAACAACCCAGGTGTAATAGCAATTGTGCCTGTCGCCCCTCACCACGTTTACCATTATACTTGATTGACCCGAGTTGCGGCTGATCTGAACTTAATCATCATTCCAGTCTGGCAAAACCCGGACTTCTCCCGCCCTTTTTCTCAAAACATCATTAACAACAACCTCGCAAGCTCTCGCCACGAATTTCAAGCCACACCCTCAAGCCCCGATATCCCGTTCATCCGGCGATGCGACTTGGGCCACGCTGAGACTCGTGAATGCGACCCAGGTTCGGGATAGGTGTGCTCTGAAGTCGCCTCTCGATTTCTTTGTCTGTTTCTTCGTGCGCCAGTCTACACCAGACTCATATGCTTCGCGCCTCATGGCATCGGAACAAGGCCCAATCGCAACGGAATCTCCCCTTGCACCTCCACCTGCGCCCTCAACTTCAGCTCACTCTCCCGTCACCGCTACCGAAGTATCTGGAAGTGATCCCACTAGGTTGAAGTCGCTGAAACGAGCTCGCGAAACCACCCCGACCTCGACAGGCTCTCCCGCTGCTCCTGGCGACCTCTCGCCCTCCAAGATTGCGCGTCTCGTCACGTTCGCGCAATCTCCTCTACCCGCGCCCCTGACCGGCGCCGCTGCCCTAGAAGACGAGCGACGCAGGAGAGAAGAAGAACACCGGCGTCTGCACCCTCCCGGCACAAGCCAGAATCCGACGCAAAGAGTCCTCTCGGACCTAATCTCGGGTGCAAATGCGAGCATGAGCCGACCGCAGGATGGGCCGACAGCTGTCGCGACCCCGGTCCCGGAGACCGCACCCAGGGAACCGCAGCCTGATAATATGAGCGACGTACCAAACCAAAACCCAGCGTCTACAGAGGTGAAAGCCACCAGTCCTCAGAGCGCCACAAGCGCCGGCGTCACCATGGGCAGTGGTCAAGATCGCGTCACGGATAGCCCTAGTGCTATGGACGTGGACTCCCGGACTGAACGTCCTACTGCGCCACAGCCAGAGGCCCAGATGGAAGACAGGACTGCTCCTACCTCATTTTCTTATCCTGGCGTTCTACAACCAGGTACTCAGGTGCCAATACCTCCTCCTCCGAGAGGATTGAGCCTTCCAATGGCACAGTCTTCACAGAATGCGGATCTTCCACCGAGATCGCCTTCATCTAAGAAGCACAAATGCCCCTACTGCGAAACAGAGTTTACCCGGCACCATAATCTCAAGAGTCACCTACTTACTCACAGCCAAGAGAAACCGTATCTCTGCCAGCAATGCAACATGCGGTTCAGGCGACTCCACGATTTGAAGCGGCATAGTAAGCTGCATACTGGAGAAAAGCCTCACATCTGTCCAAAGTGTGATCGCAAGTTTGCGCGTGCCGATGCGCTGGCGAGGCACAGTAAGGGTGCCGGAGGATGCGCGGGCCGGCGATCAAGCATGGGCAGCTTTGCCGGGGATGAAGACTACGATGGCACCGATGCTGATGATTCGGCCATGACCGGTATCATCTACGATGCGTCGGCGGAGGGAGACATGACCGAGGAAGAACGACGTCGTCTCAGCCTGCCGAGTATCAAGGCGCAGCATGTGGCTGCTCCAGCAGCGGGTACTGAAGGATATGCGGCACACTCCCGCAGCACATACCCCCCTGCCGGACCCAGACCGGTTGGTAGCCTCTTGCCTCCCAGTCTCGGCCGCGGCACACCTAGTGCGGAGACTTCGCCAACCGTGCCGAACAGCACGGGTAGCGGCCACACACCGAACACCAGCATCTCGTCTATGCCATTGAGCGCTGGCAGTTCGTTGTTTTCACAGACAGGCATGACCGAAAGCCCCAAGCCGCTAAGTCCAGGGGTGGGGCACCCACCCCAGCCGGGTCAGGACAATAAGAGCCAACGTTCGGCCAGTCTGCAACAGCAGATCGCTTCTCGGCAGTCGGAACAGCACGCTCCGTCCGGATTGTCTGCGCCACCACACGGTATGTCAGATGCGGCCCAGCTTGCCTGGCTCTCTCAATACCCCCCTGCTGACGCAAGCAAAACCAAAGGCGCAGCCCAGCCCGGTCCGAGCGGTGTGCCAGCACCAACAGCGCAGCACGCCCCTGCAGGCCAGCCGAGGGCCCCCGGAGGAGCGGTCTCAGCCGCAGGAGGGCCGGCGCAAGGAAGCGGCATCGATAATGCCAACAACCTCTTTGCGTCAGGCGAGCAAGGATTGTGGACGTATATCCACAGCCTGGAAGAGAAAGTGAAGAGCTTAGGCGAGGAATTGGCGTCTGTGAAAAAGGTCGAGTCGCAACTACTTGAGAAGGTTGGCGAATTCGAACGGAAAGAGTCGACGTTGGCGAACGAGGTCGCTCTTCTGCGACAGCAACTGGGGATACGTGCCGAAGGTCAGCCTGCTCCGTCATAGGGGGCTATAGTCTCCTCGACAAAAGCCTCGTACTACTTGTACGGATATGCCTTCTTGGCAGGGACCGTCTGCGGCTCAGGGTGCGTACACGAACGGTATATTACATGAGAATCTTCGGGCTTGAAGCTGCCCGCAATACCTTACGCTACCAAGGGGATATTTCCAAAATTGGGCGTTTCGGCCAGGCGTTTTAAGGGATTCAATGGCCACTTGGCCACGTGCAAGCTAGCAAAAAATGGATTCTGGAGTATCGGTCTAGAGAAGGCAGGATATAGCGCCCGCTGGTCTTCTGCGACCTTCCCTTTGGGTGGTCTTCCAGCTGGCGAGTTATGGCTCGCTTGATTTTGTGGTTGCTCCATCGGTGTTGAAGCTGGGCGACACGATGGATGATCGGGTTTCTGTCTGGGATGTTAGGCGCGAGTACGGAGCTAGGAGAAGAGTCAAACTTGGCGGGTTCGGTGCGGTTCATATCCATATCCATTTTCAGAGTTTCTATAGAGAAGGTGGTGTACGATATGTGTGACAGACAGCTATGCCTCATCGGCAGTGGTTAGCGTTACCGCTCGAATCTGAGTTTGAAGTTTCTTGACAAACCTAGTGTCATTCTGTGGCATTAGCTGGCCATACACGTACTACATGCTCGCAGTAACTTAGCCCAGGGGGGTCACATGAAGCTGTCAAGAGAGGCCCACAGATGTGGTGGCTTTCCACAGAAGTACTTACAACGGTACCTCGGCAGATGAGCAGCTACGGAACCCCACCCAATGCTCGTGGCCCTACGCCGCTACGGGTAGGCTCTCCCAGAGCCTTGGCAGTAAAAGCTCCATGCAAGCAAACGTCCCACGTCATAACGGCCTCTTTCGGCCATTTGCAATTCGTAAGCTTCCCATCAATCCTTCAGCTTCCCCCCCATGTGTACACTGAACTCGCGACTGTAACCTTTACCTTTATCGCTGCTACGTGCTAGCGTGTGCGTTCCTTGCCTTCTTGTGTGTCATTTCTGAACTTGCTCCTCTTTTACAATCCCGGTGCTCTGTCTCTCCAATACCTGGTTTCCGGCGAATCCGTCGAATCTTGCACGCGATCGTCCTCACGACTTCTGCAGCACTTCACCGTTTCGCGGCGCATAGACTGATCTAATCTTGTCTATGACTGTCCAGAGTGCCAGGAATTGACGTACAGGCTAGGCTGTGCGAGTAAAGGTGACTTGTAGCAGAGATAAGCTGCCAGGATGGGGGACGACAGCAACACCGTACGTCATCTGGATGCCAGCCTTGACTATGCCATGTAGCTAACATCGAAGCTGTCTCAGCCCGCTGTATCGAGCACCGAAAACGGACCGAGCTATGCCGACGTCGTGAAAGAAGGCGATGCGCTCCCCAACGGCCACACAAAGCCCGAGTCAAGCGAGTCACGACCGAACTCTCCGGACGACGCAGCCGACGCACCGAAACCCAACGGAGCTGCGTCCACCGAGACTGGAGGTCCTACCGAGCCTATCTCCCATAACGGAGAAAAAGAGAAGAGCTATGCAGCTGCCTTGAAAGATGATGCGGACGGGTCCAGTTCTACAGGACAGGACGCGCAAGGCCAGAATGGCCAGAGCACTCTCAGCAAATCCAGTGAAGACAACTCTGCTCCCCAAGCGCAACCACGGCGCAGAAAGCAGAACGGAAGCTCCGGCAATGACGAACACACAAAGAATACTGCTGCGAAAGCGCCCAGCCGAAAATACGACCCGCAACTGAGCGCTGACGAGCAAGAAGGCCAGGAGTGGGAGGAATGGGACAGGGACTACGGCTACCAGGCGGCGGGCATCCGCTTCGCGCCGTTTAACGTGCCGATCAAGCGGCGGCTACAGACGCTCATGGTGCTGGCGCACTGCCTCAGCATCGCCAGCCTGGTGTCGGTCTTCTTCTTCCTCTGCGCCATCCCGCTGGCGTGGCCGCTGCTGATCCCGTACCTCGTGCACGTGCTCGTGTCGCGGGCGGCCACGGACGGCAGCCTGCGGTACCGGTCGGAACGGTTCCGGCGGCACCGCATGTGGCGGCTGTTCGCGGGCTACTTCCCGGCCACGCTGCACAAGACGGCCGACCTGCCGGCCACGCGCAAGTACATCTTCGGGTACCACCCGCACGGCATCATCTCGCACGGCGCGTTCGCGGCCTTCGCGACCGATGCGCTCGGCTTCGCCGACAAGTTCCCCGGCATCACCAACAGCCTGCTCACGCTGGACTCCAACTTCCGCATCCCGCTGTACCGCGACTACGTGCTGGCCATGGGCCTGCGGTCGGTGTCCAAGGAGAGCATCGGGAACATCCTCACGCGCGGCGGGCCCAACGGCGAGGGCATGGGGCGGGCGGTGACGATCGTGGTGGGCGGGGCGCGGGAGAGCCTCGAGGCGCAGCCGGGCACGCTGCGGCTCATCCTCGGGGAGCGCAAGGGCTTCATCAAGCTGGCGGTGCGCACGGGCGCGGACCTGGTGCCCGTGCTGGCGTTCGGCGAGAACGACCTGTACGACCAGATGAACCCCAAGGCGCACCCGTGGCTGCACAGCGTGCAGATGTTTGTGCTGCGCGTGTGGAGGTTCACGCTGCCGTTCCTGCACGGCAGGGGGATCTTCAACTACGACGTCGGGCTGATGCCGTACCGCAGGCCGCTGCACATCGTCGTCGGGGCGCCGATCAAGGTCGCGCAGGCGACGGGCGGACTGGTCGATCCCGCCGAGGTGGACAGGCTGCACGGGTTGTACGTCGAGGAGCTGCAGAGGATCTGGGAGACGTACAAGGACGTGTTTGCTAAGGAGCGGAAGGAGGAGATGCAGATTCTTAAGTAGAGAGTTAAGTATTCTGGATATAAAACCGCCTTGGACCGGGTCTCTTGGGTTTTTTTGGCGTCGGTAAAGCGTACAAAGGATCAAGCTGGAAGGAAACGGTGGATTAGATATTGGCGAACCTGCGCTACTGGGCATTATGCACGGGCTGAATTTATATTAACTTCTGAGCGAGGTATCCTGCTCAACACATCTTGCATTTTACTAGCATTGTTGGAAATACTTTCCGTGTTCCGTTTCCTGCCATCTTTGAAGGAGTATATCCATCTGAAGTGAGAACGAACGCATCGAGAACGCCAAGGACGCTAAAACATTCAATCGAACCGGTGAGACATCGATAAACGATGATGTCGACGCGGCGATCTCCCGCGGTAGCGTGCATGGATTTGACGGCTCGATTTTGTTTGTTTGTCCGTTCGCAATTCAAGAGTCAGCGAGTCCACCTTCAACATTCCGATGCGCCAGCGGTCTGCCAGCAGCCTAGGCATAGCCACCGCTGTCGTTGCCGCCGTTGCCGGTAACGGATTGCTTTCTTGGCCTGGTGGACTTTGGACCGGATGGATGTAACGAGTGTTACCACCTCTTTCTTTAAAATTCCCCGTCCTCTGTCCTCCTTCATCTGATGGGTCTACTGGACTCGTGGCAGGGCAATTTACGATAGTACTGTTGGCCGAGACCTCGTGGGATGCCGTGAGACGGGGAACAAGAGGGAACACAGCGCCAAAGTCAGACGACATCACCAGACCGCTCTTGGTCAAGAGGATGAAGCCTTGCCGGGAGAGCCCTACTTGTGAAGTCGTTAAGCCGTGATCAATTTTCGCCTCTTTTGTGTCTTGTACTGGCCTTGGAGTGAGCTACTATTCAGCCGATATTATAGATCACCTCGGTCGGCCAGTGGTGATCACCTGTCGTCCTGACCTGTTACGGAAGCTAGCCCGAATGCTTGCCTCATGACACCGAATGGCGAACCATGACGAGTATGGGGAGCGTCATGCCGCATCGCAGGAGGCCGAGGTCGAGCTGGAAAAGGCGGAGAAGCAGGAGAAGGAGGCCAGAGACGGGCGCGGAACAGACGAGGAAGAGGTGCGACTGCGGTGGTGGCCCTGGCTAAAGCAGCGTCGTGCATCTGTTGTGGCCGCGCTCTGCTTCGTCACCGTCCTCGCCCTTACCATCGTGCTGCCGGTGCTGTTCGTCCCGAATGCGGGTTCTGATGAGGTATGGAAGACTTTCTTGGATGAAACATCCTCTTGACATCTCGTGGACGAACTCTATTTCCTTTTCGCCATCCATCTTCAAGTTGGACTTCACAAGTGACAACTCCAAGTCCGGCCTTCTTTGGCTGGTGAAGGCCTTCCGCTGTATCCTCCCACTTCACCCTGTGATCTATCTTTCATAACTTCTCGCCCACATCTCTGTTTGCTGCTCACCTCCTCGAGGCAGTGCCTCCACAAACTTACACCGTTAAAGAACATGGCTTCCAAGATCATCGCCATCTTTATCACCCTCCTCTTAGCCGCTTTGCTGACCTCGGCGTCGCCTTTTTTCCAGCCCATCCCGGTCCCCGCCAACGCTCCCCGGATCGACCTCAACTACAGCCGTTACATCGGGACTCGCCGCCGGAACGGAGTCAACGCCTTCCTGGGCATGCGCTACGCCGCGGCCCCGGTGGGAGACCTGCGATGGAGGGCACCCGTCGAGCCGCGGCATAGCACCAAGTCGTGGGACTCGGCTCTGAAGTTTCAACCCGTCTGCTTGGGGAACGCGGTGGGACCGCCGTATGCCGGCGAGGCCGAGGACTGCCTGTTTGTCAATGTCTGGACGCCCTCCAATGCTACGGTAAACTCGAAGTTGCCTGTCTGGGTCTTCATCCAGGGAGGAGGTATGTTTACTAGGCTCACTTTTAACTATACGTTTCAGTGACCTGACCAGCAGCTAGGCTACGTCTTCAACTCCAACGCCAACTACGACGGTGCGGAAGGCGTTGAGAAGTCCGGCCATAACGTCGTGATGGTGAACTTCAACTACCGCGTTGGAGTGTGGGGTTTCCTGGCCAGTGAGCGATTGAGAAAGGACGGCGACCTGAACGTCGGGCTGCTGGACCAACGAAGACTGCTGCTTTGGGTGAAGCAGTATATCAGCAAGGTATGAACTTCAGTCCCGGAGAATGGACTCCTTTAGCCCCTCGCTGCTTCCCGCAGAAAAGTCAAGAATACGTGCTAACATCGCCAACAGTTCGGAGGTGACCCCAATCACGTGGTGATCCATGGTGCTTCAGCGGGAGCTGGTTCAGTGGCGCTACACCTGTCAGCCTATGGGGGCCGAGACGACGGTCTCTTTGTCGGCGCCATCTCCGAGTCACTTTTCTTTCCAGCACAGCCGTATGTTGCCGAGTTAGAGTGGCAGTTCGACAGGATTGTGCAAACCGCCGGATGCAGCACGGGATATGGCAAAGACACAGCCATGTCATGTCTCCGCGGCAAGGACATGGCCACGTTGCAGGCTCTCAACGTCGCCGCCGCTTTCCCGGGAAGGACGGCACCGCCCAACCCGCTCTTCTACTGGACTCCATGTGTGGACGGTGACCTGATCCAGGACCTACCCTACGTCATGTTTGAGACCGGCCGGTTTCTCAAGATGCCCGTCATGTTCGGCACGGACACCGATGGTATGTTTCGTCGTATCCTCTTTCTTGCAATCTCCCTCAAGTAAAAGAGCTAACCACGCCCATAGAGGGCTCGCAATTCGCCAGCGACGCCGCATCGCCAGACGACATCGTCTCCTTCTTCCAAGACAACTACCCTTACCTGACCAGCAACGACACCCAGTCCATCCTCTCCCACTACCCGCAAGTCACCCCTCCCGCCCCCTTCCACAAGGCCTGGTTCCCGACCAACAGCCTCGCCTACGGCGAATCGACCTTCATCTGCCCCTCGCTTAACCTCCTCAAGCACATGACCGCCTTCGCGGACTCCATCGGTCGCTCCAGCATCTTCGCCTACCGGTACAACGTCCGCGACAACGTCAACCTCGCCGCCGGCCTCGGCGTCCCCCACATCTTCGAGGCGGCCGCCGTCTTCGGCCCGCGGAACCTGCCGCCCGAGAGCGTGAGCGCTAGCTACTTCACGTACAATGCGCCCATCGTCCCTGTCGTCATGTCGTACTGGATTAGCTTCGTTAGGGCGCTGGATCCGAGCGTGTACAGGGCGCCTGGGGCGCCTGTGTGGGAGTCTTGGAACGGGGAGGGAGACGGGGATTTGGGCCAGAGGCTGAAGATCGAGACGGGGGATACGTGTATGGAGGACGTGGGTGGCGAAGAGGAGGAGAGGTGTGTATTTTGGGAGGGGTTGGGGAGGAGGATGAGACAGAGGAGGATACGTTGATGGCGCTGTGAAGAGGAGTGGTCAAGGACGGCGTTTATGAGCGTTATGAGTCTATGAGACATGAAAGCAAGCGGCTGCTTTAGTAGTCATCAATGGAGGGTGTTCGTTGATACAGACCAGATCGAGGCAGGTAAATATACCGTTCTGTGTGTGATACCCAGCTAGTCCAGCAGGTTCAGATACGATCGAACCAGTCCTGATACACAGCGACAGCAGTCACCTCATCGCCCTTGCCATTCCACAGCGAGAAACATGGTATCACTGGACATCCTTCCCGTCCAACATCACCAGCCGAAACACCAACAGCCCCAGTGTGCACATATAAATGCGTAGGCGCCGCATCCCCCAACTCCTTCGTCGCCCCCAGCCCAGCGAGCGCACCTACCCTCGCCAGATACAGCGTCTGCAGTTCCCTCACCACGTCCGCAACCGCCATCTTCTCCACTTGACCCTCTAGCTTCTTGACAGCGAGGACGGTGTGTAAGAACGCCCCGTTGTCATCCGGGGTCACGACGGTATGCTGCACCTGCATCATATCCGACTCCATCGCCACGACGCGGACGCTGTCGTCGTCCAAATGCGCGAAGCCCAAGTGGACGTGCCACTCCACTCCCGCACCCCGGGGTAGTTCTTGGACCTCAGCGGCGAAGAAGACCGGCGACGGTATGGAAGATAGAGAAGAGTCGCCGGTGTCCAGCACCGACCGGTCCGGAAGGGTCTTTGGGCCTGCCGCCTCGTCGTCGGCGGCATAGGACATGTAGGCAGGGTTATGTCGCCTGTCCCAGAGATCGGGCCTGGATGCGTCATCTTCGGCGTCTCCTTCTGCGGATGACCAGGCGTGGGCGGCGCGCCAGACGCGGGAGGCGAGCAGGGCCTTGTCTCTGGTCGAGACGGGCTCGTCGGGCGAGTGTGGAAGGTATGCCACGGCGCTGCTCCACCACTGCACGCCCGTGTCGACGCCGATGCGCCAGAGATGCTGCAGCGATAGGGTCGCGGGGTACTCGAATGGCTTGGAAGGATCGGGGAGGTCCATTGTTGCAGGGATAAGTGGTATTTGCCCAGCTATGTGGACTGATGCCGGCGCAGAAGCAGAGGCTGGAGAAGATTTTGTCGAGGAGGGACTAGATATTGGCAATGAGATTGCCTGGCTGTAGGGGCCAATGTTGGCTGGGGCCCAGTAGGACCGCGATTGTACGTGCAGACCTTGCCTTGCGCCAGGTGTTAGATCGTGATGGACCGAGAGGTATACAGCAATGTTGCAATTTGATGGTAGCAGTTCACCGCACGAGATGGTCACTCTTGACGGCGGGTTCGGTTGGGTGAATAACGAGCCGTAGATCTTGTTGATCGTGGGGAAGTCTGACATATGGCGAAGGACGATGACTGTGGTAATGATGGATGATGGCGCTAGGGAATCTCCCTGAAGAAGGCCTTTCACATTCTCAACTAGTGAACTCGTTTCTGTCTCGATGGATGTTGATAATGAGGCGTCACCGACGACGCACCATTGTCGTATATTTGAGGGTCCTTTACGCTGGTAGGCCTCGAGCAAAGCCTGCGAAGGCGGCATGCTTTCGCTGTCCGGCATTCCTTGGCCATTCTTGCCGCCTAGATCCCGTAAGATGTCCCTAAAACGAGCCTCAAACAAGTCTGGTATCCTGGGAGGGCTTATACTCTCTTGATCGGCATGCTTTTCTTCCAAGCGCGCCTTTCGCAGGCTCAACCAAGCAGTGCCGCCACCCTCCCTGACAACCCTCCTATCTCCGTCATCGACGACTATCCTCTTCCGGAACAGCGACGCGGGCCCGTCGACAACGAGAGTCTCAAACTCGCCGCCCTCGCCGATGACAGCACCCGATCCGGCAGCAGCACCGCCAAATCTCCGCATGGCCCTGAGCAAGTGGTCCACGCCCTGCCGACTAGCCACATTCTCCCAGAGAAACGCCTCGTCAAGTCCTCCAGAGGCAACCTTGATGATGCGCGCTTCCATCCCGACGTCAGCCATATCAGTCAGAAGCTGCGAGTCGTCCGCCACCGCTGTTCCGAGGGGGAGCGGCAACACGGGGTACTTCCACAGAAATGCCAGTGGCGTCAGCCCCAGCCTGACGGCCACGGATTCGACCCGCGTGCGCTGGTAGGTACTCAAGATGGCGCCCGCGCAGAGAGCGTTCACCTCCGGGTGCGCAGCCAGCACGGTCCGGAGGAGCGGGACCATAGACTCGGTCTCGTCATCCTCCGCTCCGGAGGAGGCGTAGTCCTTCTCGCTCAGCCCGGCATCGCCTCTGATCTCCTGCCGGTAGAGGGGCAGACCCGTGGCCTCGGCGTAGAGGGGGATGACCTCGTGCCCCACAGTCTGGTACATGAAGCTATTGAGATCAACATCCTGGTCATCGTGGTCGGGGATCTCTCGGTCGCTCTGGGTAGCATCAGTAGCTGGAGGAGGAGGACGGGTTGAGGCAGGTGCGGCCGGATGCAGGTTAGCTAGAGCCACGACGCGGTGGCCGTTTGCCCGGCAGTGGAGCAGCGAGAAGAAACTGTCCTTGCCGCCTGAGATGAGAGCGACGACGTTCAGGCTCTCGCCTGGGGTTGGCGGTGGTGCCATGTGGATGAGCGCCGTTCTACAGGGCTCGGATCGACAGCCGGAGAGATGAGCGGAAGGGTCCGGTGCTAGGAGCAAGGCCGTCGTCGTGACCTTGACCGGCCTCTTGACTCGACAAGCGAGAACCTTGAGGGTTACAGTCTGAGGGTGGGTAATCTCTATGCTTCAACAGGCGTCTGGACTCCAGAGACCCATCTCAACTTTCTTCAAGCTCCAAAAGTGGGGACTAGTCCTGCCAGCCGGAGGTCTTTCCGGGGCTTTTTCTGGGCTTTTAGCGTATGCACGTTTCAAAAAACAGTGATAGACCGTTCCATTTGCAACAGCTTTGGGAAATTGCATGAGAGATTCATGGCGACCTCGCTGGGCACTGTCCAGCATGAGCTTCTTCCGGATGTTTCGACGATAATCACGAGAGTGCTCCACCGAGATTCCCACACTTTGATCGCCGTCATTTGCCGCGTGGCCGCAGGTACCCGTGGCAATGTGATGCCGTCGGGCTCGGCCGAGATTGCCATCGTGCTGCTACACACAGTAAATCTCCGCCGAATGCTTGATAAGGTAACTGCCACGTTTTGGTTGATGTCGGCATTACCTTAGCTTCGGCCGATCTTTCTGCTATTGCCGTGCTGTGCACGACGCCCTAGTGTGCCGAGTAACCAGCGTAACATGACAATGAGATGAGAACACTGGAGATCACTTGGGCTAGACTTCGATCTGCCCATGTGTTGCTCTCCGGCCGGGATGGAGTCGATGGACCGACCTTCTGTGGCCGGCTTGCCCGGCTGCTTTCCGGTATCATGACGTCTCGTCAGCTGTGGAGTTACTGCTCTCTCTCTCTCTGATGCAAAGTCAAAGCTGATGGTGTATCACGAGTTCAATCCTCGTACGATACAAGAGTTCACAGCGGAGACGTATTTACAAATACCGTAGTTCTGGTCATCACGAGTTACTATTAGGAGGACAGGCACACGGAATTTCATGGGCAAACAATGTAGCAGCATGGAACGAAGTTTAGTTCAGTAAGCTCCGAAAGGATTCGAGGTTGATGTTGTACAATACAAGGGGGGCTTTCCTCAACTCTTGCGAAGTTGCCTGACGTGACCTGCACAGTGCAGATGTCCTTGAGAGAAACGCCCGGAGAGAGACAGTGCAGAAGAGAAGATGGAAAAGTAGGAACACAGGAGGAAGAGAAGAGACGATCAGACCAACGTCTGCCGCCATTGGGGGAGGGAAAAGAACCATTTCCAGAGCGATGACACCGACCAGCCGCGCCTGCTGTGAATTACAACGAGCGTAAAGAAATTGAATGCGCAACAACGGAAAAAGTGTGCGGTGAAAAAGGGCTGTCCTCCTCCAGATTTCCCTCCACCAAGCCAGATCGCCAAAATTGAGCTGCCTTACTTGGAAAAGCTTGTACGCCGACACCACAATGGTTCCCCATCCCCCTGCTGATTCCGCCCTGCCGAGCCCACCGCGCAATAAGAATGGCACTGATGTAATGATGCTGTCTTTGCTCAACGCTTGAACGCAGATTGGAAACCGAAAGCAAAGACGAAAGTATTTGTGTTGATACAGGGATGTAAAAGGAATATGCTGCAAAAAAGCACCGAACTTTTGTGACCCCGAGGGGATTGCGCCATATATAGCCAGCCTCCAGGTCGTAGCAACCTCATGAAGTGATCCCCAATATTTTATGATTTGACCCTAAACGACCGGTCCGCGTAACAGGCTAGCGGGGTAGGTCCGAGATGAAGTCGTGATCGTGGTCATGTTCGGGCGTTCAATGGCGATAGGACGTTCCAGTTGCGCACCATCGGCATTGTCAAAGTGTTTCTAAGAAGAATGAGAATGACAGTGGAAGGGGCGAATGAATCAGTCAGACCGCTTCCGCTTCTTCTTGCTGTCATTGCCACTCTCATCCGATGATGATTCGCTTGCGCTGCCCGGAACCTCGGCAGCTACCTGGAAGAGGACCTTGCCATAGTTGCTGTAGTCGTCAGCCGTCATGGCCGCCATCATGTGGTGGTGAGCGTAGGCAGGGTGACCAGCGACCGCAGCAGCCATTGCCTCTGGGTCGTTGATGAGGTCGAGGTGGACGGCACCCGAACCATGAGTTCGCGCGTGCTGGGCGAGGTTGTCTGACCGCGAAAACTTCTTGCCGCACTCGTTGCACTCAAAAGGCTTGTCTTGGGTGTGCAGCGAGCGGTAGTGACGCTTCAGATGCTCTTGCCGACGGAATCGGCGATTGCACAGCTCGCAGACAAATGTCTTGGACGGATCCTCCGTGAGGGATTGCTTGCGTCCCCGGCGATTCTGCGAAACGGGAAGGGGCGTGGTGCCGGCATTTTCAGAGCCTTCGGAGGAGGTGGTAGAGTTGTTGTTCTTAGAGTCAGCGCCAGCATTGCTCTGGTTGTTCTGGTGCTCGGTGGTGCCCGACGCGGAGTCAGCCGTGGTGTTCATGGTGGGCTGGCAACACTCGTCGGACAGCTTAACACGCTTTGATTGATGCCCCTCGCTGTCGTGGTCGTGGTCGTGGTCGTGGCAGCAATGAGAATGAGAATGAGAATGAGGCGGGCTAGGCAGTCCGTCAACTTTCTCAATCTCGTCCAGATCCTCTAGGTCCTCGCACACGTAACTCGATTGCCCGAGAGAAATTGCGTCGGAGCTGGCACGCGATCGAGTCGTGACTTTCTCAGACGACAACTCACCGAGATCAACAAGGCCGTTGACAAAGTCGTCCTCAGATTCCAGATCGGACAAGTCGTCGAACGAAGGCAGATTGTGGCCGTGTTGAGAGTTGAAATCAAACGATGAGGTTGGTGTGACGGCAGGGGCGGCGGTGAGAGGAAGTTGACCCCTGAGAACAAATTTGTGGTCCTCGTCTTCACCAGCGCAAAGGGTTGGCAGTGCAGTGAATTCAGGAGCCAAAGTTGAGTTGACGGTGCCAACTGTGAGATGCCGGGGGTCGCAGAAATCCACGTCGTCGGAAACAACTGACCGAGCGTAGGCTGGTGAGGGGGAAGGAGAAAGTGAAGGGCACGAGGCTGTGGAAAGGAGTTCAGCGGATGCAAGGTTGTTTTGGTAGCTTGCAGGCGCTGTTAACGAGACCGACTTGACCTGCGATTGGAGGTACACTGCGCAAAGAGTTCTTGTCAGCCCCAGCTTTTCTCCTTCGGCTTTGCAATTTTTGGGTTTCGACCAGTTCCCAGCCAGAAGGTCCGAAACCAAAAAATAGGATTCCTTGATGAATGAAGGGGAGGGGAGAAAATAAACTGCGGCCGAAATCTGCCCCGCAAAATCTTGTATCAAACTGGAAGTCACCACCAACACCGCGTGGTGGTTCCTTCCAGCCTTGGCAGCAAGTCTGGTGTTCCTTCTAAAGCTATTCCACTCCAACTCCAAATTACAACACAAAGCAATCCAGATTGGGGGCGACACTGTTCGAGATGGCAAGGCTCAAAAAAATCAAGAATAAAATTAATTAAAAAAAAATATCAAAACTCACCAGGTGTCATGGGTGGAGATGCACAGCTAGACCACTCGACATTTGGGAAGCTCTCGAGTTGTTCGGCCTTGATTCCTTCTGCGCCTCCGTAGCCGTCGAGCCCAGAAAACATTGGGTTCAACGGGGTCTGGAGCATGTCACAGCTGCCGGGGCTGCTGATGACACTGCTAGACGACGACGAAAGCGGAGGAGTCGAAGGATAATATTCACTATCCCGAAACTCGGTCTCGAGCATGATGGACGGCTTGTGTGCCATCGGCTGCGGTGATGCCATTGGAGTCAAGGCAACTGCCACGCTGGCGTTGTAGACCTTGGCTGGGACCAGGGGCTGGGAGCACGACGAGCTCGGCCGCGAGTAGATGGGCGTTGAAGGCACGGTAGGGACAATAGGGTACATTGGCACCTGCTGCATACCCGGGTGCGAGGTGAAGTGCGGGTGCATGTGTTGCCGGTTGTCCTGGCCCGCCTCAGGACCGTAGTAGTAGAATGCAGCCGGAGCCATAGCACGAGGAGCCATTGATTCCATCTGGATAATCCTTGTGGCTAAGAGTCTGTCCAAGTCAGCCCGAAGCCCCGATACCTTCCCACGCTCTTAACACACAGGAGCCGGTGGCACTAACCAGTCGAGAGACACAATCCTTTATGTCGTTGAGCTTCGACGTTTGCGTTTATGAATTAAGTATAGGGTGCTGGTGATATGATACAGCGTTCGGCTGAACGGTGTGGGCAAGTTGGCCTAAAGATGGTGGGTTTCGGTCTTTCTGTAAAGAATGGACGGAAGTCTAGACCTGATAGATCATGGACTTCTCTGGTGTGTTTAAGAGCTTCGAGGGTTGTTGATGTACATAGACTAGTCCGACAGCGTAATAGTCAGTTATTGGTTGTCGTAGTCTCTTACTTGCTATATCCTTGGGTCGATACGAGCAGGGAAGAGAGAGTATGGCGATATAGTACACGAAGGACGGCGTCAGTTATACGAATGAAGGGAAGGAATGGTGAGTTCCAAAAGCTCGAGGCCCAAAAAGAAACAAGAACCGATATGTAAAAGAAGAAGTAGTCACACGTTCAGGTCGACGGATCTGCCGATCATGATGAGGGCCAGCGGAGAGGACGAGCGTCGAGGTCGGGGTCCCTCCGAGAATATGTAAGTCCCGAGAGACGAGATCAACGGAGCAGGGTGCTTGATAGAGGCTGGGCGTGCGATAGGAAGTCGCCCACCGGTCCCCTGGGGTGGGTGTTCCAGGCGAGGATTGGACCTTGCTTGGCTCGATGGACGTGAGGGACCGTGGACGGCATCCACCCACAACCCACCGCTCCCATGTCTCACTGAACAGAGCTGACCAGGGCCGTCAGGACGACCTGGACGAGGAACCCCACTGGCGGGTGGGCGGCGCAGAACTGGCAAGGGCCTGCCCCTGCTGCATGTCTGGGGCAAGTCGGAAAACATCTGATGGCTGGTGTGGGTGGGACCGAAGTGGATTTGATGGACTCAGCCACTAAACCATTCTAATTCTGGCCTTCTCCAGAGCGATGGATGTACCGCAAAACGGGAGATACTTTGGGTACCTCTGGACACTGAGGTGCTATCGATACGTACCCGAACGGTCGCCGGTTGGCCGTGCTTGTGGCCGAATCAGCCGTTGAGTTTGGCCCATGGCCAAAGGCCTCATCGTCCACGACCAGCTGGAACGGGCAAGGGCAGACGCTGGTTCGCGAGCACACATTGGCGGCGTGCAGCCACTTAGGTACAGTAATGCCTCTTTCGTGGGCACTTCGATCCAGTCAATAGTCCTCGAGATGGGCAGCGCAGAGCTTGTAGGGTGCATCTTGTCGGGCTTGCTTGAAAAATTTCTCGTTGTTGTCAATCCGCAGCCGTGATTGCGTACTGCTACGTACAACCACCTCACCTGTTAGTTATGCAGCATCTCCAGTAGCACCGTAATTAGGCAGTGACACGGTGCCCCATACTGACGGCGAACGAGAGGAAAAGAAGCCGGACGGATACGAGAAGTCGCCCCTCCGTGGTAGTAGTTCCTTGTACGTACAGTTGGCTCGTAAGGGTAATTTTGGAAGATATGCAAAAAAGTCGCATACTACTCTAGTACTGTGCACGTATGCACAGGAAATGCAGCAGCCACCACCACCACACACAGACAGCAGAAGTCAGAGTGTTGGCTCCGACTCAATGGAAAACTGTCGTTTTTCCTGTTCTATGAATTGTGATGCCTCGTTTCCTATCTAGTAAACCACAGACCAACGAGAGGCAGTGATGCATGCATAAAGCCGACCATGCTCGATCTTTGCTTGCTGATAGGCCATGACCGAGTCGAGGTCGCCATCCACATAATCTGCACAAATGGCAAACGAGGAGGACACGATGGCAACCTGTCCGACGGCAAGAGCGACACAACGATTCGCTGTCCTGTCACACACACTTCACATCCACTATTTGTTCGCGCCGCCGTAAGTCTGCTTTCCTGGGCGGTTCTAGCGGATATCTACTTTATGCAAGGTACAGATCTCCAAAAAGAGGCCACCAACTTCTGCCATGATCAACCGTCCACGGCATCAAATCGAGAATCATTGGACAGTAAGAAAATTCTACGCACTAAATACGAATATGTAAGTCAGACGAGAGACATAAGAGCAAAGGCGTCTCGCTGTGAATCGGTCTTAGTCTATGTGTGAAGCATCTCGTCACATGGCCGCAAACGCCGCTCTGTGACCTCGGCGTGAAGTAGCTGGCGGACTGCATCATCGTCAAGCGCTTTCTGGGTCCTGGATTTGGGATCTGCCTAGAATGACGGAAAGAGCGCAGCGATCTCGACGCAAGATGCAAGGTACCGGGCCATGCACCAATTCCACTCTGTTCTTGGTTCTCATACAGGATTCATGCTCTGAACGAGACGAAACAGTCGGCAAATGGCAGAGAACGACATGTACGCATTATCAGACTCGCATTGAAAACATGTCCTGGGATCTCCGCCCATTTTCTGTCATGCCATGGGGCAGTTGAAGGACCGGGAATTCCAAGTCTCAAAAACCTCCGAAGGAGGGGATGTGCTTTATTCTGGAGGTTTTAGGTGCCAGTAAAACGAAACTAGGATTGGATCTAGGAATATAACGTTCCTAAGAATATCTCGTCGCCCTCCAGAAGTTTGGCATACATACAGGGCACCCTTCAGATAGATTGTCTGGATATTGCGGGATGGGATGGAGCGCTATCCATGGGCAAGCACCTCCATTGACGCATGGTCGGTACCGTAGCGTCTGTCCTGAGGATAGGCATATCTCGGAATAACACCTGTACTGGGTCCCCGCACGGCAGCGTCGGGTCTTTTGGAGAGGTAACGATAGCGCCTAACAGGCCATGACCTGGTTGAGATGTTATTTTGCTCGTAGGAAAACCACTCTCCCAGACGCAGGTATCTGACGGAGGATCCCGCGTTGAGGGTCCTCTTCTGTCAAACACTACACGAAAAGCGCCTTATCACCACGTTAGGTGAGCACTAGGTAGAGACTTGATGTTGCTAGTCGAGAGGATGACGTTGTTGCTCGCGTCGGCCCAGGAACTAGCGATCTGAAACACATCAGTCTCTACACGAGAGCGGAGAAGCAGCAGATAGTCCGGCCATTCACAAGACAATCATCGGGGCAGTTGTCGTCGTCCTCGCGGACTGGACGATCTTGCGAGCGAGAAAGATAGCAATGGGACTGGTCGCTGGCCAATCACGCACTGCAGGTTGATGCTACTTCCTGCAAGCACTTAAACTCGACCCCGCAATCCTCCAGTAAGAAGCCACTCTGTCCGAAACTGGTGACGACCGAAACACGCGCGCGCTCGTGTTGCATTTCTTTCCTTACTCGTCGCTTTCCAAAAGCTGGAAAGTAGCGCTGAGTGAGGCATGTGACCACCGTGAAGCTTGCCTTAAACCACAGAATTACCTTAGCCATACACTGTAAACTCAATGGCTTTGGCCGCCGTCATCCGGAGGCCACAATGAGGCTGCTTGACGATTCGCTTCGGCAAAATCCGCGGGCAAGGTCGTCCACATTATCCAACAGACGAACGCGTGCTAGGTATCTAGACTCAACCACCGTAACTGCGGACCCGGGACTGGCGACCGCATCCTTGGCTTGCCTTAGTTGCCGGCTACATTTGTGCCCCTCAGATGTCATGCTAGCTTTGGCTTCTGACGTTTGAGTCGCTCGCTTCCAGCTCTGTTTTGGGGGCAAAGGGAGCGTCGAGTTGCATCTTGCATCATTATACAGAGTTGCTTATTCTGAGAAGCTCCCCTCATTCGTTGAGGCGCCCTTTTCTTTTTGCACGTTTCGTGTTTCAGAAGATCTCTCCTCAAGCATTACCACCCCGCGGTAATGCTTCCTACGGTGGCGATGTTCATGTATCTAAGGGCACAAATAAGAAAATCCATCCGGTCCTTAATCCAGAGCGGGGATCCGATTGCTGTCTTTGGCCTTTGTATCCATCATCAGATGTTTCCTCTTGATCATCTCAACACCACCGACAGCTCGGCGAAGAGCACGTCGTCTACTTGTTGTCCCTGGTTGGGAAAAACACATATTTGCTTGTTTGCAACAGAGGAGTCTGTTTGCTACGGTAGTACCCCCAGGACCAAGCATCCTTGAAGCAGCAACAAGCTCTTCAAACGGCCTTTTTTTCATGCAAGACGACTGTCGGCTTCAAGTCCCCGTCTTCCGAGGTGTGAGAGCCCGGAGTCCGTGTGTGTTTGCTGATCGTACCGTGTGAGAGCCCCGCCGCCCTGCACTGCATTTGATCACCCAGTGCGGTTGTACCTGAATTGGGAAGGTACTTCGTTCTGCGCATATCAGACGACGCTGATCCACGTACCTGCATTCTGACATAAGGTAGCACAGCGGTCGATAGCTGCAGGAACCAAATGCAGGAACCGCAGCTTGTTATTCAGAGATTATGCGAGCGACATTGCCAATATCATCGCACCTCACCTCAATTCATATCTAAAAAACCAAACTTCCGCTTCAAATCAAAAATAAAACCAACAGACAACCAGTACAATATTGGCAACAGCGTTCTCAATTACTATACTATGCAGTAAGAGACGACCTACACGTAGGGCCTTCAAGTTCTCAAGCGTTTTCTGTCACTGGCGTTGCAGCACCTAGTCGAAGCCTCCTCCTGCGTTTGGACAGAGTCACATCCACCGTTGCGGGCTCTCGCTCAGGATGGACATGGGTCTTCGCATTGATTGCTCCACATGCAACCTTTGGTACACATGGGGCTTGCAATAATCCAGCTAACCCAAGCAGCTTGTTCATGCGACGGGCGACTTGTCAGCGAGCGCCGGGGGGTGGCTGGCTACGGAAAGCTTTACCGGTGCTCACTCGTCGGGAAAGACAAGGGCTGCTTCTCTCACCACAGTCCAGACCTGGCATAGCCTTCCGGGGGACATGGGATGACAAGTCAAGAATGGACCCTGTGTGAACCAATTCGTTCTCGCCTCAAGGAGCATTGACAGGCCACGAACGTGCTGCTGGAGCTAACGAAAATGGCTTGTTGATATCCATGTTCTCGCCACCATGGCCTTGGGACGAGGACCGTGTGAAGAACCACCATGTTGGGAATTGCCCTTCCGATTGAGCAGAGCGAGCCAGCCCAGCGTTCCCAAATGTCAACCTCAAAGCCAAACCATTGGATGGACGACGTGGGAAGAATTTTCCATGTTGACATGTCATTCTTTGTGGGACACGGGGAGATGAGTCTCTCGTCACTCGCGTTCACAAGCTCAAACTGTATTCTGCAGTAATCATCAACGGATTTGCCTAATCAAGCGCGAGATGTATTCCGATCTGCGCCGCCAACACTCAATTGCTCTTTGCTACCACAGTAAAGAATGTCGGCAGCTGCATGTGGCAGCAACGAAAGTCACAAATGGGGGAATCCTGTGTATACTGACACCCTGGCTCGAGTGGCTGGGTCGGTTTGATCTTCGCGAGCTTCCAGCACCCAGGAGAATATCCATCGCTTCCACGGAACGAGCCCGTTGAATCTTCAACAAACCTGGTACAGGTTGGTGGCTAACGGGCCGCGGATAGGTAGCCGCGGTGTGTCAACCAACAGATAGGCTGAAATAGCACACCGGCGACCAGGGCCAGAAATGGATATCATCCCGTTTCCTAGTTATTGCCCCGGATTTGCGAAACGGGGTCCTTCGAACCGGCGAGGACCCTGCAAAAGCCTCAATTTAAAACGACGCAAAAGCAGTCACCCAGTCGATTAGGGCATAGTGCCATCTGTCAGTTTCTGGGAAGATCGGCCGTTCTGCCCCTCATCACAAGCAGAAACTGTTCTTCTTGCTACGTTGCTCTCCGCACTGTCGGGCTGGTACGCGTACCCATTGCAGCTAGCTGCAGGCCGCTACATGGGCAAATTTTCCGGTCCCAACAGCTGGGCCGGCAAAAGTCGAAGTGTTGGTACATAGTCAACCGGTGAACCGGGAGGCCCAAATTCGTTATCTAGGAAGTGCTGGAATCTCTTGATCTCTCTCGATCACATCGCAAAAAGTAGGCGGGGAAACGGGCCACAGCTAAGCAAGGACAGGGTACGGAGGTTTCGCAGAGGCATGAAGCACTCGCCACCGCTTTGGCCAGACCAACAGGGTCCTTCGTTGTTTGTAGCCATCGTCATGACAGTCCGAGGCAGGCACTGGCTGGCTAGGATATCACTGAGAGCCGGGAGTTACCCAGCTACTGGAGGTACACGTGTGTGTCTGCACAGAAAGACCCAATTCTCTGTCGATCGCTTTCAGGACAACGTCAAAGCACATTACTGTCGGCGAGAATTTTGACCTTAGCTGCAGACACGTGGGGCCGCGAGCTTGATGCCAGAAGCTTGGACGCTGGAAGGGAATTCAGAACGCCTTTGTTCGCATGGGGTCGCTTATTATTCTCGCGTATTAGCATGGCTGCATGGGATGGTGATGATACCATCCGCGGAATGAATTCCTACAGTGCTGGCTTCTGTTCGTTCAAACGCTCGCGCTAATGTGCGCTACCCACGCTAGAAGCAAGCTAGTGCTTCCTAGATGCTGCAGGTACGCTCCGACCCAGGTCTCATTTAGGGCACCCTCCGTCCTCAGCGAATGGGCGTTTCCGCGGCCCTAGCCGGCGGGTCTTCCAGAATGTTTCAGGACGGACCCTTTCTCGACTCTGGGTCCCACCGTCGACTGGGTTCGTCACCAAGTCGCCCATTGCATCATGCAAGCCTCTTTCACTTGCCCTTTCCGGCATCGGTGTCCTCTTGAGATATGTCCTCACGAGGACTTGGACCACAAAAATTATGACGGCGTGGGATGGGACAGAAGGCTCGTGGGGATAGGAACGATGATGGTATCGTTCCATGGGCGAAAACGACTCACCACTCGACGCATGCAAGATGCTGCCTGAGTGCAGCTAACCCCGGGAAGGATTCAAGAAGAAGGGACGTTATCAGTGCCTCACGGCTCTCGCCACCCGAATATTAATGTTCATGGACGCGAGAGGACGTTGGTACTCAACGGCTTTCTTCATTCCCTCGGCATTTTCAAACGGATATACAGTACGTAACTTGCCGTCTGATGAGCCTGACTTGCTGCTGTCCGAATCTGATCAAAATAAGCGGTACTGTTCTTGCTACGTACCTCGCTCACATAATGACTGCGTCGGATCAAATTCTCCTCTGGCCTTTTTGGCCTTTAATCGCTATCTCTCCGCCCCCCATGCCGATGCGTATCTAGTATAACGCACTGAGCAGCAGAGGTTCAGGCCGTCTCTTTAGCTCTATTTAGCTCGACAGATAACGACACATAGTCGTGGGGTTCGATGCGACGCATCTCCTGTTGCAGGGTACCTTGGGCCATTTTCGTTCGGTGGCCGTTCTGGAAAGATTCTACGGTGGTAGTGTTCCAGTCGTTCTGAATCCGTGACGAGTGAGTGGATTCAGTACATTTCAAAAATCGGACCGTTTCGTCGACTCCACGTCTCTTCCGGCACTCAAGACTTCGGTGGTCGCGAAATTGTCTGCCTCAAACAAACATGATGCTTGTTAGCCTCCTCTCGACGTAGTATTCTTCTGACGACACAAAGCCGAGTGTGCTGCCTGTTCGCCCACTTCCCCAGCTTTCTCGGAGACTTCTCCAGCTTGAGCGAGCCCCGGGCCGGCCCCGGGCCTTCTTGCTCGTTGTGATTCTGTGCCACTTTGCCACAATCCCGGCTTCCAAACCTTCTTCTAGAATAGTAGTCTCTAGACTATTGCATTGGGTGTGCGCGAGGTGTGGTGGGTTTGCTCTGTCGTTTTGACTTGAAACGGTCATGAGTCGCGACGCTTCGGAAATCACCTATCTGCAGGTTCTCCATACCTCGCTACCGACAACTAGGACTGGGACATGCAGTCAAGAGGACCACTATCGATAAGCTCCCACTCGTGGGGTGCCTTATGCCTTCGGATTGCTTTCGATCTTTGTCAGGTGGTATTGTATCTTTCAGTCTTGTTGTACTGTACACAATGGTAATGGAATGGCGATATCGATGAAACGAAGGCTCTTGCAGATGCTACCTGCAAGGCAGCAGCACCTGCAATGCACATATACTAGCGTCACATCTCTTCCTTCCCGTGCAGTGCAGCAGACGAGTGTCTGCTAGCATCTGCATATGTACTCCAAGTTGCGAGATACAAGCACAGAATATCAAGACTGAGGACGAAGACTTGTGCATCTGCAGCTTGAACCGCGGCTGGGCTTGCCGTGGGATGAGCGAGTTTCTGCTTGGCAGCAAAGCCGTCAATGCAAGGCGATCAATACATTGATGCAGCTACCGGTCCAAGCCACAACCCTACGAGCACGATTCGTCACATCACATCCCGCTCTGCTAATATCTGAGATGTTTTATCGATAACTCAATGGGCGCGGGGTGGAATATGAGGGATCTGCTATTGCGCTGATATTATTGTGCGAACCGCGGATATCTTAAGTCTATACATCGGGCCATTTATGCGTTTGGTACGGCATCATATCATAAACGGCACGACAGCAGGAGGAAGACGGGAAAGCTAGTATCTTTCGTGCCTCTCAGCTCTGTGCCTGGTCGAGAAAGTCTGGGTCGGAAGCCAAGCCGGCCCAGGCTGTGCACAGTGCTCAGAGATCTCCTATAGGAATTAAGATCACAGCGGTCACAAAATTTGCTATCACATAGTATCGGCGCCGCCAGTGTGCTAGTGTGCATTGGCGCCAGAAAAGAGTGCATACCGCTCTAAGAAGCCTCGAAAGCTGAAACGAACCCCCGTGTAGTCGTCGAGCAGTCTGGAGTCCGCGAGTGCCATCAGGACAGTCTGCATGCAAGAGCATTGCTTGTCTGCTGTGTTGGATGCAGCGCGATTTCGTGTTTGCAGTCTTCTAGGCGTACATCTCGCCATGGCGCAGAAGCAAACCTCGGAAGGCGGATCGTTCAACCCCCTTACAGCTTGCATGTCTTCTTGTTTTTCCCCCTCTTCTTTTTCTTGAAGTATCAATCCACATGCAGGCAACTCATGCTCCTGAACTTGGAATGCTAAGCGTAAAGACGTCAAAGCTAAGGCCGAGCATTGCTTCTTCCCTTTCCTCCTCTACCCTACCCCGCAGCAACACCGGCTTCGGACTGCAAACAAGTGTTCGGTCTCTCACATGAAAAGAAGGTCATTGCAACGGTGGGGTTGGGAAGTGGTTGCGCTCGGGCATGCCTAAGTGTAGGGACGGCCTTTCTGTGCTGTTTGACCGGAAGTCGAAGCCGTGGTCTCGGACACCTTTTGGGATCTAGTGTTCCCCGCTGACCGGCCGGCAGATCGCAATCACTGGCACAGACGAGAATGAGCGACGCAGGGACATGGACCGAGGCCCAAGAAGACTGAGAGTCTGGGCCAGAGCGTGCATGCTGGGTTGAACGTGTGCCGATCGCGAGAGGTCTGTTCTCTTGGGAAGGTCCTGGCTTTGCGGACTTACGGCAGCAGTGTTTGCACTTTGGCGTCGGTGGGCTGGCGCAAGCACAGGTCGTCAATGAGAGGAATGAGCATACGTTTGTGACATTGCATCAGTGATAGGTCGTTGGTGACTGGAGGGCTGAAACGGTCGTGGCAGTTTGCGTCGCCGGTCCTGCTCTGCTTGTCGGCTCCTCCACCAAGGCTTGATTGGACCTGCTACGGCAATATCGGAACACTTAGTTCACCATCAGGATTGTAGTGATGTGCAGAGGATCTCCCTCCATGCAGGAGTTTATGAGATGCTATCATCGCGACAAGGCTTTTTCATGCGTCTCTCCCTGCTGGTTGGCACCTCGGCAGGTTAACTCTTCGGCAGGTTAACATTTGGATTCTGCACTACTATTACCAGTCGTGCCTTTGCGGCGCAGTGCTGCTTCTTTCTACAAGGTCAACGAGTGTCGACCTTTCAATTCAAGACATACACCGTCTAGCTTGGCGCTCAAGGCAGCTCAATAAGTCGGGTTTCATGCACTTTGCCTCTCTGATCGTGGCTATGCCTTGCGGGGCCCGTTGGAACCGTTGGTTCGGGACAGGCCGTCCTGGCCCGTTGACTGGCCGCAAAGGATTTTGCCAGCCGCGGCTCAAACCACATCTGGAAGACATTACTGGCCGCAGCGCTTGAGACCTGCACCGACGACTTCACCTATCGGACAGTGAGCACTCGCCGCACCAGACCGGGTCAATCGTGGAGCGGCCTTCCTTCCACCGAGTCGGCTTCGGCCGGGCCCTCAATCTGGAGGCCAGGCTTCCGGCAGAAGTCCCATCTTGCGTAGGCAGCTTTTTCGATGGTTTCTGCCGTACTACGAACCATACGCTGCCTTTGCGACGGCAGGGCAGGTCGATCCGAGCACAGGATTGGTCGACATATCGAGGTCGAGTGACCGACGGCCATCTATCTCCAGACCAATTGGATACGTCCGCTCAATCGAGAGTATAGTATCTGACGAGGCTCGATCCCGCTCGGTTAAGTTCCTCCTCATGTGCCGGGAATGCGCCTGTTACGGATGGTGCTACAAGAGACAGAACTGCCATACCTTCGAGAAGAGTTGGCGCCTGTTTCAGCCCTATTGTCATCCATCCATCGCACAAGGTCCCTGCCTCTCGTCGTGGGCCCTATCAGCACACAGGTTGTTGGTGTCTATTGGGCTGCCTGTTCTGACGTCGGTCTAGAGCGAAGGCAGGCTTGTACTTCTGAAGATGATGTACTTCGTCAAAGTATATCGAAACATGTTGTAGAGACGGAACTCGGCAGTCGTAGGTTATGTTATCTCAACGGCAGCTGTGGTCCCTGCTCGTTGCTTTCACGATTTCGAATGTCGACCAGTCAAGTTTGGCGTCAGATCTCTGTCCAACGTGCCGGCTAGGTACAGAAGGAATGTCACACCGGCTCAGCATGTAAACGGTCGTGAGATGTATAGCTCCGACACCTTGCAGAGAACGCTGATGCGCTGGGACTCGATATCACGCTGCCAGACTGGTCTTGTGCCGTGATGCCATCGTAGCCCAAGTCTCTCTAACGTAGCCATTGTTCAGTTGCCATCACAAGTGGCTGATGATAAGCGTGGAAGCTCCAGCCTATAGGGCCTTTCCTGTCGCTAGACTTCATCACGAAAGGACCACTTTAGCCAATATGAGGAAGGGGGTTAGCATCAAGAACTGTTTCAACATAGGTTGTGGCATTGGTGGCTAATCCCGCATTATGGAGAGCGTCTGCACTGACATGGAGGACTGCTCAACACCTAGGATATACCTAGGTCCACCAAGTCTCGAGTACTTCTCTGAGTTAGCAAGAGCCATAACATATTATTTCTCTGGTTGAATGACAAGGACAACTTATACCAGGTCTAACATCGAGAAGCGTGTGATATCAGGGTTAGGGTTCTCTATGAGTCTCAAAATGCAAACATCGACTTTGACAATGACATTATATGAACGAAATTGTAAAAACAAGACACCAGTATTTTCCTCACATTAAATCAATGTGCATATCATCATAGGAAACCCATTATTGACAGTAACCACAACATATTGCCGTCACTGGAGGCGAAATCAGTGACTCAAAAGCACTGAAAACGCGCCTATATCTCATCTCAGTAAATGCTGCTGTTCTAGCAACCCATCGTCATACTGACCGGGGCCAACGTTTCTCTCTATCTCTCTCCTCCTAAAACACCCGCCTTATGAGTCTATCCCGCACACTTCATAACATAAAATATGCCGCCAATATCATCCCCCAATCCCCCGCCTGCCGCGGCAGACAATGACGACGAAGAAGAAGACGACTACATGAAGATGACCTTCGACGACGACGCCACCCCCTCATCAGGCTCCAGGCCCGAGACGTCCCTGCAGCGGCGCCTGCGCCTCCAGCGCGAGGGCGAGGCGCGCGCGCGCGTGAAGTCCAAGGCCGAGCTGGCGGCCGAGGCGGAGGAGGCGCGCGAGCGGGCGCTGCGCACGTCGCTGCTGGCCGACGAGGCGCGGAGGGGCAAGAGCAAGGGGTTCGCCATGATGGCCAAGATGGGATTTAGAGGCGGGGCGCTGGGGAGGAAGGATGAAGGGGATGAGGAGGAGGGGAAGGGGAAGGGGAGGAGTGCGGAGCCGATCAGGATCGAGGTCAAGGATGATAGGGGCGGGATAGGGATGGAGGGCGAGAGGAAGAGGAAGATGAAGGAGGCGGCGGAGGAGATGGAGAGGACGGCGAAGAAGGTCCGGGCTGATGAGGGGGAGTATAGGGAGAGGGTGAGGAGGGAGAGGGAGGTTGCGCGGCTGGAGAGGCAGGTCGTGGCGGCGCAGAAGATTGCGGAGAGGATGGACGAGGAGAGGAGCAGCGGGGTGGTTGCTGCTGGGGCCGGTGGGGAGAGCGGGAAGGGCACCACTGCACGAGCTGTCGGGTCGAGACCGCTCAAGTCGGTCAATGTGCTCTGGAGGGGACTCGTCCGCGCGCGGGAAGAGGCCGAGAGGGATCGGAGGATGCGGTACGACCTCGAGCAGAGCCTGTCGAGACTGCCGACGTACGAGGACGAAGATGAGGATGAGGACGACAAGAGGGCATTGGGGAAGTCGAAGACTGTCTACGAGGTTGCGGAGGATCTCGACGAGGAGGATCCGGAGCTGGACGAGTTCAACGCGCTGGAGGCGGAGGAGAAACTGCGGAGGCTGGTCGAGCATCTGAGAAAGGAGCACCACTACTGCTTCTGGTGCAAGTTTACGTATCCCGACGAGAACATGGAGGGGTGTCCTGGGCTTACCGAGGAGGATCACGACTGAGGCTGCGTATTGTAGGACACTTAATATACACAAAATGGAGAATTGTTGTGCAAATGTTCTATCTGAAAATATGGTACATGTGGTGTGGTTGTCTCTATGTCTTGTCTAGTTTACATATCAGGAGCTTCGTTCGTTGGCGGGCAGCTTGCGCAGCCGGTTGATCGTCTCCGGATCCTTTGTAATCACAACATCGTACACGCCCATCTCTTGGGCCGCCTTCTCGTACAGTGGACGGAGCTGCTCCTCCGTCACGGTGGCTTTGAAGAAAATGAGCTTCTCCAACACCAGCGCCAGCTCGTGGGCCCTGTCCGCCGAGGTCAGATTTTCTAGAGACCGTCCCTCGGCCTGCAATTCCTTGTGCCTCTGGTGCAGCAACATCTCGATTTTCTTGCTCGAGTTAATCATGAGCTCCATGTTCCGCTTCGAAGGACTGCGCGTTGCCTTGGTGCCAGCGGCTAGTTCGAGGAGCAGCGCCTCGGTGGGGACGAACCAGAATAGCTCCCTCATCGCTCTGGAGGCGGCGAGCATTCCCGCGTAGTCTCGGAGCTTGAGGAAGGAGTGGAGGACCAGTCTTGGAAGGGCGCCGTGTACCCGTTCCCCGTCAAAGACCCAGGGGTGCTCGACCATTTCCTTGAAGAAGCGGCGCGACAGGACCGCATCCTCCTCGATGTGCTCCTCGGTCTTAACAATGAGCCGGTTGACCGCCAGCGAATTGAACAGGGCCAAGAACGTGTGAGCGTTGGGTACGATGCGATGCTTCTGCGTCATGGAATAGTAAAACTCGAGAGCGGTCCTGAACTTGGCATTCTGGACGTAGGTTTCGATCATTTGGTTCATCATGAAGGCGTCGGTAGAGATCTCGGCGTGGTTGAAGGCCGCCCAGAGCTCGTCCATGCGGTCCTGTAGGCCACGACTCCGGTAGTTCTCCGCTAGAATCGAGAAAGTCTCCAGTGTTGCCTTGGGTACGAACTTGAGGCCCGCGACATCGTCCGTGCCCTGCACCCTGAGTTTGAGTGGCCACTCGACGGCAGCTTGTCGGCGGCGCAGCTCGACGAACATGAGACGCGACCTGATCATGGCCCAGCCGAGCTCTTCGGCCCTATCGAGTCCGTCAGCGGTACCAGACCTGATCCAGGCTCCGATCAGGCCGTTGAACTGGATTGCCGAGCCCATGATGCCCCGTGTTTCCATGTACTTGAGTACGTTGTAGGCTCCGTCGAGGTCTCCAGCACCTATCAGCCGTTTCAACCACTTGCCGATGAAGTACTGATTCCCAACAGAAGATGGCAGTCTTGTTTTACCGCGGATATCGATGGGACTGGAGAACATCATGTCAACGAACGATTGCAGGCCATATTCGGTATGGTTGGTCGACAGGAAGGAGCCGATGACCTCGTCGTAGTCCTCGATCTGCATGTCCTCCCCGAGAAGCTCCCTGAGCCTGTGGTAAAGCTCCCAAGCTTTATCTATGGTTGCTTCGTTTTGTGCACAGGCCCTGATGAGCGGTATGAGGATGCGAGGGTCGGTTTCCGGTAAGGAGTCGAAGAGAACATTTGCCGCTCTCTCTGCACGCTCGAGGTCACCGTGGAGACTGCACATGCGCACTCCGAGCTCCCAGTATTCCTTGTATGTAGAACGCTCAGGCGTCGAACCGAGCAAACTAACGGACTTCTTCCACAGCTCGATGGCCTCAGCTTGGTAGCCCTCGAGAAACATGGCCTCGATACCTAGGAGCTGCTGCGCCTCCGTGAGGGCGAGTCCTGCCGCATTCATATCCTTGACGAGGATGAAGATGTGGCTCATCCGGTTGGGATTACCCTCGCCTTCCCAGGACAGCACACGCCACAGGAAGTGCCAAACCTCGGCCGGTACCCTGTCCCATGCGGCGGACAAAGCCCTGCGGGCCGCTGAGTAGTGCTTCCATGTCCTCTTGACGTCGGTCGGCTTCACCGCTTCGACGTTGATGTATTTTGCGCTGCGCAGAAACGAGTTCAGTTGCGCAACGTGCTTCCGCTGATATGGCGTCCTCCAGCCGTCGTCCGGTATCGAAAGCGTGGAGGAACCCTCGCCCGGCTTGTCCATGTTGTACATCTGCCTCAACTCGTCGGCCTTGTCCTTCATGCCGTACTTGTCGAGCATCTTGACCAGCTGGGCCGTGTCCTGAAGCTTGTGCTCGAGGTCGTTGATCATGGCCTCGACCTCTGGATCGAGGCCACTGAGGGCGTTGCTGAACTCGTCCGAATCTCTCAACCGTCGATACCTGCCCGGTCCGACCTCGTCAAAGTAGGTGACCTCAACATTCTCGTCTTCTTCGGCCGAGGCTGGCTTTAAGGGCGCTGCTCTCGAGGATGATTTGGGCAGCGTCTCGGACGCCACTTTGGAGTATGTCCGTGTCGGCAGCAAGGTTGGCAGGAACCGGCGCGGTGCCACGTTGGTGCTGAGACTGCTGAGGCATGACTGACATATGTAGCCGGTCCGATGCCTCAGCTCGAGGGAAAACGGGTTTGGAGGCATGTCGAGGCGGCGTGGCTGACCATAGCCGTCCGCAAAAAGGAGAGAAAGACAGCGGCAGTGAGAATCGACCTTCTGGCGCGTTTGGATGCTGCAAGAGTTAGTTCCTAGGTACCTCCAGTCCAGGGTCCGCCAAAAAGTTCCTTATCGCTCTTATCGACCGATAAGCAAATTGCCCCACTAAAATTTACTTCGTCGGTACGTTCCTCGACTTTCACCTTCTGGCGCATCTTTTCCTCAAAAGTCTATCGACAACTCCATTCCTTTTCTCTCCCCCCCTCCTATAGACACAGAAGGAAGGGAAAACAATGTCGGCTCCAGCGACAGAGTTCCTGCGCTTCACGGGCCACAAGGCCTTTGCCCAGAGGCTAGTCCTCTCGACCCTGACCGGCCGGCCGGTGCACATATCCAAGATCCGCTCCGACAGTCCCACCCACCCTGGCCTCGCGCCGCACGAGATCTCGCTCTTGCGCCTGCTCGAGGCCGTCACCAACGGCTCCTCCATGGAGATCTCCTACTCCGGCACCACAATCGTCTACCACCCGGGCCTGATAACCGGCACCGTCGCCGGCGCCGGCGCCGCCTGGACCGGCGACGTGATCGAGCACGTCCTCCCCGCCGCCAACAACCGCGGCGTCACCTACTTCCTCCTCCCCCTCGCCCTCCTGGCCCCCTTCTCCAAGTCCCACGTCAACGTCCGCTTCTCCGGCCCGGGCGTCATCACCTCCGCCACCGCCGCCACCGGCGACCCCTCGGTCGACACCTTCCGCACCGCCATCCTACCCCTCTACACCCTCTTCGGCGTCCCCGCCCCCAGAGTCGAGCTGCGCGTCCTCTCCCGCTCCTGTCCCGGCCCGGGCGGCCGCGGCGGCGGCGGTGTCGTCGAGCTCCGCTTCACGGGCCAGCTGCGCCTCCCGAAAACCCTACACCTCAACCGTCCCGCCGGCCGCATCAGGCGCGTGCGCGGTGTGGCTTACTGCACCGGCGTGTCGGCCAGCAACAACGCCCGCATGATACACGCCGCCCGGGAGGTGCTCAACCTACTGGTGCCAGACGTGCACGTCGCGGCGCAGTACGACCAGGCGCCGCTCGTGGCCGTGGGCGGGGAGAACAACAAGACGGGCGCGAAGAAGAGGACCGGTATCGGCTTCGGGCTAAGTCTGGTGGCTGAGTCGAGCGCAATGGGCGTGTACTACTCGGCCGACGAGGTCAGTCCGCCGCAAGGCGGGGTTGTACCCGAGGATATTGGCAAGAGGTGTGCATATCAGCTGCTGGAGGTCATATCTCAAGGCGGGTGTGTCACGAGTCTGGCGGCGCCGACGGTGCTGACGCTGATGGCCATGGGGTCCGAGGACGTCGGACGGTTAAGGGTCGGGCGGGAGGTGATCGGTAGAGAGGAGACGGTCGGGCTGGCGAGGGATCTGAAGAAGTTTGGGGCCAGCAGTTGGGGCATAAGAGACGCGGACGAAGATGACGGGACCGGGGACGTCATAATATCCGTCAAGGGGACGGGAGTCGGTAATGTTGGCAGGAAGATAGCATGACTTAATCACAAGTTTCAATTGCCAACAAAAGTTCCGTCATTGTCAGAGAATTGTTACATTGTAGCACAAAGAGCAGGGTATCTAATCTATCTACGGCTGCCGTCTGGCCTGGGCTTCGAGTCTTGCCCTCCTTTCGGCCGCCCTTGCGGCCAGAGTCGCCGTGTATCCTATCGTCTGCGTAAGGTGGGCCGCGGCTTGCTCGTAGTCGTTCCCAACCGACCTGATCGTGTGCACGACGTGGAAGTCGGCAAGCACCGCATTGCCAGACCTCAAGACACCCAGGAGGTCAGCGTCGGCCTGCGGCAATGAGCCGCCTTCCAGTAGTCGAGCTGTCTCGGGCGTGCCATCTTCGCCTCGGCGCTCGTCGTTCCCAGACAGAGATCTCAGCTCTATCCCGTCCGTCTCGCTCCGCAGGACGCCACGCTCTTCCGCATCGTGGTCCTGCGCGGTTGTGGCCGGGGCGGCGGTAGCGCCGGCCGCAGCAGCCGCAAGCAAACCACCGACCGTCTGCCTGCCCGGCGACACCAGCTTCCGGAGGCCCTCCCGCTCCTGGTGGATGGCCAGCATCAGACACTGGATAGCCAAAATGACGACGTCCAGCACCACGAGGCCGAGCTTCGACGTCGGCGCTTTCTGGCCGACAAAGTCGATCATAACTCCGCCGTGGAGGTATCCTCTCGTCTCCTCCCCGGCCCGCGGCAGCGACAGCACCAGGTGGAAGAACATGCACAGGATGTTGGGCACGAAGATGGCGAAGGCGTGTGGCCGGTGCGCCGGCATGAGCAGGACGTAGTCCTCGGACTTCGGCGTGAGGAAGAAGTAGTGCGGTATGACGCGGAGGAGCAGACGGGGGAACGAGCACCTGTTTGGCGGGGTTTCCATATCAGCACACTGCAACGCCTAGACTAGCCAAAAAAACGAATTATCGCGCCGAAACTTACTCCATATAATACAGCGTGCATATCTCGGCAAAGACGACCATGTCCAAGCTCTTCATCAGGTGTGTCATGAACTGCAGCTTCTTGGCCAGGCCAGCCTTCCGCATGCGCTCCGTGTCTGCCGCCGAGATGCCGCCGCTGTCCTGCTCGCGGCTCGTGTTGGTGGCATCCGCCCCGTTTGGCGCCGTCGAAGGCTGGCCGGCCGCGGAGCTCGGCGTGGGAACATCGTTCATAGTTCTCGTACCATGTAGCGAGAAGGGACGACGTGGTATCGTGATGGTGATGGTGGACGGACCGTGGGTGGTTCACATAACTCCCTGACTAGACAAAAGGGAGTGAGACTCATTTGCGGTCGCGAGTGAGACAGACTGTCGGCATGGAGGTGGAGGTTGATGTCATGTCGCTGTTCGAATCCTCATTGAAGCTCGGGAAAATGGTCCCCTGTTCCCTTAAAGTGCGCGTGAGGTCGGAGCAGCGATATAAGTGGGGCACTCGAGCTAGCCGGTTCTCGGTGAAGGCATTCATCCCTGTGCTCTCTCACCTTCTCACCTTGGTGTCGAAAAAGGACATGGATATGTTGAACTTTGTCCACTTCTGACAGCATAGAAGGGTACATCCCATATGCATCTACTTCTTATAGTCGGGTTGCGAGGATCGTGTAAATGCCTGTGCTGCATTAACGAGCTATGAACCGTTTAAGCATGTTCTACTGATGCCTCCCCCCCTAAACTCCCCAATCATCACTCGTGCGGACCACCTCACCCGCGAATCAGCTCGTGCCACTTCACGATACCACCGTGTAACCTGTGAAACGCCATTTCCATTCCCCTCTTTATCTCTAAACAGAGACAGAAAACAGGCAAGCCTTCGGCTGTACGCCCTTGATCACCGCGCATAAGAAGATGCTCTCATTCAAATGCCTCCTTTATAGTAATGGACTCGATCGTCGCCTAGCCTGACACCAGCAATGCGCTTAGCAAGTCGTTCATCGGAGGAGGAGTAGGACCCGCGCCGAGACAGGGGAGGGAGAGACGAGGGGCCACCGCTACCCCTACTGCCGCCGCCGCCGCCGCCACCTCCACCACCATCGTCAGCAGCCCGGGTACGTTTGGGGTTTCTCTCACCGGTTGATTGGAGGATGGCCTGCAGCGTCTGCCATCCCGTCGTCGCGCGCAGCTGGAACATCTCCGCGAGGTCATGCTCCATCGCCACGCGACAGAGAAGCGCTTCTTCCTCCTGGAACGAGAAACATGGAATGTTAGTATTATCAACAGATCAGACATTCAGAAAACTCCTGGGGGGGGGGGTGGGAGCAGATTGTAACGGGGCAGGAACGATTCACTGGGAAAGTACTCCNCCCCCCCCCCCCCCCCCCCCCCCCCCCCCCCCCCCCCCCCCCCCCCCCCCCCCCCCCCCCCCCCCCCCCCCCCCCCCCCCCCCCCCCCCCCCCCCAGATTGTATCGGGGCAGGAACGCTTGCCTTGGAAAGTACTCCCATCTGGTGGATGAAGCAGAGGAGGTGGAAGTTGGAGACTTTGAATTTGGCATCCTTATCGTTCACCTTGAGCATCCTAGCCAGAGCCGAGTGCTCTTGAGCCTCTCCCATGTACTCTCGGTTCTCAATCGGGAAACCAAGATCGGTAAAGGTTGGCTTAGGTGCCTCCGGGAAGCCGTGTGTGAGCGTGACGAAGAGGTACTCCACTGGGAACGAAGGCTTGGCATTCTCCTGTACGTTTGCACCGTACTCGTTGATGCGACGGTAAAACACATCGGGAATGTATCGAGTCCGGCTGACAGATCCGTCATCCTCCTCTTCCTCACGCACGAGCATGACAGTAGGGTCCGCCGAGGGCTCGACAATGTCGGCGCGGACCATCTCGACGGCGTCGTTGGACATCTGGTAGGCTGATATAGAGATCTCCCCCGACTCGTTACCCGAGATAACGCACGTCACAAAGTTGGAACCGAACCGACCGGTGTCGCTCCATTTCGTTGGTTTGGGATGCTGAGCCTGCAGACGGGCCGCGAAGCAAACCTCCTGTGATGAGAGGTAGTACGAGTCCGCGTGCCGTTTGCATATGACCGTACCGTCACCGGCACCGGCGTCGAGTAGATCTGTCCAGATGACGCCAACGGGCTCCATATGGCAATATTTGGCGACTTCGTTAACATCAGCCTCATTCTCAAATGGGTTCAAGGTGACTCCGTCAACCTCGTCCACTTGCGGCGGTTCGTAAATAGCCTCTACTACAGCTTTTATCCCCAGAGGCACGACATCATATTCCAAGTACCGTCCGTACAGAAACCCGAGGCGCTGAGATCCGGTTTTTCGCCATGCATCGAGGAACGTGTTGATGATATCCGGCGAAGCAAACTCGACATGGTCAACCATACGGAATGACTGCGGTTGGAGCGTGATGGCGCTCGGCTGACACTTGCTGCAGATACCTTCCGGCCATTGTGGGTGTCCTGACGGACAGTTCCTCTTGACCCGGTAGTAGGGCTCGACTAGCGGAGGGATGAACGAGCTTCCAAGCTCCGGCTTATTGGTTGCTCCGTTGATCTTTTTAAGGTATGCGTGTACCGACATGTATTTGATCTTTTTCTCCTCCAGGTACTCTGTGTTAAAGGGATCCAACGGCATGCACTGGTCGCACATGCCTTTCGGTCCATGCCGGCACATGGCCGGGTTATACTTTCTTGGGATCTTGCCGTCCTTTTTGTCTAACCTGTCATCGAGCGGGGACTGTCGGACTGTCTCCCAAGGGTTCTTGATCCGCTCTACTGTCGGCGACGTTACAGGTGGCGGGTCGATAGGACGATCCTCGGTTGGCAGGATGGGCTTGCCATTCAGTCTGTATGCTGTGGAAGGGTTCTCCGGTTTGGCTTCGCCGTCCGCAGCACCGTTTGCGCCTGCAGCCTTATGCTGGTAGCGTATGAATACCAGGTCTCCATGACTGCCAGATGTCAGCAGATCTTTCGGAATCTGGGACATCTTGTCATAGTCTGTGTCTTACCCAAGTCCTATTTGCCCCAACTTGAACTTAGCAATGTCCTGGAGCCTTTTCGAATCTCCGCCCGACGGTGCGTTCGACAGGGTAATTGTAGTGGGATCAACCGTGGCGGGAAGATTTTGGAGAAGCTGTTCGTTTTTGTTAGCATATCGCAACTACACGTGGGAGCCGAGCAGTTTCTCACCTGACGACCGAGATCGCCGAAGGTATCGTCCTTCTCAACCGTCAGGCGTTGCATGCCATCCGGCCCGCGAATTCGTAGGAGCATGTTGGCGCGGCGATTCTCCTTCGATGTGTAAGGTCGAGTTGGGTGTTGTTGGAGGTAATAGCGACACTGTAGAACTCGATGTTTGGGACAGTTGTAATGCTCAGAAAGGCGGCAACAGAAAATAGGGTTCGCTCTTGTCAGAATGCCCGGGCAGATTAGAGGTCGTAGAAGTGTTTGCCGTGGTTGTATGTCATGTTTCCATTGTAGAAGCTCCAGATTTAGAAGCTCCAGCAGCTTCCTTCGTCATCAGCTGTGCCTGGCCCGCTGTTGCCCCGCGCCCCACATTTAGCGGCAAGGACGGAGTACAGTGTTACAGCGGTACTGGCTGGCGGTCCGGCACTTTGAAGCGCTCAGCTGGCCAGGTGCCCCAGAGCTCAGCCCAACCCCAACCCCAACCCCTGTCAAAGAAATTCAAACGGGCGGTTGAGACACACTGTCATCTTCTCGTCCAAAAGTACCGGACACGATTCACCGGCACGACCTCTCTACCCTTCTTCCGGACCTTGGATCCCCGCGGCTTTGCGATTTCTCTCTTTGATCCTCCACCCTCATTTTCGAACACCATAATCAAATCCCAAGATGTTCAGCATAGATTGGTGGAGCTTAGTGCTCCCTTTCTCCTATGTCGCGGTGCTCGGAGGTGCCCTCATGTCATTCTCGACCATCTATCGCAAGCGGAAAGCAGGTTCGTCATATGCACATCGCGCAATCAAACAGCGTTCTACATGCTAACGTTCCGTCTCGTCACAGCCGAAAGCGCGAACCTAGAGCCATGGTTTGGCCCCCATCTGCAACGGAACATCTACCTGTCTCTCCTACATATTGAACCGGAGGAGGGTGCGGAGAAGAGCCCCAAGATCCCCGAGAGCGTCATAAGAGCGGCGCTTCTACGGCGCGCGGTCGAGGACATCCACCGCATTATTCAGATCCGCACTGCCAAGGCAGCGTGCAGCTCGCTCCTCCAGCGAGGCAGTGTCGGAGACGACCTATGGCAGCGCTTTAGCCGGGCTGAGAAGGAGATGGAGGAGGAGCTCAGAGATGTGGTCATGGAGGTATGTCAGAGAATGCCCACCGAAACCTGCGTATTGTGGCGCTAACAGCGCAAAAGGCCAATGCTCTCGCCCCGGGCTGGGGCCAGACCATCTTCCAGTCCGCCAACGAGATCGCCGCCAACACGGTCCTCCGGAACCGGTTAGACGAGATCCAAGCCCAGACCGAGTCCGAGAAGCAGTGGTGGGAGAAGCGCCGGGCGCAGATACAGAAGGAGTTCATGACCGAGTTGGACAGCGGGGAGAAGGGGGCTTCCAAGGCTCCGTCAGCAGCCAGTGAGGACGAGCCTGTGCTAGTGGATCAGAACACGCCTTCAGCGACACCATCGGCCCCGAAGAAGAAGAAGGGCAAGAAATGAGCCCCTGCGGCAGTCAGGCTTCGGGAGTTCGTTGTACTATTACATGATTCACGGCGGGTTCTGGGCGGGATGCATCTGCAGCTAGGCGTTTGGTACTGTCATATTCAAAAGGTTATATGACGCCTCCTTATTCCCCCTGTGTCTCTCGGCCTGTTCATATTGCAAACCAATTCTTCAAAGTGATGGAGGAGGGGCTTTGAACCTTGGTCGTATCTACCATTTTGGACCGGCATAGGCCGTTACCAGGCGTGCACATAGTGGTAGGGGACAGACCAGGCGACGTCCTCCAGTGACTGTGGTCCGTGGCACAGACGATATCTACGCTGACATTGAGAGCCAGGTACTTTATGCCATTATTTTGAGCTTAAGCTATCATTCAACCGATGACACCAGGCAGATGATGGTGCCACGGCCAGCTAAAATTACATGTGTGTTATCGCCTTCCCATAGCAACTATCTCATTTGCTGGGGAAGCTGCGGAACATATCCATAAGCTTGTCCATGGGAGCCGTGAGAAGACCCATAGCGGTCTCAAAGGGTGGCCTGTCCGGCGCGCTAGGGTGGCTGCGTGTTGGTACGAACATCTTGGTGCGCTCGAAGCTGGTGGCAAGACTCTCAGAGTCGCCGTCGGCGAGAGCCTTCTCTAGGGTCGGAAGATCGTCTTGCTCCTCCTCCTTAATGTGCTGACCCAAGTCGTCCCAGAGGCTCTTGAGCTGGGGCTTGAAGTCACTCTGGTCGGCCGTCATCTTCTGGAACTCATACAGCTTCTCCTTGACCTGAATTGGGACGTCGAGTCAGCACTGGTACTGGACAGAAAGCTTGGCGGGCTGGCTGGACTTACGCTTCGGTGCTCCTGACGATCCTTCTCAGCCATGTCCTTGCCGTTGGGGACGTGCTTCTCCATGGCAGGATACACGACAATTTCCTCGGCGATGGAGTGGCGGGCAAGCTCCCACACGAACTGGTTCTGGTACTCAGTCATTTCTTTGTGGTTGTTCGAGTTCATGATCTTGTCATAGTAACTCTTGAGCTCGTTGTGGTCCTCAATGATAGCATCGGACACGCGACCCATGTTGAGGGGTGTTGCCGAGAAGGATCGGACTGCGAAGGCTGGCGTGTAGATGGAAGTGAGCTGGGCCTGATTGAGGAGCCTGCACGAGCCCCGGAAGGATGTGCGAAGAGAGTTCATTGTGATGGATATGCTGTGGTACGAGGAGGTGGTGATGAAGCTGGTAAGGTGCTGTGTAGGGTGGAAATGAGCTTGTGGGTGATGGCTAGAGGTAGGGCTTTGGGTGCTTGTTCCAGGAACAGATTCCGAGAGGTTGTAGAGGACTGACTGTGACTTTCTCTACTTCAACTCGAAGCGGCAGGTTCATGAGGTAGAGGATATAGCTCTACGAACCGCCCAACCAGAACAGATATATTAGCAACATTGCGCAACATTGCGCACTGCACGATGCAAGAGGTACCTGGAGCTACGGAGTGGTGACGTCGAGGCAGCGGTGGTACGGCTCCAAGGGCGAAGGACATGGCTAGTTCTAGACGCCAAACAGCATAACGATGTGGTCAATGCCAGCCTACAATTACACGTACTATCACAGTACGACGCTGAAGTTTGTAATGTAAATTGATTTTGAGGTGGCTGGAGCGGAACAAAGCATCCGGAGCCACTGAGTGCTGTTGGTTGCTGTTGCACACGATGTTTAACTTTCTCAGTGTCATGATGATATCACTCGGGGTTTGGCCCACGCAGGAACGAGACATTGCGTCCAGCCCGCCACTCCCTCCCAGAAAACATAGGAACGGAACATTGCAACTTTACAACGAATTGTAGTCTATACCGCTACCTTACTTCAACTGCTTGAAGCATCTCAACATCGACTCACCATCGACGAAATCACCAAGACAGCCCCTATCATCGACAACCAACAACACTTTCCATCATGTCGGCAGAGGACAAGTTCAACGCCGCATATGAGCGGACGCGGAACTCGGAGAAAGAGCGTGTGTCTCACTCCAGCGTATCATTGACTCTGTTTGCGCAGTGATAGTCCAGGTGCTCACTCTCTCACGTACCACACCAGTCAAGCAGCCGGACAGCAACCCGACCTACCCGACCGGCAGCCACGAATGCACCCGGCTCTGGCCAAGCAAGGACGTCGGCTCGCAGCAGACGCCCAGCCTCGCGTACAACGGAACCCACAGCATGGCCAAGAGACACGGGCACGGAGGCGGCATCTGGGCTACCATTGTCCGCGGCTGTGCTGCTCGCTGAGGGACCAGTAAGTGGAGTGCGTTTCATCTCTTTCAGAACGACTAGACCCCAATTTTGTCTCAGGGGAGACACTCGAGATGGAACCATTTCACTCTGCTATGGTAATATGTGGCACAATGATGACCTTTAAGCGTCTCGCCTAAGAAGTGTATCATCACTTCGCCAGACTGTCAGGGCTTTCAAATGTATTCATAGTTCATATTCAAGGTACGGTTCATATACCTATAAGTCATTGGCTTGCATGCTCTACGCTTTGCCTCACGAGTACTAAGCAAGGTTGGGCATGTGTATGCAATCAAGATGCTGCACCATGTTCCCCAGCGCCACCCCTCTCATGAGATATATAATCGCTCAGAGCTCACCCCCGCTGCAAAAGAGCGTCTTCCTCTTCAACTCCTCCCGCCTGTCCTCCCTCTCCCTCTCCTCCGTCACCCGCCTCGCAATCTCCTCCTCAAGCTCGTCCAGCCACCCGACCACCTCGACCGGCGGCGCCAGCGGCTTCCTGATGCCGATAAACTCCATCATCTTCCGCCGCTTGACCCAGACGTTGTCCTGGTCCCGCCTCCACACCATCGGAGAAGGGTACTGCAGCCACCACTCGTTAAGCCCGCCCGTCTGGTGGTAGAACTCGGCGATGGAGTCGAGCTGCTCCTCCGTCAGCAGCGCCACGCCGCCCCACGTCTTGGGAAAGTCCGGGTGCACCAGCCCCGTGCCCTGCTGGTGCATGATGGTGATGGGCTTGCGCATCCAGCCCACCATCCACGCCAGGTTGTGGTTGGTCGTGAGGCACGTGCGCCGGATCGGGTCCGAAGACGAGGGCTTGGGCCGCGGGAGGTAGGCGCTCGCCGGCACGCGGATCGGGTTGATAAGCCCTGCGTAGTGCTCGGGTGACCAGCCGAGTGTGTCGAAGGCGCGGGGGTCGAGGAGCTGTGCCGCGGTCGTGAACTTGTAGTCGGTCGACTTGGGGTCGTAGGACAGGTCATCGTAGTAGCTCCTGAGGTAGACGCTTGGGCTGGGGGTGAGCTTGATAGTGCCCGACGCTGTGGTGATGTAGATGGGCTTTTGATTGATGGTGGTATGGTTGTAGCTTTGCTCGACGGCGTCGTCGGTTGCCTCTGTGGACCGCCCAGGATCTATGTTGCTGTCGCAGGGTAGGAATTGGCTGTCGTCGGCATAGTTATTGTCCAGCGCAAGATCGACATCAGGGTGTACCGGAGGGACTTCGCACTTGGTGTAGTCGATATACTGGTCCATCTCGCAGTCCACGCACAGATCAGTGCTGCTACCACTCATATTGTAGTCCATGGCATCTTCCTCTTCCTCTTGCTCGCACTTGCATTCGTCCTGACTGATCTCTCGTAATGGTTGCATGTCTTGACTCCAACTCGGATCCAGTCCACCATACTGGGGACAATCTCCATCGGACTCCATGTCGGGTTCACCCAGATCAAAGGGTTGCCAATCCTGACCAGAGAACTGGCCCACGTATCGAGGCCTTACCGGATCACGGCCTTGATCCATCTCGTAGCCCAGGTCCTGGCTCACGGTGCGCTTGCGTTTCGGAAACATGGTCGTCGGTGACGTTAGGATAGGGGGGTATGTAGTTAAAAGAGGAGGCTGGCTTGGTGATGCCAGGGCCGTGATGACAATGTGTAAGCTTGACTCAACTAAAAAGATATTGGTGGAATAAGTTCTTCCCCTGGTACGGCCTGAAGAAAGGAAGTGACTCTGGCGTAGTGATGATATCAAGAAGAGAAGTAAAGACCGCAGCCAAGACATACGTGAGAAGATAAAGTGCAATGTTAGGTGTAGATGTGATCTGTATGTAGCTGCAATGAGAAAGGTGACAATAGGGGCCAACAATAGCAGAGACGAATTGATGCCTGTTCAGAGGTGACGAGCTGTCCCGCAGCATTTGTCAATAGTGAAGGTCGACAGAACTGCTGTTGTCTCTGTCAATTAGTGCTATTGTTGACTCCTATTGTCAGTAATCAAACTCCGTCTTCACCTTCACCGCACATGGACCCAACGCTCTACTTGAGCTCCTGAGCCCTCTTTGTGCACCGCCTCCTCTTTAAGAGTTTCGTACAAGATCTAAACCTGGATCTCTTTATCGGACTTGGGGCAACATGATGGATTTTATCTCGAGGTCATCTCTTTGTGGCGACCTACGAACAATGCCGAAATATGAGTGACTTGGCCCAAAAATAAAACAATACATACGATTACTCTGCCCACAGGCTGTTTAAACATGAAGTAACCCAAACATGTCAAACAATGGACCGTCGCCGACTCCTTGGAACAATGCGTTTTCTTCCGTTTGGCCTATAGAACAGACATTGCCCGAAGGAGACCTTCCTCGGACTACAGCCACTTCAGCTTCGCGATGTGGTCTGCTTTCTTCTTGCTCGGCCTGACGAAACCCATTGTCTTCAACTCGGCAAGACCCTGGTAAAACCTAACCAAGGCTTCCCTCTCGCCGAGGCCCCCTTCCTGGTTCTCCTCTCCGACGAGTGCGTAATACGCAGACCACAGATCAGCGACGTTGATTAGCGCGCCGGCTTCCATATAGAGGTGGTACAGGATAGCGGTAGCAGGCATTGTTGCCGCAGTATCGCCGTCGCCCTCACTGCAACATTCACATGCAAGGTAGTCGTGCGGTCGAGACAGGGCTCGCTCGACAGTCTTGCCCGCTCGGGGGATGAAGACGTCCCGGTCGGGAGAGAGGGAATCGTAGACCCAAGCCTCACTGAGGAAAGTCTCGTGCACAGGTCCGCAGCTTATCTCTGCATTCAGTTGGACTTCTAAGTCTTCGATGAGCGTGGTAAAGGCCTTGTCCTCGTCCGTGAGCTGGGCAGAGTCCTGACTGAGTTGCACTTTTTGGGCCACAACCGTCGTGCGTAAGACCCTGCTCTGGGCGCTATATTTGCTCCGCAGGACAGTTCCACTCTCCTTGCACTTGTCTTGCAGAGCTTTGACTTTGTTAACTATCGTCTCCAGGGCGGTGACAAATGATCCCACGTCCTCTGTCCAGCCCTTGACGCCTAATTCCAGATCGCCTTCGTCAATTGTCTTCAGGACTCTTGTGGCGAGTGATACAACACCCTCGGCATCCAGTTGGCGTATGGAAGACTGGTAGGAGTCCAGGCTGATACCGGAGGTTATGGCGACAAGGTAGTCGTCGATAAAGCTCCTTGCGGCCAGACCGGTACTCCTTAGAAGTATGAGACACTTTAGTAGCCTTTTCGCGCTGTCTGTCGCGGATCGATTCTGCTCGCGACATATAATTTCGGAGAGGCAATCGTCATCCTCAATCATGCGGCGGGCGTGAGAGACGTCCCCCAATTCTTGAAGGTGGTATTCGACAGTGTCCATGAAGGAGTCCAATGTGCGGACAGCCTCGCGGTGTTCGGGCTGTAAGATTTCCCGTAGCCCTTCCGTATTTTTCGACAGGAGTACACTCAACGGGTTGGCGTAGAAGTGGCACATATAGGCGTACTATAGACGAGAGTTAGCGCTAGACCTCCAGGCGCAACCGTGGGAACAGCTAGTCAAAGCTGACCTTCAACGAGCTGATGAAGCCCTGAATACCAACGACCTGCTCCTTCTGCCTATCGACGAGAGCACCAAGAAGTTTCGGCCCAAGTCTCACCATGCAGTCCGTATGGGCAACTCCAGCTTTGAATATGCTCTCAAGCACTGAACTGGCCTGCACGACATCGAACTGGCCGCCGTATAGGTGCTGCGCCGTGGACTTTAGCAGTCTCGCTTGAAAAAGTTCCACGCTCGTAGCCACGCCGAATAGAAGCGTGAATTCCAGTCTACCACGCCACGAATTGATAAGTGTAATTAGATCGGACAGCAGCCCGGTATCGAAAGCCTCTGTATCGTGAAAGGCGACTATGACACGTTTCGACCCGTGCGGTTTCAGAAACGCGTGGAGTGCTTCCAGGTCATAGTCTAGGTATCTGTGACCGTCTGGTCCGGGAGCAATATCGATCTCATCCTCTTCATCCGATAGCCGCGAGGTGGCATCTCGGATGATTTTCTTCAAGGTAGCTTTGAGATTGGGCGCTTCTGCTGAGCGGATACTCACAACCCTGGCTGGCTTTGCGAGACTCTGCAGACTGTCGGCTAGTTGATCGAAGAGCAGCTGCTGCGAAGCGGTATTTGGCCCCGTGATAATGTAGGCGGCGGGTATTTTGTCGGTCTTTGATGGAGCATCACGAACGAACGCCCCCACTTCATCAAGGGTGTTTCTGTTTGCTTCTCGCAATGTGTGCTGTGGAGTAACATGAGTATCCTTCAGCAGGGCATCAGTGTGTTTAGAGTGACGTACCTGAAGTCGAGCCTCGATATCGAACCAGGCCGAGTGGAATATCCCCTCGCGCAAGGCTGTACATTTTGGACTCTCGGCGCCATTGAAGAGCGGTACAAACCCTGAGAACGACGTGTTTTGGGCTTCTTTTCTTTGCTTATTTGCTGTTGCATCCCTTTTTGAGACCTTTCGGCGCTTGGCTGGCCGCGTATCTTGCTGCTCATTGTCTTCATGGGGGTTGAAGATGAAGGCCGCCTAGACTTCAAATCAGACTCGACTTTACACGACTTTGCAGCAAAAACGGTACCTGGTGATCTAGCTCATCGTAGGCTGTAGTATGCTCCTCTTCAGCCATTTTGTTAATCAGCTTTTCAGAGAGGTTTTCAGGTTATTTCATCTACACCTCTTCTGAGAGTGAGCGTCGTGCTACGCGTCGTTGAGACACGTGGGTACCCATGTGGCTGAAGTTGCACAGCCACGCTACCATACTGTTAAGAGTACACCCGCATGTGGCTTACGCGTGCGATCAGGGGTGCCAAACTTGCAAGTGAACACTTTGAATTGAGGCGTATTCTATTCTCAGTGTCCTTCAGAATAGAGAATGATGTTCCCAATGAGCAAAACATAGATCAGCGCCTGAATTGATCATTCATACTACCGAGGACTGTCGTGATACCACCTGGCTTTTCAAAATCCTGCTGAACCTCTGCCTGAACCCCTTACCTCCGGCAAGGTGCTTTCCCCGCCACCCCCAATCATCATAACAAGTAAACCAGGCAAGATGTGTCGGAAACCATCGCTAACGTCCCTCTACTGCCTCCAAAGGAGAAGACGCACCTGCCTCTCTCAAACACTCCGCTCCGCTGATCGTACAGCAGACGTAAATCCGCACGTGGTGAACTCAGGGAAAAGGAATGCTTCTCAGTTATCCCGGCCCCCCTAACACCAGCCTCCGTCTCAAAATGTCAAACCATGGCCAAAGGAACGCATAAAAGTCCAGGCACCTAAGTTTACAAAAGTTGTAAAATATCCATCCCGCTGGTTATTGAGCTGAGGCGAATAAATATCAGCGATACAGGCGGCTGCCTCCGAAATCTCTTCTGGAACCCAGCCCGAACGGAGATTCCTTCCCTATGCTGTACTGCACTCTGTACTAGCGAGTGCGGACTGTGTTCTCCTTAAGCGGAAGTCGTAGCGAGCTCGGGCTCCTTAGCCTTCCGAAAGTCAGCAAAGTCAATAATGCCTCACTCGCTAGAGAGCCTTACATCTTCGCCGGTAGCAGGCTTCTCGTCAGCTTTCTCATCAACCTTCTTCTCAGGCTTGTCCTCAGTCTGCTCAGTCGCCTCCTTAGTCTCCTTCTTGGCGTCCTTAGTGGCCTCTGGAGCGTCTTCGCTTGTTTCCTTGACGCCGTTTGTCTTCGCTGTCGGCTTAGGCTCAGGCGTTTTCTTGGAGGGCTCCGCCGACGAGCCGTTCACTCCATTTGTAGCCTCGCCAGACGGCTTCTCGTCCACAGCGAGGAGCTTCGTCCACTTGTCGAGCAGAACCTGCGATCGTGGCTTGAATTTGTACTCGTCCTCCTTCGGGATCGAATCCATCTTCAGGATCGCCTTTAGGACCTTGTTGATCTTTGTCGCCCTGATGATGCTAACTTCAAGGTCGGGGAAAGCTTCAAGCTTGGAAATGTAATCCGACATTGTCTTCATCTCCTCTTCCTTAGGACCCTGCTCCTTGGTAAGGAGGCCTCTCTGGAGCTTGTGACGGAGGAACAGTACTTCCTTCTGTTGCGCTGTATTAGCATCCTTGAATCTGCGATCCCGACATTGGGGGCCCTTACCTCTTTCCGCTGATGCTTCTCCTCCGCAGTATACTCCGGCTCCTTGGGAGCCGCCACCTCCTTCTCAGACTTGTCAGCAGTTTCCTTGCTGCTTTTCTTCGACTTGGACTTCGTCGTCTTCGAATCGTCCTTTGCCTTGGACGACTTTGGAGTGCTCGCCGTTCCATTGGTGGTCTTGGGGGTTGAGCTGGTTGTAAGCTTGATCTTTGGTTTCTTCACCGAATCTGCTCGCTGCGGGGTCTACACAACAATGTCAGTATCAGCCAGTAATGCTGCATCTCCAAGGTTATCACGAACCTCGGCGCTCTCATCTGCCTTCCGCTTGTTCGACTTCTTCGCCGTCTCAGAGCCCTCCTCATCGGCATCAGGCATCTCCACATCCTCTTCGTCGTCAGTCTTCGCCTTGGATTTCTTGCTACTCTTTTTGGCTGGCGTTGCTTGGGCCTTGGCTTCCTTGGCTTCTTTACGCTCTTTTGCCTCCTTGGCCTTCTGCTCCTCCATCTGCTGCTCCAGCAATTGGCTCTCCTGATGCTGCCGGAGGATTTCCTTGAAGAAGTCCAAGGGATGCGCCTCCGCCGCAAGCTTGTATGCTGCTTCAAGGTCCTTGGTCATCTTTGTTGGAGTATTGTCCAAAACCGTCTTGGGATCAAGTTCGGCAAGGTCGGTATTTTTTACCCAGCCGCTACAGAAATTTGTTAGCTTCTCGCTCGAAAGGATATGATCCATAATAAATAATTAAGAATGGTCAGGCATAGCGGTGATGTAGGATAACGGCCGTGACTCACAATTCGTTGGTCTGGAGGTACATGACCGGGTAGGTACGATCGACCACTCGTTTGCCGCCATCAGCGACATCCTCGCGGTAGGTGCCATCCGGCCTCATAGCGGTGACGGGTCGAGACTTGAGAAGGGCTTGCGGCAGCATTTCCTCGTCGCAGATAACGCCTGGCCATTTTGTATAGCCCTTGGCCTTCACGAAGTAGTAATCGCCGGGCTTGCAATCAAGGTGGGTAATGCGCGCCATCGAGCCTTTCTTCTTCAGGCTCTTCTTCCCACCGGAGGCGCCAGTTGACTTTCGCCGCGAGTTGTCCTTCGATTTGGACGGGGTGGCGGTGTCGTCAGCAGCGGAAGTCGTAGCAGCAGCTTCAGGCTGAGCTTCCACGGCGCCCTCAGCTGGAGCGGAAGCTGGCTCTGCGTCTTTCATCTCGGCATCAGTGGGCTCGGCCGGCTGGGCGGCCTCGGCGACAGCGGGAGCTATTAGGTTGGTAATGGTCAGTGGCTGGCATAGTTTTAAATATCAAGAAGCTTAATTGATGGTGTTACCTTCAGCGGGCTTTTCGGGAGCAGTCTCTTTGTCTGTAGGTGGCGCGGCAGCTGCAGTACTGGTCTCAACCTCGGCGCCAGCTTCCGAAGATTTGGCAGCTTCAGATGCGGTCACGGGGGCATTCTCCAGAGGGTTGGGGGCCGCGGCCGGCGCAGTAGCTGTATCTTCAGCCATGGATGCGATGGATGGCGGTACTGGGGTTGAGCGAAGGTTTGCAACAAGTGGCGACGTGATGTCAGAAACCGTGTTTCGCGCCGCGACGGGAAACAAAAAGAGCTGCCTTGGAGGACAACCAATGCGGGAGCGCGTTAATCGCGTACAGATGGCAAAATGAGGGCAAAGTGACGTGTTCTAGTCTCGAGTTGTGATGAAACAACCGTGCAGCGCAATTGGTACAGATGCGCGAAAAAGTCACTCTCCTCTGAAGGTGGTGATTGTTCAAAGTAGGTTGGCGTGAGAAGGTGAACCGTGTGAACGAGATCGGGAAAGGCAAGAGCGTCCCCAGAAATAATTTTGGGGCCGGTGATGTTGGCGCACGTGACCTTGATCCTACTCCCTTGTGTAAGGCGCAAGGTAATGTAGACGAACAGAGGAGGGAGGATGCAGAGGAACGACCACCAACCAGCCAACCAGATAGACCCAGCCCACAGAAACGTAATATGCCCTTGGTCGAGGCGGAATCAAGCTTCGTCCGTGGCCAATCAGCCCTGCTTTCTTCGAGCCCGGGCACGTCGTTATTGTTGAAATGTGTTTGATAAAAGGGTAACTAAACTTCAGTCGCCTTGCGCCTTCTAAGCCACAGCACAGACTCTATACGTACACAGTCATTCCTCCCCAGAGCCCCCTCCAGCGCAAATATTCAAAGATTCAAGGATATCGCCGGTCGATGCGGCTGACCTCTTCAAACCACTCTCACCCTCCTCCCCTTATCCTCCCTCCAGCCATTCCGTATGAACCATCTCGACGTCAAGAAGGATCACAACATTGTCCGAATCCTGCACTTGAGGGTCCTTTACAACGAAAAGGACCTCAAAGGCCCCTGCTTCGTGCAGATTGACGGGCACATCATCAACAATATCCATTCCCTCGGCAACTGTTGGCTCGGATTCCAGCTCATCCTCGACTCTGAAGATCCATCTCGAAGGTCCGCTCTTCCTGATTAGCCCCGGAACCCTCGCGATCGGTGAGGTCAACCTGCATCCTTGCATCTGTGGGTAATCCCGAGGACGTAAACGTAGACGCAGAAACCGACTCCTACTTGCCCTAAGAGGACTCTGCCAAGCACGACGCCTACTCATCACTCTCTTCCTCCTCCTCCTCCTCCTCGTCAACCTCCATCGCCTCAGCCACGTTCACGGAGAAACCAGGCTCCTGATCGACCCCGACATAACTGTCGCTCATGAGGAACAACTTCAGGTCGTGCTTCCCAGGCGTGGGCACCGTGTACTCAAGCTTGACCTTGAGATTCTTGCCGATCGTAACTCTCTTGATGGCTAGCAGCGTCCTGCTAGCTTCTTCACCCACAACCAGCCACCAGTTCTCAAGCTTCTTGGTAGGGTAGAACGGCGCGTGCACAGTAGGATCAAACTCCTCGTCTTCGTCAATCTCGCGCTCTATCGAGATATCGAGATACGAAGGCTCTCCCGCATGCAGATTGTCCTCGTCCTCAACCTCGAATTCCAACGAGATGTCCGGGTACTTGGAGTTGGTAAAGTTGGCTGCCTGCACGAGCTGCGTCTGAGAAAGACCCAGTCTCTTCACCAGCGTCGCGTACTCCGGGTTTTCTTCTGGGTTCATCTTGTCCATGAACTCGAAGATGTCGCGAATGCCGAACTCGTTCGCCACCTTGACCACCTCGGGCGTAAAGTGCGGGATCTGCTTGAGTGGGCTGTCGCGGTCCCACATGGCCTGGACGACCATCTGGGACATCTCCATCGCGTTCATGGCGTTGAGGTGGCCTTCTGACGAGAGAATGTCGACGCAGGCGCTGAGCAGGCTGAGGATCTTGGTAATGATGACCTCCTGATCCTTGCCAAGGTCGACCGGCAGCTGCATGCGAGAGAAATGTGCCTGGAGGAGAACAAAGGCTTTGAAATGCGGCGAGTCATAGACCGGCTCCGACATCTTGACCGGTACCCGGTCATAGATGCGCCGCAGGATGCCCTCTTCATGACGCCGGATCTGGATCGACTCAAACTCAGTTGCAGATGTGACAATCTCCAGAATACCCTTTAACTTTGTTCGTGCGCTGAGGGACAGGAGGAAGGTCTGCATCGTGATGTAGGAGATGTTATAGTAGGCAGCAATCATGGCTGCGTTCTGCGGCGCCACAGATCCGTCGTCTTCATCAAAGTCGATGATCTTAGCCTCGGTAAGATCCTTCAATGTTGACTCCACTAGGTCCGAGAGATATCTGCTCAGGCCATCATGCGTCGGGTCCGTGAGACTGTAGTAGCTGGGGTTGGCGAGCAGACGGCGGTAGAAGTATGTAAAGGTGGTCCAGTTGATGGCATCATCTCCAGACTCGATCATCTTAGTGCTGATCTCTGTGACGAAGGCATCATGTAGGAAGTTGTGCAGATGTGACTCCACAGGGAGAGCCTCGTTCAGGAACTTCTTGTAGTACTCCCGTTTCACTTGCGGAAGCATCAGCAATCCACGACCTCTACCGTCTTTAGACGGCTGAAGAGCCTTGCCAAACATTTCCAGGATCTCAGCGAGCGGATAGTCGACGTAGCGATGCTCTCGGCCGTCATAGTACTGGGTACCCATGACGACTACAAGATGGGCAGTACAGTTGAGCTCCCAGCAAACGTCGCGCGATGCGATGAGGACCTGTATAGCACCCTGATCGTAGAGATGCTTAACAATCCGCTTGTCGCTCTGACTGAGAGCCTCGTGGTAATAGCCAATGCCGTGCGACAAGGCCTCGGCCAGCGCTTCTTCTTGGACACGCTCTAGAAGCTTCTGAATCTGCTCAACCTCAACGTTCAAGAAACGATCTTCGTCATCATCGGCCACACAGGCCGTCAGAAGATCGCGAGCCGTTGCTCTTGTCTGCTTCCTGCTGGGCACAAACACCAAAGCGGGCTTATCAGGAGATAGTTGCGTGATCGCAGCGTATGTAGGCTTCGCCATGGCAAGCATCAAGGAGGGGAAATGCGGGATGGTGTAGGACTGGATGTGAAGCTCGAGGGGGACGGGCCGAGCATGAGGGCTGAAGTTGTAGATGTCGTGCTTCTTAGCATCAATCCACTCGCCCACGTCACGAGCATTTGCTAAAGACACGCTCAAGCCGATAATGCGCATAGGAAGTTCTGTCTGGGTTCGGATGCAATGCATCCGTGAGACAATGATTTCATAGACGTACCCGAGCGGGCCGCCGAGCATATGGAGCTCGTCAGCAATGAAGAGCTCGACCGTCTGAACGTTCTTCCGCCGTTTCCATTGTCTAGAGAGCACGTCCCATTGGGTCGGAGTGGCAAGAATGAGATCACCTGCCTCGAGGAGCTTGAGATCAGTTGCGGTTTCGCCGGTGAGTTTGACAATATCCTTTCCTCCCCTCAGCTCTGAGAACTTCTTCTGCCAGTCTTGGAAACGGATATCGACCTGTTCTTGGAACGGTGCGATGTAAACAGCGCGACCGCTCTCCTGCTTCGACCAGTGACGAAGGAGGGCAAATTCTGCAAGGACAGTCTTGCCACTTCCAGCGGGCGAGCAAACAAGCACGTTGTTGTCGGTGGTATAAAGGGAGTTGAAGGTTTGCGTCTGGATCTTGTTGAAGGTTGTCCAATTCGGGTACAGAGCAGCGTAGTCCTTGGCCTTCAGTGCAGGCACAGGAAGGGGCTGTAGGTCGAGAAGCTCTGTAGGAGGAGGGAACTTCTCCGGAAGGATGAGTTTTTGGAATGAGACAGCTAGTCGTGTCTCCGAGTGCATCCACCGATCAGACACTACTGATATGAAGTAGTTGGGCGGCATAGGTTCAGTGATTGGTACAGTGAACTCAACTATGTGTTCATTGTTTTCCGACACGGCGTACTCCTTGCGCAGGATGAACTGATCATGAAAGAGGATATCTTCGCCGTCACAATCTTCGACGATGATCCAGAAGCTCTCAGCAAGACCGTGGATCTCCTCGTCCCACTCAAAATTAGGAGTGATGGCAAGCTCGACACGGAGCATTGACCTCGTCATCGGCTGAACCTGGGCGTTGATCTCAACCCTAGGGAACTTCGAGACGAGAGCGCACACAGTCCTGCCAGCTTTGGGCATACCGAGTAGCTCCCCCATGCGAGGAGGATCCAAGTCAAAATAATTGCTGAATTCGACATCGATCCGCTCGGCCTTTTGGATAATTTCGCGTGGACAGGTCGGAAACTGTCGGAGAGGAGACATTGTAGGCCACATGCGCTTCTCAGCCATTTTGCACAGATCTAAAGCGGTCTTGGCGACCGTTGCCCAGCCCTTCTTGAGAGTGATTTCAAAGATCGCTCGTAGAATACGACCAGCAGACTGGGTGACATATACCATGTCAGCCATAAGCGCCAACCCTTCAAGCTTCAATCGGGAAATGTAGGCTTGAAGGAGGACGTTGATCTTTGCATGAGGCTCCTCAATGCTCTCTTTAACGGGAATAGGAACACGTCCAAGTAACTTTGCGAGCTCTAGCTTCTCTTCCTGGCGCACCGGAATGTACTTGAATTCTCCGCTTTGCGCAAAGACGCGGAAGAGCTCAATGGTAGTGATGGATGGCTGGATGAGGGTGTTGTAGGTGTCCATGGAACTATATGTGATATAGTAATGCGAGGCAATCCGTCCGAGCTCTGTGGACTGAAGCTTGCCTGTCTTTTCATCGTATTTGATTAAGCTGGATTTCTTGAGGACCGTGGCCGCCGAGTGGATGAGGTCAACTCGCTTTTGTTCGAGTGCTTCGTCTTCCTCGTACTCAGCTCCAACCTGGTATAGCCCAGGTGACCGGAGCATTCGCACGAACAGGTAAGTATAACCCAGCCACTCAACTCCTTCATCCCTGCTCCTGATATTTCCAAGAACAATCTCAGCGTTGAGGTTGTCGACCAGCTTGCTCACGAATTGACTTTCAATCGGCAGCTGCTGGTTCAAAAGAGACAGATAGTACAACATCTCGCTCTGAGACGTGATGATGATACCTTCTCCGAACTTATCATACTGAGGCCTGCCAGCACGGCCAAGCATTTGCAAGACGTCCTGCGGACTGAGCTCGACCCAGCTGCCCTTCTCCGGGGAGTAAACTTGAGTACCCTTGATAATGACAGTGTGGGCGGGTAGGTTGACACCCCAAGCTAGGGTCGCCGTACAAACGAGGACCTGAATGTGACCCGCAGCAAAGAGATCTTCCACGTCGCTTCTGTCTTCACGGCTCATGCCAGCATGATGAATACCGAAGCCGTACGGTAGAATGTCCTTGAGATCGCGGTCTGTGACATCACCAGCAGCAGTGCTCAAGACTTCTCGAGTGCCGGCATCATGCTTCAGAATCTGATTGATAGTGTCCATCTCCATCGCCTTGTCCCTGATATACTTTGCCGTCTTGGCAGTCTCTTTGCGAGAATGGACGAAGATGAGCATCTGGTTCCGATGTTGACCAACGTGCTCAAGGACTTTAGTGTAGGTGATATCGTTCATTGCCTTGAGCTGCTTGATGGCTTTCCGCTCAGTTATACCGATGAACTCTTGACGTAAGGGGCACGGACGGAATGAGGCGTCGAAATGGAAGAGACCTTTGTTCATGTCGACGCGCAGGAAGCTTGCGACATCTTTGTAGTTAGGCAGCGTGGCAGACAAGCCGACTATCCGCACCGGCTCCCCGGTCTGCTCAGTTTTCCGTATCGTCCGCGCAACGATGCTCTCTAAGACTGGACCACGATCGTCATGGAGGAGATGGATCTCGTCAATGATAATAAGACAGACGAGATTTGTGTAAGACAAGTCGGTAGACTTTCGCGTGATAACATCCCATTTCTCAGGCGTGGTAACAATGATCTGCGTATCAGCGATCTGCTGCTTCGTGAGTTGTCGGTCACCAGTCAACTCGGAGACTCGGATGCCATATGGTTCCAGGCGCTTTCCAAAGTTGCCTACTTGTTCCTGGACCAGAGCCTTCAGCGGTGCTATGTAGACAATCTTGAAAGCATCTAGATCGATATCGCCGGTCTCGGGGTTTCGGTTCTTGCCGATCTCACGCAGGATTGTGAGCATGGCCACATTAGTCTTGCCACTGCCCGTGGGCGCGCAAATGAGCATATTGCCGTCATCCTCGAAGGCTGATGGATAACATTTTGACTGGACCTTGTTGAGCTGATTCGTAGTGCCGAAAGGACCACGAGCCCATTCTGGCATACTGGTAATGGGGATAAGCACATCGCTCGGATCGTTCCGTGACTTGGGTGCCGGACAGTGAATCTCTTCATATCCTTTGAACGTTCGCTTTGTAGTGCCCTCCGGTAATTTGACCTTGGGGTTGCTCATGAGATGGTTGCCTTGCTCGAATACCAGGTTGTCCAGGTTGATCAACTTCCGGGGCTGCAATCCACCAACGAGCTGCTTCTCTGCTTGTTCTTGCTTAGGAGCGGCCCCATTCAGCGCTGTCGAGTCAATGTCCATCTTGATGTCAATTTTGAGCTTCTTCGGCTCATCGTTGCCGGTTTTCCCGTGAAGCTCGTTCAATATCCATCGTAGGCCTTCGGCCACCATCTCCCGCTGAATAGCCTCCTGCTCTGGAACTGTCTCAGCCCGTGCTAGGCGTGTGAGCCACACCACTTTTTCCCGGTTCTGAATAAGCTTCTGAACAACTTCATGATGGTCGTAGTCGAACAGTTCCATCAGATCGTTCTCGATCTCGCGCAGCTGTTTCTCCTCACCACCAGGTTCGTCAGGCTCTCCCGAGAGGATGCGCAGTGCTGCTAGTGTCTTGTCGTGCTGGGTGTGGGCATCCGGATATAGCTTGCCAATCTGCCGCTGTAACCAGAATGCGTCAATCTCTCGCGCAGGTACAAAATTCTTTTCTTCAGATTTGCCGTCTCGGCTCTTGCCCCCCGCGCCAGCATCTATTATCATCTCTTCGCCATCCGCAACCTCGTCTTCTGGCTGGTCGCCGTCGTTCGGCATCGCGCCATCCGCCTCCGGTTGGTCTTCTTCGTCATCTTCGTCTTCGTCTTCGGTGGTATCGTCCCTGACCTCGTTGACAATTCCATCCTCTTCTTCGTCGTTGTCGAAGTCGACAGCGACGCCTTGACGCTCATCTATTTCCTCATCACGATCGTCATCCGCATCCGCCATTTCCTCGTCGTCGTCTTGAGCGTCGTAGTCTGTGATCTTTTTGCCCAGATTGACTAGTTCGTTGAATTGCTTGGCGCTCATCGTGACGCCGAGGATATCATCGATGCTCTTCTTCTTGTCAAAATCCTTCAAGTCATCATCTTTCAGATACTCCAAGGTGACATCGGCCGCACTGCGCACTGCCTCGTGAGGCACGTCACCAAGATTCTCGGCTACGATGGTTAGGATGAGGTTGAACGCGTCCCGCGTCTGTTGTGTCCGGGGCCGATATACGAGGCCTTCGATGAGGGCATCCGCTCCGGACAGGATACCGCCACTCCTTGCTGCGCTAGCACTGGCCTTGGCCTTTCGCCTCTGGTCGTTGAGAATATCTTCGCCTTCTGTGATCCTTCCCCGCTCAACATCGGGCATGGCTGCGGTCTTCTTGGTCCTGGGCGCCGCTTCATGGGCTACTCGTGATCCCATATCCCGGATCGATAACCGTCCGGCAAGAGACTCCGGATCTCCGGTAGCCTCGTCTGTGCGCCTGGAAACGAAACGACGGTCCGCCTGGAGAACCAGGTTGGACATCGCCGAGTACTTGTACTGCGAGACATCGCGGTGATGGTCGGCCATCTTGACTAGAATTACTCGCAGGCTCTCGACTTATTCAGGTAGAGTAGTGATTTGTGGATATCGTCGAGAGTCGACAAGAGGGGTGCAACCAGATATGAGAGATTCTGCCTGGACGCGTAGTGGCAAAAGAATCACGGGCGCTATGTCCCTTGGACACCTTACTTCCGGTGCCGAACGGTTGCTTTGATGACCCCAAGATGAGAGAGCGCGGTCATCGAGTACAATATGCCGCGGAATACAGTAAGGATGAAATAGTTTGTTCGTTACTCTAGCATCGACGGCGACATCGACGTTCAAGATCTGGAAATTTTAGGCTAGCGTTCGCGAAGCTTCGCCATTGGCCACGCCCCTTGCATTTTTAACGCCACCCCACTTGAGCCCTGCTAACCTTAACAGGCAACCATGTCAACATGGAGCCGTGGCTAGAATCTCTACTCATGGCGGAGAATAATCCCCCGCCAAACTACGACAATATTACCGCTACCATTGCTGACCTTACTTCGTGTGCTTCTGCCCTGCGTACCAAGCTTCCTCGGCTCCGAAACAATCAGGTATACAGGGCTTTCAAGCGATTCTGGACCATTAGACCAACTCGACACTTCCCCCGTAAGGCAGGATAACAAACAACATAGTGTGACCAACTAAACTAGACGAATCAGGGTTGTGTACTACGTATCCCATGATTCTTCTGGTAACCATCTCTGAAACCCAGTTGTCACTTCGCTGTTCAGTAAACCTGAGGTCATCATGAATCCTGCGGACGAAAAGCGAGAGCAAATCCAGAAGATTCTGCAGCCCTACATCCTACCAAGGGAGGAAGTGGCATATAGGAGGCGCATATTGGCAGCTCATCTTGAGTCATGCACGAGAGACAGCTCTTTATCGAGTCCTCTGGCGCTCGTCCAGCCATCACACCGTATCAATATTTCAGCTGAAGTCCGTGGGCTTCATAAGGATTATCTGAAGGCTCTAGACGCGAACATAGCGGCTAAAACTGAGTACGACAAAGTCAAAGCTGAAATATTGCGAGGCCCAAGGTCTAGATCAGGCGGCACAGCAGCGTCTACAGTCTCCGAGCCAGACAACTTGAGCCCTTTGGAGGACCACCTCCTCAAGATTAAGCTGCAACGGAAACAAGAGAGGTTACGGATCGTGGAGAAACATATTCAGCAGCTCATTCGGAAACCTGCAGCCTCGGCGACTTTCCTGGATCCAGAAGAAATATTGAGGGACACGCGACCTCTTCCCGACGTACCACGTGAAGTTGTTGAAGGCTTAGGCCTGGCAGAGACCACAGGTAAGGCCGATCTCGAAGATCTTATTGATCGGTTAGAGAAGCACGTGCTCCGAGCGAAACTCCTCCTGAAGAACGAAGAGAAGCTGCTCGAGGCCGTCAAAGGCCAGTCATCTGTTCGCCCTGAGAACATCACCGATCGTGCCAAGCTCTCTGCTCTGAACGCGACACGGACGGAGCTCATCAACTGGATGGAAACAGAGCTGAGCAAAGTCCCGGGAGACGAGCCTGATGGCCCGGAAGATGAAGTTTACCGAGAAATGGCACAGGTTGATGTCGACAGCGGCCACATAGACGACCAATTAGCAGGTATCCAGAGCAAGTACGCGCAGTATCTGACAGCCAGAAAGTCGCTCCTGCAGCTCGTCGCACAACAACCACAGCCAGTCATGCTACCGAAGAGTGACTCCGAGAGGCAACAAGACCGTACAGCTTCAGCTCCGCCACCAGGAACTTTCCTTCTAACACCATACCTTGAGCGTCTCCTGATACTCGCCCGCGAGCAGAAGGGCCTCATCACTCAGAAGTCGCATCTGAATATCACCATCGCCAAGCAGCTCAAGGAGACGGTCCAGCTGCTGGATCACCTGGCCGAGGAGAGCAACCTGCTGCCAAGCCATCCAGTTCCCGGCACTACTCAGCGGAAATTGGGCTTCGGCGATGCGCTCGGCAGCTCCGAGATGCTCAACTCCCTCAGCAGGGTCAAGCCCTGGGTCTACGCCGCTGATTCCGCCAAGATTGCGACGCTGGAGGACGTCGCGGAGAAGATTGAGGAGGGCCAGGTCGCCCTGGAAGGCTCTATGAGGGCTATACAGGAGATCGATCAGCTTTTGGGTCTCAAACCCGGAGACGATGGAGCGCAGGAGACTGACGTGACGGACAGCGATATTTGGCTCGCTGAGGACAAGCCTAAGGCGAGGGCAGGCTCAGACAGGAAGCACATGAGGACAGAGAGCAAGGCAAAGAACAGCACAGATTTGTGGGCGTTTTTGGATGGGAATCTGGGACTACTCAAGGCTAATGACGAGTAGTAGCCCTGGTCATCCAAGCCCTGCCTCATCCTTGAGAGAATAGAGCGTAGTAAAGCAACATGCTTGCATCGTACGGAAATCATGATCCCATGTGTGTACTGACCAAGTTGTTAGATCAACCGGACGAAATCGGCCATTTCTCTATTTGTTTCTCCAGTCAAGTATTAACATCAAGCAACGTTATTTGTGAAGCAATGCATACGCTGAGTCCGAGAAATTGACCAATATCTGCCGTTGTCAGAGTGACAGGTGTAGGTTGAGGGGGTTCGGCCAAGTCTGGCAAGAACTCCGTGTACGGAATGAGAAAGAGAAATGCGGTGTAGTTCGTTACGTCCTGCCAACACCCTTTGTCCCTTTGGTATCCTTTACCCATCCATGACCGGTCCCAACGCCAAGACAAAAGACCACGAGTGGAATGATGTGAGAAGGAAAACGAGTCATGCATCAACAGTCCCTGGTTGAGCTGTTAGCATCGTGAAGTCAGTGGGAGGTCGCCCGGTGGGTGGGCTCACTCCATGGACTGCTGCACCGAACGTCTCAGCCGCCGGTTGTACATCTTTCGATCGTCCCCCTTGCCCCAGTACAGCTTGAAGGCCTCGGGGTTCACGAGAGTGCGCGGGTCGTAAGGCGGTTGCTCCTCCTCCAGGGCATCGAGCACGGCTTCGATGTGGGACTTTGCATCTTCGCGTCTGCTGAGCGGTGCGAAATAGCAAGGAGTGCCATCCGCGGCTATTCGATGGTGGAATATCCGGGTTTCGAACCTGATGCGCGGCTGCTCCTCGGGAAATCGCGGGCTAAAGCACAGCCTGATGCGGAAGAGGCCACCGTCGAGGTTGGTCATGGGCCTGCCGATGTATGTGAGAATCCAGACGAATGGGTTGTTGTCCTCGAGTTCTAGATTATGTGGCGTGTCTGTTCGCTTGAAGGACTCCACGATTTGCTCGTATTGACGCTGAAGGTTGACGGCAACCGTAGAGTCTTTGTACTTGGCTGTCAATCCTTCGGCTGCCCAAGACTCAGTCTCCGCGTCCAATGCCTTCTTGATATTCTGTAGACGGCGCTCAAGCTCGCTATAATTGAACTTCCCCTCCATCGTGTTGCTAGAACCCTCAAAAGGCATCCTCGTAAAGTTCTGACCATCCTTAACCTCGGTCTTGCCTTTCTGAACAGTTGCAAGGTAAGAATCGTAGTACCAAAGGAATCGACGCTTGCAGAGATCCTTGAACGGCTCAAAGGGGATGTTAGCTTCGTCTTCCATACCGTCCATATCTTCCATGTCTTCCTTGGTGGCTGCCGAAGTTGCAACGGACCCAACCAGGGCCAGTCCAAGGTACTCCTCTAATCGTTGAATGACGGAGATACGGAGTGTTTCATGACGGATCTTCTGGACATAATCTTTTTGATTCTTCTTATCTGATGGCTCGTTCGCGTCCTCGAAGCCCGGCTCGTTCTCGTAAGGGTTTGTCGACATCAGGCTCTGGATAGACAGCAGGATGGACTCCAGTCCCTGAGCAGCAGACCACTCCTCACCCCGCTCTCCTCGCCATGTCCCTAGTATGGACAAGCACACGCGCCCATTTGCGTAGATATTGGGGTTGAACCGGGTACGGCCGCCGTTTGTGGTAACAGCAGTGACAGTAGGAGACTTGCGCGGGTAGTCCTTGTTGAATTTGAAGGCGAACTCGAAGAATCCGAACTCGTATGGCGTGTCGTGAGGACCGATAATTAAAGCCTTGACATTTCGGACATCGATATCGCGGCAAGCAACAGCTAGAGACAGGTCTGAGTTCTTCTGGAGGTCACTCAGCTCCTTGGTGATCCGGAAGACAGACTGATCCGCCATTGCTGCCGTTCAGTTGGTCACCTAGGAACAGAGCCGTACTGGACGTCTCATGCGCCACACCGCCCACGAGCAGAGAGAATGTCAGGCTTTTGTGAGACCAAAAGAGGAGGATATAGGTGTTTTAGAGACGATGCGGTTACAAGGCTACGATGTGAAGTGGGGAGGTGGGATGGCAGTCAAGCTAAGCTGGGGGAGAGCCTGAAAGCGGAAGCGCCGTGGTGGGGTTGATTCACAGGCTTTGGGACGGCGCAAGTCAAAGTGGGGCCGCGATGCCAGCGGCCGCGAGGAGTCTTCCTATCCGCACAGCCTTGCCGCATGTTTGCGTTGTACAGTACATCGAACCAACAGACATATATCAAAATTTGGTATTCCACTTGTGCAGTGCTCTCATCCGTTTGAACCGTGATAAAAATATAACTAGCACAGTGCGTAACCAAGGGAGCATACATCTACAAGCTTACGCAGACAATGTAGGCGGGCTCTAGTCTGCCGATATCACTAAAGCAATAGAACCGCCAACCACGCATTCATAGTCTAAGTCAAAAAGAATCACAAGAGCCGGACATGACGAGTGACATGCTCCGAAACCAACACATTCAGACTGCCTGATCGGTACCTGAGACTCAAATGACCTGGTTCAGGCGACTTGCAGACCAGAACCGCTCACAACGAGACAGACGCCATGCAAGACGGACGGTCTTGTCTTTGACTGACAGTGTAATATCCAATATTTATCGAAGAATGGTCCCAAACACGCAAAGATCACTAGGAAACGAGTCTGCGACAACAAGTTACTTGGTGGTTGTGCCCACAGAAGACCCTGATATTGAGACTTTACAGACACAAGATGTACACGGGCCAGGCGGAGGACAGTCCGGCCAAGTGGGTCCTGATCCAACGTTGAGGTGGGGTTTAGGCCGGGAAGCGACGCGGTTCAAGTCGCGATAACGTTCGACACGCGTTAATTGACTATCGCCAATAATTTGAACGTTACCATTGAGTACCCTCATTGCCGTCATACACGTCGTTTCTCAGCATTTGTATTGCGGCTCTGTAAGCCCCGTCATTTTTGCAGCCATGGCGAGCTTCTTCGATTTAAAGGCAAGAAAGGCTGCTGCTTCCAACGGCGCATCCTCAAGTAAAGACAAGCCGGCCAACGATGCACCAAGAGCGCAACCTTGGGTCGAGAAATAGTATGCTGGAACCCTTGTCCTGACTGAACTCGAGTGGAGAGAAACTTTGTACTGACTGATGCTCCTGCATAGCCGTCCTAAGACACTGAGCGATGTCACAGCCCAAGATCACACTATTACCGTCCTTCAGAGAACCCTCAATGCATCAAACGTACGTCAAGATCCTGCTCCAGTGCTCAAGCTAGAACATGGAGAAGATCAATACCCTGACGATAACTACGTTCACAGTTACCACACATGCTCTTCTACGGGCCCCCAGGCACGGGTAAGACGTCTACCATCCTCGCCTTGGCGAAAGAGCTCTACGGACCCGAACTGGTCAAGACCCGCGTGCTGGAACTCAACGCCTCGGACGAGCGCGGCATATCCATCGTCCGCGAGAAGGTCAAGGACTTCGCCCGCATGCAGCTCACCAACCCGCCGCCGGGCTACAAGGCCAGGTACCCCTGCCCGCCGTTCAAGATCATCATCCTCGACGAGGCCGACAGCATGACGCAGGACGCGCAGAGCGCGCTGCGCCGCACCATGGAGACGTACAGCAAGATTACGCGCTTCTGCCTCATCTGCAACTACGTGACGAGGATCATCGACCCGCTGGCCAGCCGGTGCAGCAAGTTCCGCTTCAAGAGCCTGGACCAGGGCAACGCCAAGCGCCGGCTGCAGGAGATTGCCGAGACGGAAGGCGTGGCGATAGAGGACGGTGCCGTCGATGCGCTCATCAAGTGCAGCGAGGGCGATCTGCGGAAGGCGATCACGTATCTACAGAGCGCGGCGCGGTTGGTGGGGGCGACTGGGGCGGCCAAGGCAGCCGACGGCGACTCCGACGACGCCATGGACGTTGATGTCGACCGGAAGGTTACTGTCAAGATTGTGGAGGATATTGCCGGTGTCATTCCCGACAGGACGATAGACGAGCTGGTCAAGGCAATAAAGCCGCAAAATGGGGCCGACAGCTATCAGGCTGTTGCGAAGGTGGTGGAGGACATGGTGGCCGACGGCTGGAGCGCCGGCCAGGTCGTAACGCAGCTATATCAGGCCGTCATATACGACGAGACAATCCCGGACGAGCAGAAGAACAAGATCGTGGGGATTTTCTCCGAGGTTGACAAGAGGCTAGTTGACGGAGCCGACGAGCATCTTTCGATACTGGACCTGGCACTACGGATATCAGGGATCATGTCGGGCAAGTAAATGAATCTTACGAATGCTTGCTGCTGGTCGCTTTATTCTTGGAGTTTGCTGTACGATGTACACTACGGATTTAGAGCATGGAAAAGGCGTCAGTCATGGGAATCAGGAATCCATACAAAGTTTGACACTCGCACTCACCTTCCTGAAGTATAAGCCGAAGGTGTTATGAGAATTTGGGATTGGCCTCCGACGTGGGCATACTAAGTTCATGGCTTCATTCTTCGTAATCGTAGTGACAGGTCCATCAAGGACATACATAATAGTATACACCGGGGTTGTCCGGCTGCTCCTCATTATCAGCGCTTCCCACCTTTGGGTTTCTTCTCCAGCTTATCCCTTCCCGGCGTATAGGGAGCCGCGATGCCGACCAGTCTCTTCTGCTCGCCGTTGTTACTGCTCTCGCCCTTAAATTCGTACGTCAAGCCGCCAGGGCCTTGTTTGAGGGTAGCCGGAGCACCTTGAGTAGGGGCGCGTTGCTGCTCGGCGTGTAGCTTGTCGAGCGATTCGCCGACCACGCCGTATTGCGACCAGTTTATGGGCGGACACCGGACGACGTTTTGAGGCTTCGGGAGGGTGCGCCACGCTGGAGGGCGTGCGCCAGGTTGCTTTTTCCTCTTTCCCTTTCCGTGCTTCTGAGTTGTTGCCGCCTTAGCGCTGTCGTTCTGCTGAGGCGTCGGTCGTTCTGCCGATGCGCTCTCGCTATCTGCGACCGTGTCATGGGCTTGATCGGACTCGACCATCTCCTCGTCTTCGTCCTCTTCGTCGCTGCTGTCGTTGTCTTCTTCCTCCTCCTCGCCAACGTGCTCCGACGCTCGCCGCGGTGGCGCAAGATCGGGAAAGAGCCGATCTGCTTCTGTGCCTACCCGTCCGGAGGCCAGGTCGGCTATGAACCCTTCTGTGTCCGCGAGCGCGGCCTCCTTCGCGCGACTCAGTGACTGGACATCGCGAGTGGCGCGTGCTTTCTGCAGCTGTAGAATGGATATCGCACTCTTGAGAGCCAGAACGTCAGGGTTGTCGTCAAAGCTAATAGGCTGTGGCGGCACCGGAGGGGGTGGCATGCCGGTGTGGTCTGGCTGGGTGTGTGTGAACGTTTGGCGCGTCTGCGAGAAAGGCGGGAGTGGTTGCTGTTGTGTGGGATTCGGCGCTGGTTGTGAGGGCGCAAGGGTTGGCGTGATGGGGCTTATTGGTGGTCTAGTTGGTGATGAGGGGCGCGACGCTGTAGAGGCCGCCGACTGGTGCAGAACTGCATCTTTGGTGCTGATGGTGAGACCCGGCATAGTGTACGTTCAGCTTGCCGTCGGGTGCAGACGACGTAGATGCCGTGGACGATGAACGCCAGAAGTTGGATCCGAGTCTACTGTCGATGCTGGTTGGTGTTCAGGTAACTAATCAAGGGTGTCGTTTGCGACTGCCCCCTCCAAAGGTGGGACGCAGCAAATACCTATAGTGGGTCCCAGTGTAACACTGGATGCCTGCGGCTACAAGGGTCCTAATGCGGCTTAGTCACGCAGTGGCCACTTTCCGACGAGAATCGAACTCGGCCGGGTCTCTTCCGTAACAGCGGGCCCAATGACGGAGAGGACGGCCGGCTTCTTTCTTTGGAAGCAAGAGACTGCAATAGTCACCTGGTATATCATTCCAGGTTTCGATTTAAAGTGCACCTTTACGCCACCGCATATACAGCAATGCCGGGAACGATGTGACTATTAGCCGTTTCCTGATTTTGTATCACCGTGATCTCATCTCTGTTTCCCTGCTTGTGTGAAGGACTGTTGGCTCTCTTTTGTTCGTGAGTGTTGAGTCTAGTAAATGCTGTACCTGTTAGATTATCCTCATCATACTACACAACACAGGTTTTTTCAGCAAGAGAACCCGGGCAGCTATTAGGCACACTCAAACGTGCGGCTAGGTGTCCGATGCGCATGGGAAGTTAAAGAGTCACGCTCGATGACAGGACGTCACCGCCAGATCACGGATGTCTCTAAAATGTCAACGGGCCGGCGGACGTGACTCGAAGCTCAAGCACGCGGCATCAGCCGTTAGCTCTTCAGCGCACCAAAGCTGCCCTACCACAGTAAACCCTGCTTCCATAGGGCGGATCATTGGAAACTCCGCCTACAAGAGGTCAACTCTAGGCTCCAATAGGATGCTTCCGTGTGCCGTCCACCCCCTGTCTTAGCGCACCCATGACTCTACAGACAGTTGTGTGGAGATGAATTCCAAGGTTCTTGTCAGTCCAGACCAACCAAGCTGAACATTCGTTGCATGACAAGCTCCCTGCACACTGGTAGGCTACAACATCTCCACTGCCATTTTGCATAACGTTCCCAGTGCTCCGGTGCTCCAGTGCTTTCCACGAGGCAGACATTCCCATCCCGCGCACAGGTCATCCTCATTCGCGAATTGCACGCCCTGCTTAGCCTCGCCTGTCCACAGGTTCCCTCTTAGACGACCCTTGGGCCTCATTAAAAGACACTATGGCTCCCAGGACCGAAGGCAGCCATAAGAGAGCTCGGGTATGTTCCAAGGTTCCATTCCAGATCCATGTGGATGCCTTCTAGTCTCGAGATGGCATCGCAGAAGCGAATGTTCGGGAAGTTGACGCGCATGCTGCAGGGATCTCCCGAACGAGATGGAGACTCTTTCAAGAAGCCCCGTCGGTCCGAACGACTGTCCCAAAGACCCGACGATGCGCAAAAGACACCCATCAGCAACAAACACAACCTGCCGTCTCCTGTTACACACCTCACGACCGACTCGACCGACGAGCTGAAGGAGGGCACCGCGACCCCGCCTGGCGGAGGCCATAGCCAGATCGAGCATCGGAATGGCGATGACGTCTACTCCCAACGCAATCCCTTTTCCTCGCCGCCCGGGGACACACAGGCTTTCAGCCAGTTTGTCGAATCGCAAACTGCTCTGTCCGATGAGGTTCAGGATGAGGTCAAGGAGGGTGTCTTTGGTTACTTGTTTCCCCTTGACACGAGGTACGGCGGCCGTTGTCTTGTCATGAGGGAACGCTCCTGCTGCCCTCTTCCCGAGACCGTCACCAAGGCCACTCCCGCAGCAGCCAAGAAAAAAGGTCAGAATGCGCTGATAGAGCAGGAAAAGATGTTTGAAAAGGACCAAAACGGTCTCTCGTCTGGTGGCTACCTAATAGGACGACATCCGGAGTGTGGTAAGTTCTTGCAGATCCCCCAAACATCTCTGTGATAATGTGGTCTGACCGGCCGCAGACATCGTCGTGGACGACCCAATCGTGTCAAACCGCCACTGCTTGCTGTTTGCAGAACATAAAGGAGAGGACACAGTCGTCGTTCTAGAGGATCTCTCGAGTAACGGTACCTTTGTCAACGAGGCAATAGTAGGCCGCAACCACAGGAGAGAGCTTCAGGAGCAAGATGAGATTGCCGTGCTCGACAAAGCTCGCTTTATCTTTAGGTATCCCAAGACCCGGAAAACAAGTGCATTCCTACAGCAGTATACGCCACTCGAGAAACTCGGCAAAGGTCACTTCGCCGAGGTCTACCTCTGCGTTGAGAAATCTACTGGGCGCCGGTATGCCGTCAAAATCTTCACCAAGACGCCCGGGCTGGAGGAACGGGCGAAGAATGAAGGCCTACAGCTGGAAATTGCCGTGCTCATGGGTGTCAGTCACCCCAACGTGCTCTGTCTCAAGGATACGTTCAATGAACACAATGCCGTCTATCTGGTTCTCGAACTCGCACCGGAAGGAGAGCTCTTCAACTATATCGTCATGAAGCAGAAGCTCTCCGAAGCCGAGTGCAGAAAACTCTTCACCCAGCTCTTCCAGGGCGTCAAATATCTGGTGAGGATCACCTCTTCCAGAGTATAGCTGGGTCCGTCACTAACAATTTGCAGCACGATCGTAACATCGTCCACCGAGATATCAAGCCAGAAAACATCTTACTAGTAGACAAAGACCTCCACGTCAAATTAGCCGACTTTGGCCTGGCCAAGATTATTGGCGAGGAGTCCTTCACAACCACTCTCTGCGGTACGCCCTCGTATGTCGCGCCGGAGATCCTGGCAGACAACAAGCATCGCAAGTACACCAAGGCCGTCGACATCTGGTCCCTAGGCGTCGTACTCTACATCTGCCTGTGCGGCTTCCCGCCCTTCTCTGACGAGCTCTACTCCAAGGACTTCCCGTACAGCCTCTCGCAGCAGATCAAGATGGCCAAGTTCGACTACCCGTCGCCATACTGGGACTCGGTCGGCGATCCGGCGCTGGACCTGATCGACTCCATGCTGGTAGTCGACCCGGAGAAGCGGTTCACCATCGACCAGTGCCTGGCGCACCCGTGGATGACGGCGCAGCCGCCCAACCCAAACGACAGCACCAACGGGCTCGTGTCGGGCGTGGCCGGCCTCGAGGTCAACCGGCGCGGCGTGCACAGGGAACGGACGCTGCTGGCGAGTATCAACGAGGTCAAGGTCGCGAACAAGGTGCCCCTGGGCGATGGCCAGGCGGACCTCAAGATCTACTCGAAGAATCCCAAGGGCAAGGAGCAGCGGCCCGCGGATAACAGGGATCCCAAGGAGTTTATCGAGATGGGCGGCAAGGGCGACCAGGTCCTGTATGCGGAGGACAACGGGAGCAATTATCCCAAGGGGGATGTTGCCGTCAAGGCGAAGGGCAAGGGCAAGGGGAAAGCAAATGGGAGGTGAGCTGGAGGTATATAAATAGCTGGTGGTGGGGCCATGTTGTCCGTCGGTTCTTTCTCAGTGAGTGTCTTTCAGGGCGCCGGCTGGGCTATGTTTGGGTGTCGGTTGCGTTTGCATGTCATAGGTGATCTGGGCTTTGTCTGTTTTCGAGTTAGGAGCGCGCCATTCTATGTTCGGTGAGGATTACTTAATGGAGGATATGTGGGATATACTGACTATCACAAAAAGGGGGTCTATAGTAATACGATAGTTAGTGAGTGTTGGTCGACTAAGGCCTGTGAGAGCCCGCTGGAGGGAAAATAGGACGAGAAGTTTCAGCATTAATGTGCAATTGCAGTGGCTGCCATGTCGGTCTGAACTGTCCAATCCAACTCTCCGTCACGAGCCGCCGGTGTATCCACGGCTGCCACAGTTGAAACATTCTAAGACAGACATATGTTGCTCTCGGCTACATCCACGTACTCTTTGGTTTTCTTTCACGGCATTTTGCAAGCATCGTTTACCAATCCTTCAGCAATACCACCGTCTCAAGAGGCATCTTATACACCTCAGAACACAGATCAGCCATTGTACTCTGTGATAGGTCAAGTGTCTCCGAAAGCGGGTCTTCAACTGTTGCATTCAAGCACGCGACGGCAACCTGTGCACCGTCGTCTGCAACTCCAACATCCGCCATAAGAATATCACCGAGTCCTCGAAACCGCCATTCCTATACGATCCTTTCGAACCTCGTCGGTGTTCTTACGGTCGCACAGACGCGCCACTCGCAGCTCGCATCTCCTTGGTCATGACAGAGAACGCACCGCCCAGCGCAGGGGGCGCCAGTGTAGCCGGCAGCAATGCCGGCGCCGCTGCTGGAATACCTTACTACGAGAAGCAGAGGCAACATCTGAGGCAAATGATTACGCGGAAGAGGGAGTTGGAGAGGAGGCTGGTCAGTCGAACGCCTCTTACCGCACATGTCTCCGTTGGGCTGTCCACTGACTCCGCGCGGAACAGGCAGCGCAAGAAGAAGCAATATACCAGAAAGAAACAGACTACCTAGAGAGCACGCCCAGCGGAAACATCATTACGGGCTTTGATAACTACACGAAGGGCACCACGGGCGCGGCGGCGCAACGGCGCAAGACAGGACTGACGGATGCGAATCGCGTGTTTTCGAGGAGTTCTATCAGCTATAACCCTAATGCTGTATGTCTTTGCCTCCTCCCCATTCCTCCCTCTCGGCCCATCAGGCCTTTGGGTCAGGTCAAAAGGCTGACCTAGCAACAGCAACAAGACTCCCAGCCTCCAACAGCAGCATCGACACCCGCTCACGCGCCGACGCCCGTTTCCGCATCCTTCAAGGATAAAGCCGATTCGGCGGCCACGTCTGCCGCAGCCACGCCAACGTCGGCGACGGCCAGTAAACCGGGGAAGAAGACGGGCAAAAAGGCTGCTGCTGCTGCTGCTGCCGCGGCGGCGGCGGCGGCTGCGCAAGAGGAGGACAGCGGGACGGATTCGAAAGAGACGAAAAAGGTTAGGACGAATTTCGGGGCGGTAAGGAAGGGTTAAACATTGCTACTGATTTTGCTTTGGTCCTCCTTCGGCTGGGTCTTTCGGAGTAAGGAAAATGGGGAGCTTGGGTGGGCTATGGGCGTTTAACGGCATGCAAGGGACTTAGGAAAGACAGACACGGCTTCAATGCCATGGTGCCTGGGCGCAGATCTACTGGTGGATCGTACCGAATTAGGGCATTCGAGGCTTACTGTTGATGGATCTTTGCTTGCTTAGGGCCCGGACCTCATGCAAGTTTGTAGCAGCTCTGCGCTTCTGGAACTGGAGAAAGTGATACTACGAAACCTGCCGAGTCCTCTGGGCACAACTGCATATCACCACCTTGGTTTCTTTTCTACAGGTCGACTCCAACAATTGCATTGTTCATGCAAGCTCCTCAACAGGCAGGTGGGTGAGGGGATGCTGATGCGGGGTAGGTAGGTAGCACGTCACGCCCAGTAAGCTCCTTCCAGGCAAGCTCTATTATGGGGTTACACATGTAAGCTCTCCAAAGAGGTACACACTGTATAATATCGTGATACCCGTACAAGAATCTCCTCTTCTTGTTTGTTTCCACACATCTGAACGACCAGAAGGTATACTCGAGTCAACAATGACCCTCAAAGCTACCAAGTTCACCCCCGAGGTGCTCCTGTCAGCACCGCGACGGTCACCGGCCCAGCCCAACATAACCGGCACCAAAGCACTCTTCACTGTAAAGGCTCACCCCTAATTCACGGAAATTGCTACTAACTTGACATTACAGACGTCAACATATTCCTTCGAAACGCACAAGAAGACATCCCAGATTCGCGTTTTAGACATTGCGTCCGGCTCGACCACCCTGCTCTACGACAACTCAGCGTACAACGAGCCGGTATGGATCACCGACTCGGAGTTCCTCTTCTTCAAGAGCGGTGACGGAGGTAGCACCAGCCTCATGCTGGCCGATGCCACCAAGCCAGGATCAGAGTAACCACCCCCCTAACCCCTTTCCCCGATCCTCCCCTAAAGCGGCCCCCAACATCATACTGACCCCCTTACTCTAGCCCGACCCAGATCCGCACCTTCAAAGGCACCCTCTCGAACCTCCGCGTCGCCCCGCTCCCGGACGGCGCCTTCGCGCTCGCGTGCTCCGCGCCCGCCACGCCGCACGGCGAGATGGCCAGCCCGGAGGACGAGCGGCACCCGCCCCGGTCGAGCGCCAAGGTGTACGACTCGCTCTTCGTGCGGCAGTGGGACTCGTGGGTCGGGCCGGACCGCAACGCGCTCTGGTACGGGCGGCTGCAGCGCGCGAAGGGGGACGCTTCTCCGTCCGGGGCGCGGGAGTTCGCGTTCGCTTCGGCTCGGGGGCTGACGAACGCCCTCGCCGGGACGGACCTGGTCAGTCCGGTGCCGCCGTTCGGGGGCACGGGGGACTTCGACGTCGGGCCTTACGGGCTGGTGTTTGTGGCGAGGGATCCGGAGTGTAGGCCCGCGGCTAGCTATACCAAGAGCGATCTGTACTTTGTGCCGCTGGAGAGCTACGAGGAGGACCCGGCGCCGAAGCCGAAGAGGGTGCAGACCAGAGGGCTCGAGGGGTACAGCCAGAGTCCGAGGTTCAGCCACTGCGGGCGGAAGGTGGCGTTCACGAGGATGAGGTCGCGGCAGTACGAGAGCGACAAGACGAGGCTGGTGATTGTCGAGGACGTGACCAAGGACTTGGTCGGGCGGGAGGTGCACGAGAGTGAGGATGGAGAAGGGAGGTGGGATGCTAAACCTGATGCTGTGCTGTGGGGACGCGACGATAAGGAGATATTTGTCACGGCCGAGGACAAGGGGCGGTCCAAGGTGTGGAAGGTCAGGCTGGAGGAGGCCGCAAAGGAGCTGCCGCAGGCGCTGACGACGGAGGGGAGCATCAGTTCGATCACGATACTGGATGATGGAAAGGACGGGAAGGGCAGCGGAAAGCTGTTCCTGAGCGGGTCGAGCCTGGTGGACAGCAGCATTTACTCTATCCTCGATCCGGAGACCGCCAAGCTCGAGGTGGTGTCATCGGCGTCTAAGAACGGCAAGACGTTTGGGCTCTCGCGGGCACAATTTGACGAGGTATGGTCACCCGGTGCCGGAGGCGACTATAAAGTCCACAGCTTGGTGTTGAAGCCGTCGCACTTTGACGAGAAGAAGAAGTACCCGCTTGCCTTCCTCATACACGGTGGACCGCAGGGGGAGTGGATGGACTCGTGGAGCACGCGGTGGAATCCGGCTATCTTCGCCGAGCAGGGGTATGTTGTCGTCTGCCCGAATCCGACGGGTAGCTCGGGCTACGGCATGGCCCTGCAAGACGGCATCACGGAGCAGTGGGGCGGACGGCCGTATAACGATCTAGTGAGCTGCTTTGAGTGGATCGCGGACAACATGCCCTATGTTGATACGGCAAATGCGGTTGCCCTTGGGGCTAGTTACGGCGGTTACATGATCAGTAAGTTTTGTTTTGCCGCCCTTCTGCCTCTCCTCAGCTAGACAATGAGACAACGCTTCTAACGGGGCTGTGTGTCACAGACTGGATCCAAGGACATCCCCTCGGACGAAAGTTCAAGGCCCTTGTCTGCCACGACGGCGTCTTCAGCACGCTGCACCAGTGGACATCGGAGGAGCTCTTCTTCCCCATCCACGACTTCGGCGGCACGCTCTGGGAGAACCGCGAGGGTTACGAGAAGTGGGATCCGGCGAAGTTCCTATCGGAGTGGGCGACGCCCCAGCTTGTCATCCACAGCGAACTTGACTATCGGCTGCCAATCACCGAAGGACTGGCGGCGTTCAATGTCTTGCAGGCTAGGGGTGTGCCGAGTCGGCTATTGGTGTTCCCTGACGAGAATCATGTAAGTGGTCCTCCAACGGACTGTTGACTTGGCATTTGTGTGTGGGCTATAGAAGATATGGGCTGACTTTCTGGCTGCGTAGTGGGTGCTGAAACCGGAGAACTCTCTAGTCTGGCACAGAGAGGTATTATATTGGATCAACAAGTACACGGGGCTGGATAAGTCGAACGACACATCCGAAAAGGATGTCGCCATGAATCTGAGGAGGCCATGATCACCGTTGAGTTCTGTGTTGCCCGCCAATTGCTTGTGCTTTACATGTTGAATGAAGCTTTCAACAGTAGGCTCTTGGGTAGGAGGATTATTGTTCTAAAAGTCGAGGGCAACTAGCTGGTATAGCAAAGTGTCTACCAGTATATCTATCTCTTGGTAAAAACGAGCAAGTCTCCGGTAAACGCCAGGTTTTCCCCAGCACTCACTCATTGCGTGCGCCATTCTATATTCATTTCTGTGTTACTTCAAGCAAAGTATGGACAAGCAAAGTTACAGGTTCCAAGCAGTGCAGCCGATAGATCCCCGTGACGACATATTATCCTCCCAACGCGGAAGGCAATTCCCGAACCCTCAAACTGACAGCCACTTCATCTACCCTCTCCAGCTTCTAATACACCTAACACTCAGTCTTCATAAATTCGCGAACTGCTCGAAGGAACACGGGCCACTTGAGCTTCGAAACATGAATGAACTGATTGCTCTGTGCCTTCTGCCGTGCGGATGCATGACTTCTGCTCACGAGGCTGTGTTCCAACCGGTTAAGAAGAAACATCTGGAGTCGCTTGCTCAAACCCCTATCCTTGATGTCATGCATGAAGGCGCAAATGAACTTGTTGTCGGGCATCAGTGAGCCCTGGCGACGGCTCTTCTCAGCCTGCTCCAAAAGCTCTTTCAGCACTGCATGAGATGGGCTTGGAAAGGCTGGCGAGGCAACACAAATCTTTTGGACTACAACTACCGAGTCTGTTTCTGATGTCTCTGACGCGGTCTCGGCCTCTAAGGCGGGTGAGGTTGACTGCCGTACCGGAGGCAACAACGCAAGATATGGCATGTTCATGGGGGGCAAGTCTTCCGGTTCGGAAGCGACAGAGGAGTCACCATTGCCATGTCTTCCAGGTCGGGCTTTGGACTGCTTCTGAGAAGTCATAGTAGGCTGTGTCTGGGGGCGCTTGTTCCTACCCGCCTGCGGCAATTGGCTGCCGTACAAGTGATCGTCAGCAGCGTCTCGTCCTGGCTGGACTGCATACCTCCTGGCCTTGTGCACCCTACCAGGCACGCCTTGTAGCTGATACGGAGTCTCCTCGACAGATGGTAGTGTGCCAACATCAGTTGATGCTTGGAAACTCAACCCCGGGTTTAGACCACGGGACATTTTCAGGGGTTCCAACGAGGAGACCCTGGCCGTGAGTTCCTTGACAATGGCATGCATTTCGGTACGCAAGTCCAGGTTATGCTTCTCCCTGGCATGCAGGACCCTAAGATTGTTCTCCAACGTATCAAGTCTCTCGGCAAGTTGACTGATATCCTGCATGTTCCTAGTAGTAACACTGTTCGGCCTCAAATTGTCACGGCGGACGGTATCTATCTGCTGATCCATGGTCTCCAGGTTCTTGTCGACTTGCTCAACGTTGGCACTGACTCTGCTGAGACGCTTTTCGTGTGTGCGAAAGTCATGTGTGAGGTAGTCTATCCTTTGCTTGGTGTCTTCGGCTTCTTTGCGCAGGCTCGCTAATGCTGCAGTGACTTGGCCTTGGCTGGTTGTTGCCTTCTTATAGAAGCGGATTGAGTCCAGGAGTAGAAATCCCGGAACGTTTTGCTGCTCGGTGAAGGCTGCCCACTGACTGCCATCAAGCGTTTGTGACACTGCTGAAGCTTCGACGCCTGCCAGAGCGGCATTGCGCCTCCCGGAATGTGTTGCGGCCAGCTGCTCCATCATTTGTCAACAAGCTGCGAAAAAAAGCGAAAAAACTACTGCCAACAAAGCAACCACGACGACCGGGCGGCCTTAAGACAAGTAGAACAATGCTAAGTAGAAGGTATGAGTCGGGACAGTGTAGGCGACATAGTCCAGTGTCAGTACCACTTTTATCGTGCTCGAAACTATGTGAGTACCGAGAAGAGAGGGGAAGAGGAAGAGAAGCATCGGGGTCTGGGAGGTTTCCAGATCTGAAGTTCAAGTTACCTGAAAATCTCAATCCGAGGCTGACAACCTGGGAGGGAAGGAGCGACAGTCAGGGGCTCCACACCACAACCCAACGTCTGAATGATGCGATGTCAGGCACCTCCGATGCGAGTAGAGATGAGAGGAAGGAGCGTTGCGGGTACACAGCGACTACTTGTTTTACCTAAGTTTCACGCAACGATGGTTTGCAGATATGTGCCCGGATGAAGAGTTACCTGCCTCATCGTGGTATCTGAAGTCACAAGGTCAAGATTGGCATCAGCTGCAAGTGAATACCATACATATTAAGCCCTGATCTCCCACAGCCGAATCTTGCCCGTGTCATTCCCCACGGCGAGTAGGTCGCTCTGCTGTCCGAATGCCACCGCCGTGATTCGTCCAAGTGGCGTATTATCCGTCGGCCAGTTGCGGTACACCGTACAACTAGGCAGATGGACCAGTCTGAGGGCGTCCTTCTTGAGCCTGCTGCCAAAAGCCAACAGCTGCCCATCCGGCGTAAAGGCGACAACAGTGATAGGCGTGGTTAACTGCTCAAACCCACGCTGCGGCTCCGGCGTGTCCTTGACCCCCGCCGTTCCGTCGGCGGACAGTGTGACGAGGTTGTTCCTGTCGTAGACGTTCAGGATGCCGCTGTTTGAACCGACTGCCACCCAACGGTCTCCACCCAGTACTTCCGGTCCACTCCGACCCCCGAGAGCTATGACCGTACCGCCGATGGAACCTGCGTCCCGCCATGTACCAACAGTCCGCCTGCTCAGCAGACTCCACTCAGCTACCTGACCGTCCATGCCCAATATCGTGATACCCTCGCCAGTGCTCCACCAACAGAAATCGGCAATACCTCCCGTCGCATCCAAGCGCGCTTGTGCAACCCACTGCATAGTGTTCATGGACACGATGTTCAGCATGCCACCGCCCTTGCGGTCAGATGCAACTATAGCCATGTGGAGGCCGTCGGGACTTGTCCGGAACGATTCCATACTCTTCTTCTCCAGCTTGTGGCCATGCATGCGGCTTACTTTCCTCACAGTTCCAGAGGCGAGGTTCCAGCTGTGGAAATACTTCCTACGTCCGGCGAAGACGATCTCGTTACCGTCTGGTGAGACGAATTCCGAGCGGCGAATCGGGGTGTGTTGCACTTGAACGGAGGTCAAGGAGGGGTTCGGGGTCGGGTGCGCCGTAGGCGCTATATGGTGGAGATGGAGAATCGAAGAAGTACTAGAGGAGAGAAGAATGGGGAACTGAGGGTGGAAAGATAGGGAGCCGACGGCAGCTTTGTGCGTATCTGGGATGTCGCGAGTCCTCTGGATATCGATGGTCTCTGGCCGTAGCTTTCTCCTTTTTCTGCTTTCGTTTCCGTTGAATGAATTCGCGTCCCGAAGGAACCTCTCCAGCGGAAGCGCCGATGTGTCAAAGTCCTCCTCGCCCTCACTTTCTCCAGAGCTAGAGTTAAATGAGGAAGCCGAAGAGCGCCGCCTTCGCTTTGTGTTTGTTAGGCGACCTTCAGCTTCCTGTGCCCAGGTTGGGTGGGGATACAGTCGTAGATATTGCTGACGCAGCCTCCGCGTGTACTCTGTGCCACTGACCACGTCTTCCCTTTCGGATATCCTGAGTTTTCGTAGCTGCGAGACATTGGCAAGAGATACTGTTAGACGCTCATCATCGCTATCGTCCCAAGCGGGAACATCAGCGGGTACGTCATTGTCGTCCTTGGTGTCTATCAGCTGCTGCTTGTCGCTGGTAGGTGCTGGAGTATCGATGAAGAACAATGCATGGTCCTGTACATCCTCTAGTCCAGAACCCCGGGTCTTGTCCACCACATCAAGTGCAGTACTATCTGTCAACGTTCCAAATGTGGTGTCAAAGTCGTCCTTGAAGAGGTGCTCGCGAAAAGACGCCTTGTTACCAAGGACTAAACGCTCTAGCGCTTCCTCATCGGAATCCTTGTCTGCGAGGGCACTCGTGTTTCTCGCCTGCGCAATGTTATCGTCGCCGCTTGTTGAGCCATCCTCTTCAAACCCATCAAAAGAGTTTTCGGATAACTCCTCGAGCTCGTTGCTGGCCCTTCGGGAAGACATGACGGCGTATGGGATATTCAGTCTTGGATCCGGCAATGCCCTCCACCGTCGCTTTTGGTGCAAAATAATTCACGGAATCTTTTTTTTAGCGGGTTCAATCAGCCTTGCAGCTTACGGCAGCCGCTGATTGGCTTGCCAAGTATTATGTGGGGCGAGCTGAGAATTGTTGCCATGGCTCAGCCTTGTGTCCAAAGGACAGTACGTAATTGTCATGGTGGTTGGAGGCAGAACCAAGCGCCGAAGGGTGCTTGTTGGCCACGCATCCATTGTGCACTTGGCAGCTTGTTGATTAAGGTGGCAGACGGCGCAACGAAATACCGGTAAGTCCTCTCTCGTATCAACCGGTGTGGTACAAACATAAGTCAGTGCCCTAAAAATGCGTCGGCTTCGATGGTTTCCAAGCGATCTGTTTGTTTGTTCGGGTGACTTTCAGCACTTGGATGGAGTATGTCTACAACATTCGTGCGGGAGGGTGTACTTGCGGCTTCAATGCGTAATGATTATTGGTTGAAGCTGCAGAAAATGGCTCAGGGACCGTGGTTCGTGACTCGCCAAACCTCCAGACCTACAACATCTTAGAGTTTAGCTTAGATGTATCTGCCTGAATGCATCCGCACAAATTTGACTGCCGAGGCTTCGTGAAGCTCGCCGGTAACGGTCGGTTATATTGTGCCAGACAGCAATGACGTGCAATCGAGCTTCGGCTTCGATACCTAGAGTCGAGATCCTCCTTTAACGTTCCGCAGCACCTAACTGCTCACAATATAGGTTACAGGTCGATATTAGACTACTTGTGTACCTAGTGAGGAACAGAAGTTTGTGTTCAGGAGAGGTCCATTGACGTAGGTAGGTAGGTTATTGCCAAGACCTCGCAGGCAGACCCCTGCTCGCTCCGTTCCGAACTCAAAATGCTTGACATCTGCGTTTGGAAATCTTACCCTTTCTTATTGGGCGAAATATCAGAGATAAGGTCCCTATCTCTTGGCATTGGCGATCCCGACTGTGGAGCATCTTAACCCAGCCGCTATCACGGTACGTAAGTGAACAGGCGAGCTGACAGAGCAAAGAGAGAATCCAACAGTTGAAGAATGACCTAACCCGTAATGGGAATACTTTGCTCCTATGTGTACCTACACAATGGACGAACACCCAACGCTGCCTAGGATATGCTATTACTTACATAGTATGCGACCCGGCAGCACAATAGATTGCTCAAATAGTTGCAATGTCAACTTTGCGTACCTGGACAACTGCATGGGCTGCCACAGGACTTGCCTCAAGTATAGGGAGCCAACATGTGACCACACAGGCGGACTATACCTTCGGATATCGGTCCAGGGCGTCAACTCAGGGGGCCTGTCGAGATGGATGATTTAGTCAAGTGTTTGAGCAATTCACACACGAGCTCGATCACGGCATCTGATTTATACGAGCTGACAATGGGCGAGCTGATCAAATCTCGTCCTCATTTGGCAGGCAAGCTGATTTGTCGTTCAATCAACAGCACGAAACACGCCTTTCAGGAGCAGGAGTCCTTCTAGAAGGCTGCTAGCTGGGCTGAATAGCCCCTGGTAATTGACGCATGGCTCGTGGTTTACAGTAGCAATGGCCCTATCCGGGAGCTGTGGCTGGTTGGCAGAGTTATGGTTGTTCATGTTTTGCTGGCCAAGGACAAATTGTTGCGTAACAACAACTCTTAGCCCCACGCCAGCTGACCAGCTAGGACTCCTAAAAGGCTCGAGCTGCATTGCGGCCTGCCTCCGATCCCGCTCTGGTTGTCCCAAGACGTCGTTAATGCGTTGAATTGAGAACCTCTGTCAAAACTGTCTTCATTTCGGCCTCTGCTGGGTGCGCAGGTGGTGAGACTTCATCGGCGAGAGCGATAGAGGGAAAAAAACCTTTCTAAGTTCAGGTGACGTGATGGCGCCGCGTCGTGCATTGCCGAAGGCTGCGGCTGGGGTACAGTAGCCAAAAACGGGCAGATCGGGACGAATAGAAACACAGGAAAACGATCGGAAGCACCCTCATTTATCAGCCACAAGAAGAATGGTCATCAGGGACCGAGAGCGGTGATTCGTCAAGAGGAAATCTTTTTCTGGCCACGGCTCAGTTTCATTTCTTATTTGGGTTAGTGGCAGCTGATACCGGTGGCAGCGGAAGCCATTCCTGGTGACGGTAGGCTTAGCGCACGATCTTTCGGCAAGGCCCATGTTCGCTTTCAGTTGGCGGAGTGCTTGCCGCTTCAAGTGGATTCGACGAGAAAGGTTCGGACACAACGATATAACGAGATACTTTCGAGGTCAGAGAGAGACTCAGTTTGTGAGGCATCAAAGCGAACCCTGCCTCCTTACAACCCCGGCAGGACTTGTACAAAGTATACCGCGCATCCCTTTTGCCAGACACGAGATGCGCAGTTTTCTGTCACTGTAGATGCCTACCCCGTGAGTACCATGCCGGAATGTCGTATGCTCGTGGGAAGGTGCGACTCCGCTAGCGAATCGAGATGTGGGGTCCCTGCAAGAGACGCAGGCGTACCCAGCAGAGCAGTCGGAATCGTCGAATTGAAGAGAAACATCCATCTTCAAAGTGCTTGGGGGGGCACTGGAACAAAACAACGCATGATGACATGCAACTGCGGCGGATGTGCCCATATCGAGACGTACCACACGTGCATAAATACGTACCACAGTTAGAACAATTTGCAGGGTGGGAGACCAAGCGGGGGTCAATTCAACGCCCCCGCCTTGGATCAGCCCGAGGGTCTGGGAGGGTCGAAATTTGAGCGGGCGAATCCCAAACCGTCCTCCACTTGCGCGCTAGGTGCAACCGGAAGACGAGGCGATCGGTCGTGTGGGTTCCCTGGGAGGAACATTGGAACGCAAATTGGTTCGAAGCTCTCCCGCGCAGTCGAGTGAATTGCAGTCCGTCAATGGCATGGCAAGATCCTGTTCTTCCCGTTCTGGGATCGGTTTGGGGGGCCGCCACCAGATCATACATATAGCACTGTGGTACTCTCGATGGTCAACCGACATCGTCCTCTGAAGGTCCATATATCCCTCTCCACCTGCTATCTCGCTCATGCTATTCTTGTTCACTGTTGTGACACGAACTCTATATATCCTTCTTTCTGCCTATCCACCGTCTCGTTTGGTTTCCCCATACCCCATCTTAACCTGACACCGCCTGCTGTGTTCCGTTGAACTCGGAAACAGTCCTCACCTGACACAATCTCACCATTCCTACTGCCTTATGATATAACCATTCTCTCCTGGTGTTTTGCCCTGCTCTCCTCAACATTCCTGGTGTCCCTCTGACGTCGGCAACGACACCCTCGTGCCACAATGTCCTATTCCTGGATAGGGCCTCCAGTCGAGTACAATGGGACCGACGAGACCGGTGGCAACTCTGGTATGCCTTCTCCTGACTCAATTGCTTCTACGCTCCCCGCCAAGTGTGCGGCTGACAGTTTTCCCACATAGCCACTGAGAATCTGAACCAATGGTACCAATCCGGTGATCAGGCCTTCATCATCGTGGCCTCGTGTATGGTGTTGATCATGATACCCGGAATCGCCTTCCTCTACTCCGGTCTCGCACGAAGAAAGTCAGCCCTGTCACTCATATGGGTGTGTATGATGTCCTTTAGTGTCATTGTCTTCCAATGGTACTTTTGGGGCTATTCACTGGCATTCAGCTCGACCGGCACAAGCGGATTTATTGGCGATTTACACCACTTCGGCCTGATGAATACGCTCGGCAAGCCATCGCCTGGCTCTCCTTTGATCCCGGAACTCCTATACTCCTTTTATCAAATGCAATTCTGTGCCGTCACTGCGGCGCTTGTCGTCGGAGCCACTGCTGAGCGCGGTCGCGTCATCCCAGCCATGGTCTTCACCTTTTTCTGGGCTACCCTGGTCTACTGCCCTATTGCATGCTGGGTCTGGAACATCAATGGCTGGGCTTTCAACTACGGAGTCCTCGACTATGCCGGCGGTGGCCCCGTCGAGATCGGATCCGGTGTTTCTGCCCTCGCCTATTCCTGGGTTCTAGGACGACGGAACGAGAAAATGATGCTCAACTTCCGACCGCACAATATCTCACTCATCACACTCGGTACTATTCTCCTGTGGTTCGGCTGGCTCGGATTCAACGGTGGCTCTGCCTTTGGTGCTAACCTTCGTGCGACCATGGCCTGCTGGAATTCATGCCTGACCGCCATGGTTGCTGCTATGACCTGGTGCCTCTTCGATTTTCGCCTAGCCAAGAAGTGGTCTCTCGTCGGCTGGTGTTCTGGCACCATTTCCGGGCTTGTTGCTGCAACCCCTGCGTCTGGTTTCATCACCCCATGGGCCTCTATCATTCTTGGTGTTGTTACTGGTATATGCTGTAACTTCGGTACCAAGATCAAGTTTTTGCTCAGAATCGACGACTCTCTCGATGTGTTCGCTGAGCACGCTATCGGCGGCATGGTTGGTCTTGTATTCAACGCTTTCTTTGGCGCTGACTACATCATCGGACTTGACGGTGTCAACACGGGCCTCACGGGAGGTTTCATCAACCACAATTACAAGCAGCTTTATATCCAAATCGCCTACATCGTCGCATGTACCGCTTACACTTTCGTCATGTCTGCCATTATCGCAAAGGCAATCGACATGGTTCCCGGTCTTCATCTTCGTGCGAGCTCAGAGGCTGAGCTGCTTGGTATGGACGATGACCAGCATGGCGAGTTTGCCTATGACTATGTAGAGGTATGCCATCACCGCCCCATCCTACAACTATCAGTGCTAACAGAATCAGGTTCGTCGTGATTACCTTGCATGGACGCCCGCCGAAAAAGATCAGAAGGAGGATGGCATACGCATTATACCGCAACACGGAATTGAGGGCCACCAAAATCTGATGCCGAATAGGACTCCCTCGCCTGATCCTGCACCGACCTCGGCAAGGTTAGAGGGAGAGAAGCCACCACAGTCCAGCGACCACGAGTCAGGAGTGGACCAAAATGTTTGATCTTGCATACTGTTTTGGATAGACCTTGGTGTTCTCTTTGCAAGCAAAAGCACGCTGGTGTAACGTGTTTACGGCATCATTTCCTGGGATTTCAAGTCTTTATTTTTGGCCATTTGTTTTGCTCCAACACAAGAAGCGTCACTTGTATGTACTGTACCATATACCCACCTGCAGGTTCTCCTTCTTTACTTGGACTACACGATAGATCTCGTGCTATACATCGCGAGCGGGTCCTTCATTGCAGCATAGTGGTTCCTTCACAACAAGGCACTCTTGTACATACTCTCGATTCTTGTTCTCTAAGCAGTCGTCTGACACGATAAAATTGTGAAGACCGGTGTCTCCGATTTGCTCAGATCGATGCCTTAGCTACCCCCTCTACGGGCTGCAAATGCCAGGCACTGACTGGGGAGGATGGTCAATGTGACATCCTTATCGTGAGCCTATCGCCAATACTCCCTAAGCTGAGCTGTCAAATAGCCGCTATCTCCTCTCCAGGGCCGATTTCACCTGATTCTGTCGATCGATTTGCTTGCAATGACGATGCTCGTGACGACAACTGAAGTTTGCGCTCATTTCTTGGCTTCCTTATCGTGGCCCTTAAGCATCTACCCCACATCGGAAGGCGGAGGACGAGGAATCGGATCATTTCACCTCATGCCGCAAGTTCTCAAGGATATGTTTTTAATGCTGTAGTTTGTCTATCATGGCCGGGGGATCAATACGAAACAGACACTATTCCTGACTAGCCAACCACTGTCTCGAGCTTCTAAATGTGATGTAGCGGGAAGCGTTCTAGGACATTGGAGTCTTCTCAGTACATGTAGTGTGCTGCTGAATGACGTCGACTCTGGACGAGTCTGGACTGCGAGGCTTAAACTTCCCTTTCCTACCTAATCAGGGTTAGGCAACTTGGCATGGGCCTGTCTGGACCCGCACAACAACTACTCTGTAATTGAGCGTTTGGTCCGTCTCTTACATAGTACCGTGATACTCGCCAGAAGCTCACATCATCCCTTCCACGGCTGTCTCGTACTTCAGCATCGTCTGACTACATATACTATCCTCACGCCCCGTCTTTGTTTTCGAAGCCAGCGTTTTCTCTTGTACCTGCGTCATACAGACGGAGTATCAGATACGGGCGAGGTCCGATTCTTTCTTCAGTACCATCGATATTAGACAACAGCTCCCTGGCATTTCCAAGATAGCCACAGCCGAATGAAGGCCAGTTGGGACTTCAGGTCTGAGGATCACGTTGAATCTATCAGCCTTCGTACTGTGTGCCTGCTTGTCTGCCGGCATCTCTTCGTAAAGAAAACAAGCCCTGGGTTGCACCTGGGGCATTCCGAAGCGATCTTGTGGAGATCTCACCAGTTATAGAATCGAACTATAGTATTGCAAGATGCGATACTATAGCAGTTGTATGAATTTGAGCTTGACAGGAGTCAAAGCAAGCATCCTGGGCTTTAGGCATTCTCAGAAGTCTGCAAAGACCTGCAGCCGCAGATACATGACATGATGTGCCTATACACGAGGCCACGAATCGGACTTGACTTCACGTAGTGTACAATGCGGCTCGGTACGGCATTGGCAAAGAATGTCTGAACTCTCAAGGATCTACTTCGACACGAGTATAAGATGTGCCAGGACGGGGAGCAGGCGGGGGATCCCTGAACTGGTGCTTGGTGTTGTTGGGCAAAGGTACACGCCCTCGGAAGTCGTTCGCCGTCAAATAACTAAACAGAAGACTGTGGGTTCTTACAATTAAAAGAAACAAAATACGCCGGAATTCATCACTTCTGCTAAAGAGCGGAGGGCTCGGTTAGAAGGTAGTTGTGTATCTTGCGCTTGGTAGGCCTCTCCTGGACGGGCAACACCAATTTGATCCAAGTGGGAAGTAGAGGATTGGGAACTCCTGCGACGCAGAGGATCTGTTTACCTGTAAAGGACACAAGAAGGAGTTGATCACGCTGGTGATTCCACCGTGAATACCAAGTACGTCCCAAAGCCCTTCCTTGGTGAGATGGGTCGTCGGCGTACTCTCCAACGCAACGGGCGGTCGACCCATGTTCTCCAAGGCACCAGAATCAGGACAACCTTGAGCACAGTACCAGCTTCATGATGGAGTTAATGTCTGGGAACCCTGCCCACTGCCTCGAGAAGATTTCCGTATGCTTGATGCTCTTTATCAGTGCAAGGTAGACGCCACTTTCTCTTTGGGACGGTCCAGCTTGTCCAATCGCCGTGAATAACGTTGGCCTTCGCGCCACGAGGCCTGTCAAATCAACTGGGCAACAGAGGAGTGACCATGAGCACAATTGCAGGTATCTCGTTTCAAACACTGCATACGTGCGGCACAAGTCTTCCCTGGAAATCCGGGAAGACGAGACCAGGCGTTCACTTTACAACGAGCCCCGGTTAACTTGCCGATGACGCTGAAGAACACCTCCCGCGTATATCATGCACTATACCAGAGCGGTTGAGCCAAGCGTCTCGATATATAATCGCTCCGCTTTGACCCGATAGATCAGCCAGGTCATAGAACCTTTATTTGCGAAGTGAACTGGTGGACGGCAACCTACTGTACCAATGTTGGGGACTGGGTCCCCCAGCGTCGATGCCATTGACAATTATACCTGCCTTCCCAAGTTAGATTTTACCTGGTAACGCCCGATTTTCTCCTGCAAATCGTAGAGTCCTGTGATACTGCGTCCTGTTGTACCAGGAGGGTTTCGGCCTGGGCGAAATGCCTGGCAGGAAGCGCTGTGTCGAGAGTCAACTCCGGCATATTGTGCTAGGTTGGCAACGGACTTTCAAATCGAGTTTTGCCGAGGACAGTGTGCTTCTGCCTTAAAGTGTTCAAACGTGACAGCTGCTCTTTTTCTGAAATCTCGCCGTGAAACGAGGATTGTTCTCAATGTTCAGTTTCATCTTTCGGTAACCGAAGCCTCCCACGCAGTTGTGTATGTTGCGAGGTTCTCCTTGGAATTAGCAGGTCTATACAAATTTTCAAGAAATACGGGTGAGGATCAGTCCTACACTACCGGGTCTGTGGCCTTGAATAGCATAAGGAGCCGTAGAACCTGTCTGGTTCGTTTACGCATCTCAAAAGTTCCTCCTATTTGCCACCTTGTAGCCTCGCTTTACTGAAGCCAGGCAGCAAGACTAGTGACCAAGGCGTCGTCCTCAGCATTGAAGACGGATGGCCCATGTCAGATTAGTCGGCTTGGTCTTCGTAATGGACCCAACCGGAACCTGAAGATCAGGCCGTAACAGTGGTACACATGTGCAACAACTCCGACAACCCGCTGCCGGTGTTTGCTAGATTCGATCGGCGCAGAGGCACTCCAATTGCGATCAGAGAGACAACTCTCATCGAAATGGCAAACCTTCTGTTTACCAGCCTGACTGATTCAAGCTCGGAAGGCACCATAGACCCCCTAAAGTCTGGTAAGAGGAGGGCTGACTGCTTTTGCTCTGGAAGCAGCGAGGCAGACCGCGCAGCTTCCGATGTGGGCTGCCCAAGGCAACAGGAGAGCATCAAACCAGGTACTATTCAGGGTTGGTTAGCACCGTGCAGCTCTCGAAATTGCCCTTTTGGAAACATCTGCTTCACTGGACAAACTCTGGTGTAGAAAACGGCGGGCCGGTAGCTTCGGTCAAATGCAGACTCCATCACCGAGTCCATGAGCGACAAGATGCCGACGACTGAAGCCTATGCTCTTGCTGACAGAAGCTGAGATTCCAGATTCGAAGCCGTCTTAACAAGCAATCTTAATCTGGCCAAAATATCGCAGAGCCGATCAGACGCCGAGTCAGCGAAGATTATGTCGGGGCCAGCTTGTCCCAATCACTTCACTTCGGAGTATGCCCTTGTACTTGACCTTGCATCAGCCATGCTCTTTTTCCAAACCTTTCGCTTGTCCATGGCCGGGGCACCAATTTACTTTCAACCTCATTAACAGATCGAAAGGAGGCCTGCCTGAGATGGCGCCCAGTAAGCGGACTATCATTGTTGGAGTCGATCGTTGTCTTGACTCTTGATCCCGATGTGCTGGGGAGAGAGATCGGTCGTATCGTCGTCCCGAAGAGCATTCTTCTGGAACGCAGAGATAAATCGAGGGAAGTAGAATCAGATCCGAAGCTTGACGGTTTTGGACCTCGGATGAACACAAGGCACTGGTGTTTCGTCATCGGGCCACACTTCTGCTGAGTAGGATATTCCCACAAGGCTGATCTGGACGGCGGGTTAGAGTAGAGAAGAGGCAACGAGCTCAGCGAAAATACGATAGCACGTTATGATGCTGAATATTATCTATGCTATCGCGGTCACTGATTACAATACTAGCCTGTATTCTGAAGAGAGCTCACATCGTATGTTGCCATAAGAAACTCTTATCAACTCTGGGACGATTATGACTAGAGTAAGGATGGCATTTCAGTAACTACCTTCTAGATAGCTGCCTGGGTATTCCTCGGCGCTTGCCGGAGGCCATCGAGAGTCATGACCATTCTCAAGGTCAAGGAATCGAAGACTTGCTTGGCCACCACAAGAGCGTTGACCATTCACAGCACCACCATCGCTCTTGGCCTGAAGTATCCATGGGATACCCGAAACGAGAGGTACACAAAATAACGAAGATAACTCTGAAGTCAAGGAGAATTCCGCTCGACTGTCCAGTTAGAGAGCCGACTCGGAGCTCTCGAAGCAGATATAGGATGAAACCATCATTGTGCGATCAAGGGCAGGCACTCTACATGTCCCTGACGGCGCTCGGCAATGAACCGACCCAGGTGGCATATTCAGTTGTCTGTCTCGAGGAGCAGCATCGAATAAGATATGAGTGTTGTGCTCTCCACCGCAGTGGTTATGGGACATTCTACCCGGAAACCGAGGGATGATAGGCGCTACAAACGAGTCGAAGGGCCGATGGGCAGAGCTGTTGCAGGAGAGACACGATTTGTTAATGTGGCCCTTCCGATCGGCATCTGAGACAGCCGCGCAACCGGGTTTCTAGAGTGTCGATGGTGTTTCGTTTCATATGCGCTGTATCGGTATGGGATGACGACCCCTGACAGCCACTTGGCGGCGACTCATACTGATGCAAGACCATCAAGCTTCTGACCGTAGGGTCAACCCATTCGGGCCGGAAGGGGAGGGCCCAAACCATCGGAAACCCGTCAAAAGCGAAATAGATAGCAGATGCGATGCTACGAGGTGCAGAGCCGCATGCCTTTCAATTGCCGTAAGAGGTCTACTGATCCCACCAGTCAGACGACTGAAACGATGAAAACACTCCTGGGCCGAAAACTGAGCGAGTTTCACGGGAGCCCATACCTATGTCGCTCGCTCTCCAATGCCACACTCACATCGTCAGTGACGAGACGAATTCAAGACAGTCTTGCGTGCCATCCCAATCGCCGCTGGAGAGGTATCACGATCGCGTCTCTAGTCTAGGCTCGTCTCCGGTTAGCTCACGCCACCTTCTCCGCATGACTCGGCATCGCAGTCCCCAAGGATCACGAGCGTGTCAATCGTTAATCAGACTTCCCCAGTTCCCCGCGCTCCATGGAAGACGATCCTTCCGCCAATGTCAAGTTGTGTGTTGTCTTCGACCATCGCCAACCACATCAAGACGTCCCCCGGGTTTAGCCTCGGCACCTTGTGATAAGGATCGCCAACACTACCCCTCAGTGCCACAAAAGCTTTCTGCAGCGTAACTCAACTTCGCACTAAACTTCAGTGATGGTGGACAGGACGACCGTGCTGTCTTTGGTGTCATGTATTGACGCACGTATGTTTCCTCGTCACTGGGTGATCCCTCGTCATCCCCCAGGTATGGCAAGAAGAGGGAGATTGAAGATCTGCTGTTAAAAGCAACCGTTGTTCATGCCTCCCAGCTTAGGTTTAGCCTGCTCCCCCACCCGCACACCATCTTCCGTTGCCCTTGCATGCACGAGCCAGAAGGCCGTGCCCCTTGCCCTATTCGGACCGGCGTATCCCACCCCCCGTAGTGACCCGCTATTGACGACAAGGATATGTCCTGGTCGAGCTTTCTGTCGTCCCTCGCCCTCCTAACTCCAGCCTTCTCACTTCCGGGCTAAGAAGAAATGACGAAGGTCACAAAGAGTAGCATATTCCAATCTCCTTAGTAGTGTGCAGAGACAACCCAGTATCTTGGTGTCCAAAAGGCAAAGTTGGCATATCTACGTATGTCCGACCTTGGTCGGTGCCCATCTACGCGATTGTCGGGGGTTAGACATATAAAGTTAGACGATAAACGGTGATGGAGACGCTAAACTGGCTCTTAACGGCGGGTGTTCTGTATCACTGTCCTGCACCTCGCCCCTTGCAGAAGTTTCTCTGTCTGGGAGTGATGGAGTCGTGGATCCACTTCATTGCCCCTGGAAGAAAGGTTTCCAAGGTGCAGAGCTGCGGTTTCGACTTTCCACTGTTCCTGATTACACTCTTCGAGCGAGGAGTTTCCAGCTACACGTGGACATATGGAAGGGACGAAGTGCTCCGATAGCAGCAGCAGGGAGCTTCTCATCAGGCAATGGAGGTTGTGAAGTTGACCGACAGCAATTGCGTCCGGCATTGCATGTTTGCCATATCACTCAGGATTAATCTCTTCAGCTTCGCTTCCGGTATTTCAGTAAATCTGGCTCCTGTCCCGGTCTCCGTGGCTTGGCAGGGCTCGGCAGTGTCGTCTGATCTTTGAAGCACGGTCTCATTGTCAGTACGGAATACTCGGTACCGCCCGAAAGTCTCCCGAGAGCCGCATATCATCGTTGCACTGAGCTGGCCGACTTCAGCGAGCACATTAGATCCCTTTAGCCGGCTCTCAGTTCCGTGGTTCAGACGGAAGACCGTTTGTTGACGAGGCGAAGTTCCGCACGATCGTACGTAACAGGGTCAATCATCAGCTAATGAGTCTAATCGCCAAAGCCAGATGGCAAGTTGTGGTACATGGACCTGACCACGTAAGGCCTTCGGAAATGTCTCCCGGGCTTTCGATACTCAATCCAGTCTCACAATTCCTTTGTGATTCATCATGCCGATTGACGAGATGGCTGGGTTCAGCTTGAAGGCTCTCCCTTTGGAGACACTCAGGCCTTCAAGGCGAACTTTAAAAAATTGCAGACCCAGTGAAATCTTAGGAAGTTGGGCCTTAGAGCAATGCACTTCTGGGTGATATTGGACCAGGGTTCTCGCGCAGAAACCCAATATCACGCACAGCCTTGCAAGTTGTCGATGGTTATCTCGGATATGAGTGCCATTGTGTTTCCGACAATCGATACGCTGTATCAGGATTTCCCACTGTTTTATCAGAATCGTCGAGTGTCCACCCTGCCCTCACGTTAGCCTTGCTACTGCCCCTTTTCTTGCGCCATTAACGGTTAACGTTCAGTTCACAACGTTGGATTCTCTGGACTGCGTAAGCACTATCCGTTCGCCGGCTCGTCTGCCGGGAAATGTGCACTGGCTCGATGCCACGTTGAGATGTCCCCGTTCTGCAGGGGAAAGGAAGACTCGGGTACGAAGCCATGGGAACGGTAGGGTTCAGCATCTGGGCTGCAACCCACCGACGGCTTTGCTGACCATGGCTGATGGTAATATTCATGCAATCATGGAACAGAAGAAGTTGAACCCCTTTAACGGCGAACGAGCCATATATGGTTAGCGCATAATTTCGGTTCTGTCCGTGCGGCGGGTTGGTACTGTACCTCGACATTTCGTAGCACGTACCACAGTATACGCGACTCGTCATGACATCGGGATGATACTGCGGTAGAGTCAAACCCGCGATTAGGACGACTTAAAACTCGACCTCACAAAACTGGGCTGGCCCGTACCGCATCACTGTAGGATTTTTCCGGTCACACCGTCATACTGTACTTTGAATCACCGGAACCAAGTTGAGGCAACGACGGCAGGCCAAAATAGCAACCCAGAAATTGAGCAATGCATGCTGTTGGCGATAGCAGTCCCGGTATCGTGCTGTGCAAAGAGGAGAAAATCAACTTGCCGGCAGCATTCGTCGTTAATGTGTGACACACAGGGGGCATGAGTGAATAATTTGCTACAACCTTGGCTTTGCAGATGTCAGAAATGTAACGTGATGCGTGCGCTTTCGCCGCTGCCATAACAGGCAGAGATAGACAATTTCAACAATTGATTCCCCTCCCTCTTATCTGGCCCGAGGGAAAGGTGCTTTGTTGTCGGCGAAATGATGTATAGAATGGAGATATGCTGTGATACTGACGAAGATAATTGAATCGAGTGTAGAATCTGTGAAGCAAGGGTTGCTGATGTCCACGGACCTTAGCCACCGATTTAAGAAGGTAAAAATAACCACGCACACACCGGACCTGTGACCCGGGAACGGAATAGACACGGCAAGGCACCACATCCTGGAGGGTCTTTTCGATATCAGGACTCTGCTGATAATATGGCTGAAAGCTTCTGGCGACCTTCCAGAAGCAGCGGCCGAGGAGCACTGGTGTCGCACAGATGCTGAGCAACCCTTCCGCAGGCGAAGTACCATACGCGGTCAAGTCAAAGGCCACTTTACGATAGCTGATTGCTGGGTCTAGTGAGTTGGCTTGCACGAATCTTGTGCATGCTTGGCCTTTTACGAGGTAGGCACCGGAGTGCATCACAATAGCTGTGATTTGAATGCCGAACCTGTGGTGAGAGCGAGGCGCGGATTGAGTCGGGCTGAGACTTGAGGTCGGCGCTCGGAGCGATATCGAATCGCTGTGCCGGCACTGCCTGGAGTGCTTCTTAAACCATCGGAGTGTTTTCGATCGTTAGATCTTCCGTGGCTTTCGGCCTACGCACAGGTGGTCATATACCTTGACTACCTTACGTTTACCTTAGTCAGTCTAATTCGTGACGCATAGCGTCATTCCATAGACAATGCCGCAGACGCAGGATAGTGCAACTCGCAGGGAGTCTGATGAGAGCATAAGAAATGAAGGTTAGTTTCGCTAAGCGCCACGTGCACGGCACAAATCAGTGATGAGGCGGCTGCATCTGACGAACCGCGTCGTCCGTCACTGAACAGCCATGTTAGCCGTCTTCATAGGCTGACTTTTGTCCGATGCTTTGTACTTAGGTACCTCCAGTGCTTTTACGGCCAACAGCCCGACACAGAACTGTGCCCTTCATCAGTTGAGTCTGGCCTCTGACATTGCTTGGCACCACTGCCCCTCCCTCTCAGCCATCTACGTATGCGGCGTTGGTACAGGGACGAGTGATCTGGACGCCAATCGACCGACCCCGCGAATTTGAAGGCTAGCTGAAAGAATAGGTTATCCAATCCTTTTACTCTCTCGACGGTCGCGCTTCAGGTAGAGCGCCAGGAGATAACATGTTCCAATGAGATCGCTAGTAAAGAAGGGACAAACCGTCCCTTCGTAAATCAGTCCTATCGCTTATGTATTTCTGACAACGGCCAAGGCAACAACATGTTGGAGCCGATCACTTTCAACAACCCATAGAGTCAAGGTGGTCAAGAGACGGCCAGATTCAATTGATATCAATTCGAATCGAACTACATCACACTATATGTGTGGCGAGCTTCAAGTATTGCTGCCGGCAGGTGCATTAGCGGGTACTTTGGAGAGAACGACTCCTGCTCCCTCTGCTGTTAAGGCCTTCTTAGCTCCTGATTTGGCAGGACAGGCCGAAAACAGAAACCACGACGGCGACTAGTGTACTGCACGAAGAAAAGTCGCGTGTGTACTATTTGCTTTCCATGTGGCAGACTGGGGGGTCCAAGGTTAAGAAGTCCGCGCTACAAGTTTCGCTCGGCATGGCCCTTTCGCCACCAACCTTACCTCCAAAGATGGTGCCGACAGGTACAAGTACTGCGTTCTACTGTATCGTATTCAATCAACTGCTCCTCGGCTGTGATATCCAACGCAACGTTCAGCTGAAGCGGATTGCACGCCGAGGTGCAGGGACTCGACCGCTGCAACCACATGGCACCGAGAACAGTTTTTGACGGTTTGAGGTTGGTTTTCGAACCTTGACATCTTATCGAAGACTCTTGGTGGGGGGTGAGAACGACGAGAACTCTGGTGAACAAGCGGTCGACTATCTAAATCTCCATTTCGTGCATCAGTCAGTTCGAATAACTTGGCCATGCCCAAGTTAACAGTCTGTAAAAGTGTCGGCTTGTGACGTCAGGACCATTGACAAGTCGCTCGGTGTTGGAATGCAATCGACCGTGAAAAGGCACTTTGTCTAGCACTGGGTCTTCCCGAAGACACGGGACCGACACCACCTGCAACGATGTCTCACGGCAGCTCCCACTCTGTGGGGTCGACCGATGCCATGCCTCAATATTTCGTTGATGAAATAACGAGGTCACTCCCCATGTTCATCCATATCGCTACGCCATGCTTTAACGAGGCCTTGGTTCCCCATACCCACCATTAAAGTCAATTTGGGTTGCCTTCTTCTCACAAAGATGGGAGAGAGAAAACTGGTGGCATTGACGAGTTCGTCCCGGCAAAGTACCGGTACCTCTACTCAACTCTGGCGGTACGCTAATTTGGTCTGGAAGGTCTCAATGCAACACTTTGTGGAGACTCATACAATGGAAATGTGACCCGTTCGGGGCAAGCGTCTTAGTGGTTGGAAGCGCAGACAGGGGCAGGGTGCCATTCTGGACCGAGGACATGGGTCTTCGCTCCCCGGCAGCAACCCCCTTCAACGCGACTGGACCCTGGTCACCGACCCTTGAATGAAGAGAGAATCGCCTCCCCAATCAGCGACCCCGGTAACGGATTGTGACCCACGCGGATGCCCCCAAGCTCTCCAATCCCAAGTTGCCAATCTTTGTCCTCCGCGCTGTTGAATCCGTCCCACTCTGGCCCTAGAACGACCGATGGGTCTGGTACGCAGCTGGAAGTTACGCCAATCCCACCTTGAGATGCAAGAAGAAATGCCCCATCGTCAATGGAAGTCTGAAAGGTGGGTTGGACTCGTCGTAGACACCACTTGGTTCCAAAGCAGATCGTACTTATGTCCCACTCCTCCTCGACCCATCTTTCAGGATGGGTGAACAACGTTGCTGACCTTCCCACTCTCTTTTCTCTCCTGCGATCTCTGTTCTTGTGGCTGGCAGCTCGATGTCTCTCCTTGATTGACGTCTTGTCATATTTCCTCAGTTATAGCTATGTTGTACATCTAACCAATACGTCTCGATCATACCTCCGTACCTGACCGAATCGACTCCTCTTATTCGGTGCGGATCTATTGACACTTCTTTTGTACCTCTTTTATACAACTTCTCGACTCGGAAACGGAGACCCTCTACACGTGGAATGTGGTGGTGATCTACTCTGCCCCTCACGGACCTGGATGAGCCCGACTATATCTTACTCTTGCGCATTCTCAACACTCCTCCGAATATCTAGCTTACGCCATAAACGAGACGTCTGGTTCTTGTGCGACTTGCATATTGGGGAGCCTTCCGGCTGTATTACGACATTAAGGTCTGTCAGTGTAACGGAAAACTTACCGGCTTAAACGAAAATTATACGGCGACCGCGGCCATGACGACTCCGAACCCAGGTGTCGCGAGGGGCCTTTGCCCAGCGCCCTTCTTCCAGGAGAGTCTCTTTGACAATGGAGGATGTACGTGAACTCGACCATTGCTATGGAACGAATGGCTGACCTCGTATTAGTCGTGGAGGGAAGGCTGTGCCAAAAGATCTCCGACACGCTTTCCTGCTGTATGCCATGCCCGATGACCGATTGGGCCTACCCCGATAGCTTCCAGACATTGAGTCTTGCTGCTGGATGGGTGGCAGTAGTTAGCACTGTGTGCTGCGCCTTTTTGCTCTTGTCGTGGATATTTCTCCCTGTGGAAAAGACGAACAGACATTACATGAGCATTTGCCTCACCATTGGCGTGACTTTCATGAATGTGAGTGCCACAGGCTCCTTGAGATCTCTTGTGTTTTGTCAATGGGTATTCCTGAACTGACATGGCCAAGCTTGGATTCGTCATTCCACTTGCCGCAAGGCCAAACCAATGCTACGACGCCATCACACCGCATTCTATGAAAACCAGCTCCGTCTGTGCTGCCTCAGGTAGCTTCTTGATCCTGGGAGGCTGGGCTGGAGTCTTGTGGGTGTTCCTACGGTCGCTGTCTCTGCATCTCCAGATCTGCTGGCAGGTTGTCGTCGGTCGGAACTTCATGTGGTTCTCGCAGGGTGTGGGCTGGGGCATCCCGGCCATTGGTATCATTGTCGCGCTTGTCGCCAGTGGAGTCTCGTTTCGTTTCGGCACGACCTGCCACATTAACCATCAGAACAGCTTGGCTGATCTCTGGATCCCATTGCTTGTCTTTGCGGGCTTGACCATCATCCTTCAGTTTGCGACCTTTGGTTACTGCATCAAGGTTTATCTCGCTTCGCTTGCCGACAACGCCGCCTCAACGGAGGGTTCCGGCCTGCCGTCGTACACGCAGAGTATTCGGACCATGACGCCTCGTCAGGCTTACCGTCGGGTTCGCCGTGTCATTCAGCTGCAATGGCGCGGTATTGCCATTGTGCTGATTATCATTGTCGACGTTATCTTCTTCTCAATCATCTTCGTCTTCCAGGACAACACTGTGCAGGCGGTTAAGGACGACCAGAGCATCGCCTCATCCTGGATTCTGTGCCTTGTTACCCACAATGCTGACAAGACCAAGTGCCTCAACGAAGCGAGCGCTTTGGTAGTCAACGAGGCCACTGTTGGCGCCGTGCTGATACTCTTGGGGGTAAGTGGTGTATCATGCACGCAAGTTCGTGGACCTAAGCTGACCAAATATGCTACTCTCTAGATCAATGGTCTCTGGCTAGCTCTCCTGCTTGGACGCTGGTCAATGGTGACAGGATGGGGCGAGTTGTTCATGAACGTTCCTAACCGGAACAAGAGGGAGTTCGTGTCCGTGGATGCACGACTCGACGACCTCAAAAGAGACACACGTTCGTACGAAATGCTGTCCCGGGATACCGGGAAGACTATGGACGACGTAGTAACACCCTCCGTAGTGACTCCGCTCTCCCCAGTAGCTAAGTCGTCCCTGAGAAGTCCCTCTGCCAGCAGGGACTACACCAACTATTACAATAATCTTATCCAACAAGAGAACCGCATCGGCGGCAACATCGACGGTCGCAGAACGCCAGACTACTTCGGCCAAACAGCCCGGTACCACACGCCAGCGCGATCCTTCTCGAGTCCCCGACCTCCGCAAACGGTTACTTGGGATCCAAAAGAGTCATACGCCCCAGCATCTCACGATGAGGCCGAGGAGGAGACCAACCCCAACTATGTGAATCCCCTTGGGATGAACCGGTTCTGAGTTGAATAACCACGGCAATCACACAAGAATCCGGCCATGAAAGCGAATTTCGATTCTATCCGCTCTTCGGAGCCACCCGAGCGACGAGCTGCCAACTAATGTGCCACGTCGCTTGGCTTTAAAGGTCCGGGCATAGCGATCAGCAAGCGCTTGCCCTGCAGAAGGACCTCTTTCTGCTGCGGTCTCGTCTGTCATGTATTTAAATCGGCGCGACGGACGAGGCCCTGCCTCAATGCAAAAATTGTCCAGCCGAGGACGACACCATCTTACTTATCTATTACTTGTTCGGTTCTTTTGCGGAAATACCCTAGGGAATCTTTGGATCGGATGAGATGAATACGGCGTTTTCGGCTTGTTCCCTCTGTCCATATGTTCGGGAAGAAAAACATGATTAGAAAGAAAAGGACGAAGAAGAGGGATGAAGTATGACTCTAGGGAGAAAGCGGCGATCACGCGGCCGAGAATGGCGACATTCGGGCCGTATTACCTTACATGAGAGGATTGGGAGACTCCCGAATAGGAGTCTTTGAGCGCCGGATCACGCGTGTGACTCGAGTTGGTCGGCTCGAACTTACTGAGAGCCGAGCTAGAGCACAAGGACCGATAATGGGTTGGCAGGAGCAGCGCGGCTGAGGAAAGCCGGTGTTGTACGGTTTACGACCGGGTTATAGGGTTGAGCTGACGGCTGGGAACGCCGTGACTGTGACCAAATGTGCTATGTGCCTGGTCTTGGCGGTCGCAGGCACATGGTTGGGATTAGCTCTGAGGGTTCCGACCCAGCAGGAGCGCCCTCCAAAATGGTCATCTTATCCCTGGAATAGTGCCAGGCGTCACTGAATAGAGTCGGTTTCGCTCCGTGTATCTGTCAGATATTGTAAATATTACTTTTGTACGTGCTGTAGATATGGGAGGGCGAAACCTATTACTTGCGGTATTCCTCTTGGTCACGGCTGGTATTTTGCACAGTGCAGTTACACTCTTGGTCTGTGGCCATTTGGTGAGTGTGAAAGTGATGGGAAATACCTTGACAGTCGACCATAAACTGTGACTTGATTAAGTCTAATGCTCTAGAGCAATGCCCTTGCAGCAAGGCCGGGTGCGATGCTGCAGATACTAGTCCAGTATCACCTTCCACCTCCCCTCTTACCCCAGTCCCGGCGCTCCGGGAGTGTGGAACCCTTGGCAGGCCGAGAGAAGTGCCGCCCAGATCTGGTTCTCTCCTTGTCAGTAAGCAGAAACAGGGGAGCATTATCATCATCGTCATCATATATTCTCTGGGATACCGAGACATCCGCGTTCTTTAGTGCAGTTGTTGGCTTCTGTATAAAGTCCACCCCAACCATCCCTGACACACACACACTCTTTATGAAGTTGCAATTGAGTTTTGGATACATTATGGCTGCCAAGTCAGTTCAGGTCCAGTATTGGAGTGACTCGCAGCTGGGGCTGTAGGCTGCCCTTCAGAGAAAAGGCCTTTGCTGGATGGCGGACTCCGATAATGATGTCGGGCAGCTCGAGCCCGAGCCCCGCCGCTCGGCCTACTCATCATCCTTTTCCAACGCCCGCTTATGCTGGATACCAACGGGCAAGCTCCGCAAGCTCGGTTTCTCTCTTCATCAGCCCTCGGCACGTTTATTTTCCGCAACCAAGACTGGGCGGATGTTTCTCATAGTGGCAGCCCTGATTGTGGGCGGCTACTTCCACTTTATGTGGAAGGCCGAGGCCGCCATGAACAAGGCTTGGGTCCCAGACCCAGCAGCTATTCTGTTCAGCCAACGGCCGCTTCTCCCAGCTGTGGAAGGGAGCTTGCTACAAGGAGATAATTACATGTTGCCATTACGCACAAAGGGACGCGACATTGTCGACCAGAACGACCGGCGATTCAAGTTTGCTTCGGTAAACTGGTACGGTGCAAGCGACGAGTTGTTTATACCGAGTGGTCTAGACGTGCAGCACCGTAGCACGATTACGGCGACGATCAAGTCGCTTGGCTTCAACAGCGTGCGATTGCCATACAGCGACGAGATGGTCATGAGCAATCCACCCGTACTACCACATCTTTTGGTCGCGAATCCAGACCTGATAGGAATGCGGGCCATGGATATCTTTGGCGCGGTGGTGCAGGCACTCACCGATGCCGGGATCGCTGTGATTGTCAACAACCATATCACATCCTCTACGTGGTGCTGTGGCGCCGACCCGTGCGATGCCGCGTGGTCGAACAGCCACCTGGGTCCGATATGCAAGGTGAAGCAAACGGAGGAGGAGTGGATACAACATTGGGAGACGATCATGGCGCCTCTCAAGGACAACCCGCGCGTGATTGGCGTCGACCTCCGAAACGAGGTCCGCGGTGTCTGGGGAACCATGCCTTGGGACAAGTGGGCGACCGCTGCCGAGAAGGCCGGTAACAGGCTACTCGCTCTGAAGCGCGACTGGCTCATTGTCGTGGGCGGCACCGAATCCGGCAATGACCTTTCGGGAGTTGCGGAGCGCCCGGTCAGGCTGGACGTGAAAGATCGGGTAGTCTACTCTGCGCACGTATACGCGTGGTCCGGCTGGGGCAGTCTTGAGGGCCGATTCGCCAAGCGGACGTACCCCTCCTTCGTCAAGGCCATGCGGCACAACTGGGCGTATCTGGTCGAGGGAGACCTCGCGCCGGTATGGATCGGTGAGTTCGGAGCGCCGCACTTGCCGAGCACGGGAGACTACAACTACTGGGCGAACCTGATGAGGTATCTGAAGGCTATTGACGCGGACTTCGGATATTGGGCCATCAACCCAAGGAAACCCAAAGATAACGAGAAGGAGTCGTACTCGCTTGTGGAAGATGACTGGATAACACCCGTGCTAGACTACCGGATGAAGGACATGACTGAGCTGATGAGGGCATAGGCAACGCCCGGCGATGTCACCAGCTACTAAGGAAGGGTATGAGCAAGGAAACGTGGGTTACCGTGTGCAAGTCCGGAGTGGACAGCTGGATTGGAGTTTCGACTGGCCGCCCGAGCTAGGGATAACACCCGGAACTGAGCTGGCTCACCTTTCACATTTGCATATCTGTGTGCTATGGATGCTTGGAAGTCTGTGAGATGCACTGTCACAGTCAAGGGCAATCTGGGTTGCCGAGCAGAAGGCTTTCCCATTAGAAGCGTTTAGGTTCAGCACTGTAGCGTGTAGAATATATATTTACGTTATCATTACCATTAATCAGCAAGGGTTCGTCTGCTGTTCATTCAGTAGCAAGAGAACACTGATATTGTTCGAATCATAGCGTGGTTGAGGTTCTCATATGTCCCTTGTACACCGATTCCCACTTTGCTGTATGAGTACCGCAGTACGTACCTACTGGGGTAGTACTAAGCCCGTCAGAACCCTGTGAGGCGCCCCACCTTAGATCGCTTGAACATGGAGATGGGGTAGTCGCCCAACGTCACGGTTCGATATCGCTTGCCAACTCAACTGCCAATTCAACTTCAAATCCGTGAAAGAGCAGTTGTTGAGACGCAAATTCCGCCATAATTAGCACACATAACCTGTGTATGAGCGTAACGTTCGCCACCACATTGGTATAACTCCGCCCTCCGATGTCATGTTCGACCAGGAGCGCTCGGTTCGCATCCGCTGCAATCACTGCTGCACTTCGTGATGGGAGACCGAAACTCACCCGACGTCGGGGTCGGCCCGAAATGCCACATCCAGAAGCCTGCTAAACGCGTATGTCCGTGGCTTTGATGGATTGTCGTGGAAAGGTGAAGGACGCTTTGGCTGACAATGCTCTGATGCATGTCTAGTTTGGGGCGAACGCCCTTGAAGAAATCAAGGATTACGTCTGGGAACCCCTAGTGAACAACTCTCCGTCTTCAGATGATGGGTTCGATCAAGAAGAGGACGATGTGGATGATGCCAGTCAATCAGAAGATGATGCTCCCGGTGACGTCGCGGCCACGCCGGTCTCACTCTCGGACGACTCACAGGCTGCTCAAGAAGATGAAGGCCAGGATCCGGTTGAGCCGGCGAGTGGTCACCACCGGGTTCCCCATGTCGCTCGCGCAAGATCCAATCTAACAGTTCTATCACAGCATTTCAACGCAAGTCACCCGCCTTCTCGGCTACTGCTCAGCGTGGTCCTTGTGCCGTGATACCGAAGCTAACATACCACCTTGATCCAGCTTTATTTTGCAGCCTATCAGAACAAGATTTACGTTTATCAGCCGCAAAGAGCACCACAGATTCTGCCTCCAGTGTCCTTGATTTTGCGCCCTCCGCAGAGCCATGTGGCGAAGTTAACGGGCGGGGTTCTTGACAGGTCTTTCCCTCACCAGATGAACTACATCACCGTTGGGGATCTGGGTAGCCTGGAGATCCTACTTCTAGGATTCGACGACGGAGATGTTGTTGCGTACTACACGCATCATATTGTTCGTGCCGTAGAGGACCGGGTCTCCTTACGGGGCTGCAATGCCTCACGACCAGTCCCCAGGCCCTTTTTCCACGAAAATGTCGGCGCTTCAGCTTGGGGGCTCGCCATTCATACAAACTCGCGGCTCATTGCCGCTAGCTCAAACCGCCATGACGTGACAGTTTTCGCATTGGCAATGCTGGATAGAGAAAAGCAGATGAACGATGAGGGTCAACCTTCACCTAAACTCTGGTCGGGTCAAAGCGTTCTTGACCTGGAGAAGCACTTTCGGTCTCGGACGAGAGCATGGCGCGTAATCCTCCCCATCGGCAACGACGGCCACAATAGTCCCCACAATATACCCAGCATTGCATTCTGCGATGACGCTCATGGAGAAGCCGACAAGGTCGTGGCTGTCGACATAAATGGGAACACCTGGCTTCTCGACATATGGAACATCGGTGCGCTTAATACAGCTACGTTGATAAAGCCGACGCGCAATATGCTCGGCAGCAGTGGCCGCGGGTAAGCCAGATATCGACACTGTGTAGTGTGTATAAGACTTATAGCAGCTAACCTCTCGGTAGCTACGTTGGCTGGAGCATCCTGCTGCTACCTAACAGCAGCTTCAAACCAGCCGTGAGCAACCAAGCCGCATTGGGATTGCCAGCAAATGAAATCCTGGGACTCAATAGCTCCACCGGGGATGGAATTAAGAACGACATCTGGCTCGACATAACCGGTAGCCTCTACTATGTCAAGGACAATGCGGCGGACCCAAAATCCTACCTACTCCAGCGACACCACGGCATATACTCTCACTTTACGTCCCAATCTGGACCATTGGGATATCAAGCCTTGGGATACGACATGTCTCTAGCCGACACGCCTATACCCTCGGACGATGATACCGATGACGAACACCCCTCCAGCCCACTCCATGAAGTTCCTCCAGCTCAGCTAGCCGGAGCAAAGCCAAGGTGCATACGTCCTGATATCAAGTGGAATACGGTTGATCCCGCTCAGGAAATTCAACTCGGCATTGAGCTCGGGCTCACTATCGTACCGGGAATGGCCAAGGTCTTGCAACCGTCCACCAAATGGCAGTTACTAGAACTTTTCAGCGCATCAGGCATCCGCGAGCAAAATACAAATGTGGTTGAGATGCGCCACATCCGGCTACCATCCCACTTGCGCGAGAACTTCTCCATCATGCGGGCGACTACTACGAGCGTCGAGCTACAGTCTCTAGACTCGAAATCAGCATCAGTTCTTTGCCGCGACATCCTGCCCCACCACAATCATCATCGTCGGCGGGCCGCTCCCTGGGACCTAAATCCCAGCATCTCAGAGCGCATAACGATGTACCTACACGTACCAGAGCTCGGGATTGTCGTCCTGGGCTCACTGAACGGCCGCGTCGCCCTGCTAAGCTTAACCAAGCCGCCAAGACGACACGGCTTCGGCCCGATTCGACCCGGTGCACCGCACGACGGCGTTAAGATCCGGAGGGCCTTCAGGGTTGAAGCCGTGCTGCCGCGCAAGAAGGACGAAGACCGAGGCCTCAGGCCGTGGTGCACTCTTCACGGTATTGCCATTAGCCCTGTTCCAGACCATCGGGCAAAAGGTCTGACGCTACTCGCGGAGGGCTGGAGACCTCAGACTTGGAGGCTGATACTCCACTATATGGACCACACCATTCTAATGTACGACATATCTCGCCGGGAGGAGCAGGGGGGCTTGATGATTATTTGAGTGGCCTGGCGCCCAACTGGACTTGGGTATGGGACTTGTCGGCTATGTGCCCAGTTTACATTAGCCGATATTCGCTTGTCGACAGAGCCACAGGGGAAGGAATAGCTTAGGAGAGCTTGGGCAATCTAAGCAAGCCCAAGCTCCTTCATGATCGGTTGCCATAAAGTCGATGGATTAAGGGTGGAAACACGTGTATTTCTTTGTTTGGTATGAGTTGGGAGGCGTGAAGGCGCGAGGGTGCGAAGGCGTTTTGTCAGTGACATATGGGATCAACGGCTTGTCGTGTAATATGAGACGGGAAAGGCTCGGTATACTCCATCCAGATATCGATCACCTTGGCACGTCTTTGACTTAGACACATGAGAGACAATATAGAGACTGTGTTATTAGCAGGTAGCAGACAACTTGACCACGGAAGAAGGCCGCCCATCGCATGTCTGGGGCAATGCTGGTACGTCTTGTTATTCTGCTTGGCAACCTCGACCTTCAGCGATACACCTGGGAATTTCGGGTCGTCTCTTCGCGATGCGTCGGCAGACATTCCCAAATCAAGACAACGCGATCCCCTCGACTTTTCGGGTGCATGGCTCTTCTGATGAAGGTGATATTTCCACACGTATCGTGTCACAAGCTTCGGAACAGATTGTTGCGTAGACAGGCGGGGCATGTGTGAGTTCAAACACAGGTATAACATAGATGGTAGCGCAATACAGTATGGACCTGCACTGGTTGTCTCTGATCACGCGACATGTTTCCCTTGTTGGCGAAGTGTAATGGAGCATATACTCTATAGCCTGAGCAGTCGCTTTTCACTGTAGCAGGACCAGGGAAGAGCGTGGGCTCCCGTGGTGTTCCACCGATGAACGCGAAGCCGCCGGCGAGGGCTGTGAACCACCAGAATCCTAGGTATTCCGGCACACCGGATCGATCTCTCCGTCTCTCTCTGGACGAATGACAAAAGACAGAGCCCGAGACGGGAGGTGACATAGCCGGCCGACGATTAGGGCTGTTAGCCACGTCAATGATCCACGACGCACGGAAACAGCACCGAAGTCGGCCGTCTTCAGATTTGTTCGTACACGGGGACTGCGAAGGTCAGTCACACCGCACTCGTCGTGTAGATCCTCCAACGTTAAGGGCGTGGCCCAGCGCACGGTCCCGTGAGCTACGGGGCGAGACGACTTGTTGGGATAGTTCCTAGTCTCTGAAAAGGGGGTGGTTAAAATGTGAATCATTGATAGCTAAGCGTACTAGGTGGGCACTAGACGACATATCATGCAGTCTGATCAAGACGGTGAAGCGAGGGGTCCCAAGATATCTCACCATTTCCACACAACCCGCGAAGCAAACTGAGCCGTGGAAAGATAGAGGGGAAATGGTCCAATGGGGCGACTTCAGCACAGGAGCGACTTCAGCACAGCCAAGCTTTCTGTAAACCATGCGGCTCAACGAGCCAAAGGCCGGACCATAAGACGACATCCGTATATCGCAGGCCGAGTCTCGGGAGACCGGGTGTACAAGAATCATCACGCAGGCAAAGGCGATGTGAGTCGTTGAAGAGGCGCTGCGCAACTCCCGCAATGGGGCCACACACCCCAATAAGTTACGAGACGGTTCTGACCGCCAGAATCGCGGTGTGACGGGTTAAGATATATTGGATTTGAAATAAGGTCGAACCTCGGTGGGTTGGCGGACCGGTAACTAGACATGATATGCTCGTCCCAAGGGAAACCAAGGGAGAACACAATCAGCATCCTTGCTGGCGCTACCGCCGGCTTGTCGTCCGTGAGCCCCAATTGGACCGGCTGCATAGAGGAGGATGTCAGATTAGCTATTGCATCCTGTCCAGTATGAACCAGGCCGAATAGTCTGTGTTCCTTCGTCCAAGACATATGCAGCTATCTGCGGGTTGTACGATATACCAAAATCGCTCCTGTAAGAGGAGCCACCCTGTCGACCGTGGAAAATCGGGTTGTGTTCGATGGGAAGGGAGGCGCTGGAAAGCCGACTAACACCAACGCTGTACCACTCTACGTCGAGCATCTTGGCCCGGCTTGCGGGGTTCAGCAGCCCATTGAACATGCGATCAGCGGCCAAAACGCCATTCCCCATTTGGTTGCACCTGCAGCAAGCTCGACCAGGTTATGATTCCTGGCGGCGAGTCCCGTCGACGGGATGTCGACTATCCCGCTATTCTCCAATGCTCGATATTGGAGAAGGCTATCTATCCCTGCAGAGGTACATTGACGCCAAGTCACTTGGAGAGACCTGCAAGGTCAGCTTGACATGCGGCTTGATGGAAGCCACACCTCCCAGGACCGATGGCGATGGCGATGGCGATGGCGATGGCGATGGCGATGGCGATGGCGATGGCGATGGCGATGGCGATGGCGAT
>SMOB01000205.1:0-101826 GCA_007388105.1 Coniochaeta prunicola | reverse complement strand
AGCTAAATTTACTCTAGCTTCGTACGAAATAGATTCCATCATTTGTTGTAGTAGAATTCAGTGTTGAATGGGGAGGATACGCGTCGCGGTGTGGAGTGTTTCACTCGCTTGGGTGTTTCACTCGCTTGTGGATTACGTTACATGCATCAACTGGCCCACTACTGGTCGCTTGAGTTGCCGGTTGCAACAAGTTGGTAGTCAGAGAAGCTGTCGAACTAGTTGGCCCCGACATTACTGTCTGTCTTAAATTTTGAGCGAGGACTGTGATCGACAGCTTAGTGTCGGCTTTGAATGTTAAGTGGTAGAAGTAGAAACCACAAGTCTAGTTGTCTTGATATATCTACCTCAGTCACGTCGAGCTCCTAAAGTGGCTGAGGATTAGTGAAGATATACTAGCACAACAGTGCATTCTCGGCTGAACGATTGTCGGCTAAGTATATAAACTATAGCCTGTTGCTTTGTCTTACACTGAGGTAACACCACGTACCTCCAAGCTGTAGGCTTTACACGTTTTCGTTATGTCCATTTTCGCAGCCCTACACTAATCACACAGTGCCATAAATTGCTAATCTATTTACGTTATACCGTTCGATTAGTGTATAGCTGTGAAAATGATGATAACAAAAATATGTAGTATAGAGCCTATAGTTTAGAGGTAAATCATGCGTTTCACGTAATTTACAAGTCTTCTTAACTATAAGGTAAGCCCTTGAGTCTCTGGCTTCCGTGGCTTGGGATTTGGCTACTTCTTGTAGCCCTCGTACTCAGAGAGCTGCATGTGTTATCAAAATAGCAACTGCCATAGAAAAATCCGAAAACATCAGAATGCGTTGTTCAGGACCATTGTATGAGCACCACCTCAAGGATTACATTATTGTGTCTCGCAGTCTTGAACTTGGAGAGACTCTACGGATGATAACTGGCCCTAATACCTAGGCTGTTACCGAGTATTAGAGGTGAGGCAGCTCGCCAATGGCTTACACTCTCACCTACAGCGAGCTCCGTTATCCTGTTCCACCTTTACCATCGCTATCAAAAAGAGGATTAGAAAGTGTAAAACGTATAGCATCAGGGATTTCCCGGGGCGGGCCGAGCTAGGGCAAGCCGAGGGTGAGCCATGGTAAGCCAGGGTAAGCCAGGATAAGCCAGGATAAGCCAGGGTATGTCGGGTAAGTTAAGGGTATGCCGGGTAAATTAAGGGTAAGCTGAGTAATGTCACCATAAATGGCCAGGGCTTTACAGCGCTAAATTGGCCTGAACATTATCTCCCTCCATTCTTGGTCACAAATCTCAGTCGTAGACGTCGTTAGCGACTGCTGGATACTACAGGAGGCCGTATGCTCATGGTTCATCAGAGTCTACTTACTAGAGGCCCTGAGCGATGTCACCTTGAACTGAAGAGTTGTGCAAAATATGCCATATGTGATCTGAAGTTCCGGAAACACGACGCTGAGCCGGGTAAGTCTGCTACAAGCCTGTGTGAGCTGACAGCTCAAGTATAATTAGGACGCAGGACAGACCTCGCATACGATGCGTTCCAGTAATCTGTCGTAAACTTGAGCGAATCATCTAGAGCCACAGCCGTACACTACGATGAGCCCTTTGCCGTTTTGTGAGGACTAAGTGAAGATAAAATTTAGATAACAGGAGTCGTTTGAAGACAACGCTAAGCTATGCAAATCAGCTAACCTATACAGCCTTCGTATTGATAGGCCAGTAGGATTGCAGGGTTGGGGAAGGGACTGGAGAGAAACAGGGCGAGGCGCTCTTTCATGTGATGTGTCCCTGACGGCAAGAACACGAAATCGGAAGAAGAGAGCTCTTGCTCCTGCTATGAGACAAGGAGGTAAATGAAGGGGTGGATGTGTATAGATAAGGCTTTCCCTTTCCTCCTTCAAAGTGGCCAGGAGAGCATCCTCATCGACACACCAACTTCCACTCGATTCTTTAGAATCACACCCCAAAACCACCGCGTTACCATCACCATAATGCGCGGTGCGTGCTATTATTACCTCCTGCGAGTGCTCAAGACACGCCCACTAACCTTGAACCCTTGACCAGCTCCGACATTCTTCATCTTGGCGGCCCTTGCGGCCAGCGCCAGCGCCGGTGTCACCCCGATGGACTACGGGCTCGCGGCGCGCCAAGACGATGGCGCAGCTGGCACGATCCGGATTACCGAGGTGCTAGAGTCTTTGTACCTCGAGACGGGTGCGCTGGCGTGGCAGAACGTGACGGGCGGCGGCCAGCTGCTCACCATCCCCACCGAGCTCTATGAGGAGCACGAGGCCCAGGCACTTGCGAAGCGCGGCCCAGTGGCGCGGTCCGTTACTCCCGGCCACGCCCTGGCTGCCCGCGACTCGCGAGGTGCCGTTTCGGGCGGGACCAACGGACACCGGGCCGACTGGTTCTGCTACGGCAGCGGCACTTGGGCCTACGATAGCGTGGTAACGCTGGGCATCTCGTCGGCCTGCGCGGCCTTTAACCTGGGTATCGGCTCGGGCGTCACGCAGATATACCGCGGCTTGATGCAGCAGTCCGAGGTTGACGGCCAACCGGGTCCGGAAATGAACGTGTACTTTAAGTATACGGGCTATGGCATCCTCTTCCTGGCAACGTCCGAGTGCAATGCCATCCTTTCGCACCTCATCAACGGTTACTGCCAGGGTTCGCACACCGACTTTCACGGTGGCTTCTTCGACGTTTATAAGAACTCGGCTAGCTCGTTGACCAAGGGTGACAAGGTTTACAGCCTTCATGCCGATCCCCAGAATGAGAAGTGCATGTGTTAATCACCCTACCCCCGACATGTAATAACTGAGTTCAAGTTTGGGAGCGAGCTGCGGGTTGGGGCCAGGAAGGGAATCGAGGGCCGAGATTGGCTGAGGGATAGGTTCTTGTCATGGTGGATATGGTCCTGTGAGAGATTGCTTTGCTGTAATCTCTAAGCATGATCTTTTCTGGAAAACGTTCATCGAGTGAAAATGTCTTCAATCATCTCAGTCAAGCCACGAAGTTTACACCTCGACACACCTAGCCATCCGTTCCACCTTTGATGCTGTCAGCGTACCTTGTGCGATACGATTTGTTCGAGTTTTGACATCGAGACTATCAGGCGCACCGCTAATGCTCAGCCACTTTGGCAGCTCGACCTGACTAGGTAGATCTACCAGACATCTAGACTTGTGGGTTCTTTAGAGTAATCTCAACTATAGTTATAGAGTGGATGCTGGGTCTAAGGATGAGAACTGCTGGCCCCGGTTCGGTCCTCCACCATGCGTATTTCAAGACGATAGGAGCTGGACAAACGCTTGAGGATCGTCGCTGTACATGACCCTCTCCATCGCCTTGCTCTCAGCGATGGCCTCGACTGCGCGAGGGAACATGTCGCCTTCATATTCCCGCGCAGCTCGATCCATATCATTGGTTCCGTGCTCAGCAATCTTGGAAGCCAAGCTCAGCGCATCTGTCATAGCAAGGTTTACCCCTTCCCCACCAGGATAAGCCAGATGAGCCGCGTCCCCAGCTAGCGTTATGCCCGGGACAGACTGCCATCCCATGTCATCAGCGAGGAAGCTGTAAAGGAGCCAAGCTTGGAAGTCGGTCGAGTGCCGCACCAGGTCCTGATATTCCTCAGACCAATTAGCGAAGAAGTCCAAAAGCAGGATGCTACGCGTTGCCTCGGTGTCCCGAATATTGACAGAGCCGTCTCGGAAGTAGTCCTCTGGAACCTGCAGTCCAAAGGATATTCTGTACGATCCGTCACCCTGCCTCTGGATCATGATGTACTTTCCAGAACCAATTATCAGAGAACTGCCCTTCTTCACCTTCCTTGCCGTTGTTTCATACAGTGGGTTTCCAAGGCCAATAGTCGAGACAATGTAGCTCTTCCCAGTGTAATGTGGTAAGGCTTGCGTGACCTGCGAACTGATATTAATAAGTCGTGCGTGAATACAGAACGGTCAGCACCTACCATAGGCCGTACTTTGCTCCACGCACCGTCGGCTCCGACAAGAAGCTTGAACCCGGACACCTCGGTGCCATTGCCGAAATGCAGAACGGGTGTATGGTCGTTGCCAACTGTGACGCTCTTCAAGGCGTAGCCCCAGTTGATTTTTGCTTCGGGGATGGAGGCCAAGAGAATCCTTCGTAGCTCGGAGCGGTCGATTTCAGGGGCGTCACGACCTTGACCCAGCTCAAGGACTTGGTTCCCCTCCTTGTCGGCGATTGCGAATACTGTGTCCTCGTAGCGCGCCTTTTGCTTGAAGTTCTCCAACAAACCACATTCTTGAAGGGCGCGCTGGCCCGTCTCCCCGTGGATGTCCAGACTGCCGCCGGTGTCGTTAGACACTGAACTCTCGTCGCGCTCATATACGGCGTAATCAATGCCTTTGCATTCTAGAAGGCGAGCAAGTGTCAGACCACATGGGCCGCCACCGATTATAGCGATAGTTGGGACGTGCATGTTGCGTTGAGAGGGAGAAAGGCTTGAAAGTTGAGAGGATATGAGATGGGGGTGAGATGCATCTGATCCGAGGAGGTGATGTGTGGCTAATCACCCCTTTTATACTCAGAAATTTCCAAATCGCCTTACCGTAAGAAACAACAGACTGAGCCGAACGCGTGAATGCGTCGTGCATCAGTTCACGGTTCGGGGTAGGCTCAATTCCGCTCGGGTCTTAGTCCCTCGAGATTCTATTCCCATTGGATCTCCAGTCTCGGATCGCGCAGGGCGCCACATAGGAGTTGTGAGTTGTAAAAGATACGTGCCAGCATTGGCTTAGCATGTTTCGATTCTGCAGCTCCTTTTCTCTCCAGCGCTCGATGTTGGTGTTGATAACTCGTGGGCTCGGGCGTCCTCGGACCCGACTGGCTCGGGCCCCGAACGCGATTGACCAGTCAAAAGCGACACCGAGACCCGCAGGCAGCTACGTCTAGACATAAACGACGTACATACCTAGCTGTGTTTGATCCTTCATAAGCGGCATTCTAACATCGAGTAGACTCGCAGTCCCTTCTCAGTAAAATTGCAGCCGAACCATCATTTCTTTGAAGGGTCCATGCCTCATTATGGCGGCAGCATCTCTTGTGCAATCCCCCGCCTTTAACGGCCCTCCCAGGCCTACCTTCGCATGCGTTCGTTGTGCTGAGCGAAAGGTCAAATGTGATCGGCAGACGCCTTGTAGTGCATGTGTCAATCATAAAGTTCAATGCGTCTTCCAAGCGCCGCGACCGCCCCAGAGAAGACACAGATATGGCAAAGAGCACATACAGCGTCTCAATGAGCAAATCAAATACTACGAGTCGCTGCTTCGGGAACAAGGCATTAACACGGAAAAACAACCCTCTCCTCCCCCCTCGGGTCCAGATCTCACGGCGGGTGGAGCGGAATCAATGATCCAGCCGCACAACCTTGTCGAAACTCCGTCCTCGACGGATGCTGGCCCAACTGGCATTGTTAAGAAGTCACAGATAATACAGGGCCGAGGGGGCTCCATCTTTGTCGATAAGTAAGTAGTCATTAACGCTGCCATGTTGTTACACTTGGTTACCAAACATTAACATATCCTTAGTAGCTTATGGTCTAGAGTGGCAGAAGAGGTAGAGTCGACTGCAGATCTACCTCTGAAATCTGACTGACAGCACGAATAGCTTCACGATCCCGAGGATACGTTGGAGACCTGCTCGGAGAACTCGGACGCCGCCGAGACACCACATGCAGACTTCAGCTATGTGCTGTGTGATCTACCCAAGGTCACCACGGAAGGCTGCCACCCTTCTCCTGAGCATATACATCGACTGTGGCAGACTTTCGTCGACAATGTCGACCCTCTGACCAAGGTGGTACATGTTCCGAGTTTACAGCTTCTGATGCAGAAAGCTTCGACCACTGTCGATACTCTGCCGCGGACTTCCGAGGCACTTCTATTCGCTATTTACAGTACAGCCGTCATGTCACTCAATGACACAGAGTGTAAAGAGTTCTTTGGCCAGCGCCGGAAGCTCTTACTTGCGCAATACATAGAGCTCACCAAAATCGGATTGACGCGGGCCAATTTCATGTCTACGACGAACCTTGTCGTCCTTCAAGCATTAGTCCTACATATCCTCTCTGTGAGGGACTCGTATGAGCCGCGTGCCGTCTGGTCCTTGACAGGTGTAGCGCTTCGTATCGCGCAGGCGATGGGCCTAGAGCGCGACGGATCATCCCTTAATCTGCCACTCTTCGAAACAGAGATGAGACGGCGCATCTGGTGGTCGCTGAAGACCCACGACTATCATATTGCTGAGCTGTGCGGCCTGTCTAAATTTCGATACCTTGATATAGGTCCTCAAAGCACGAAACGGCCGTCCAATGTCAATGACGATCAACTCTACCCGGCCATGACTGCGATTCCCCCCGACTCGGAGTGCTTGACGGATGTCACATTTCTTGCCTTGAGATATGAGCTAGCCGACTTTGCTACCAGTCGTGTTGCCAAGTACCGCCAGGGAGGAGGGAGCTCAGATGACTGGGAACGGCACCTGTCCTCGGCGGATCAAAAAGCGGCTTCGGACGCTGCCTTGAAAGAGATGGAAGAGCATCTCGAAACCAAGTACATACGTTATTGTGACCCTTCGCAGCCATTGCATCTCCTGACCATGCTGCTTGCTCGGTCAGCTATCAACACCGTCAAATTTCTAACACATCACCCGCGCAGGTGGGCAAGCATAAGGCAGACCCCGTCCGCCGAACGTCTTTGGGTGTGGGATATCTGTATCAAGCTCCTCGAACAATACAACATGCTCCAGTCAAGCCCCCAACTCAAGCGTTTCGCGTGGCATGCGGCTTCCGTCATGCAATGGCACGCTTTCATCCACGTACTCGACACGCTTAGAGTCGACCCGCTGGTCTCAAACAGCGAAAAAGCCTGGGAACTCATCGGAAGCATTTACCGGAATAACCCAAATATGATCTCGGACAACAGGAAGCCCATCCACGGCGCCGTGGCCAGCCTCTGCTTGAAAGCCTACGATGTTCGCGCGACCACAGTAGTGTCGTCGCCGTCGCCAACACCAGAATTTATATTACAGCTCCGCAAGAAACGCGAGATTGCAACGACGAAGAGGCAAGCACGCCTTACAAGAATCAAGCAACCTGAGTCTCAGATCCTGCCAAGCGAGGCGGACAGCCAAGTTAGAGACCCGCGACCGGGTGCTGGTGTCGCATGCTCGAGCACCATCCCTGAAACTACGGGAGCTTCCCACTCTTCAACAATGCACATCGACGGCGGGAATCCGCTATGGGCCTTCAACGGGCTTGATGACTGCCAGACGTCCTCTGAAACTGATATGATAAACTTGCACAACGATCTTATCCTTGTCCCGGATGGCTCCAGTGAAAGCAATGCTTATTCGAGTATTTCGTGGGAACAATGGGACAGTTGGCTTGCAGAGTCTAACATCATGCTCTAAACATCGACACAATCGCATACTATTTTAGTATGTCCAAGTATTCATGGGCTACTATGGCATCGATACCTGCTCTCAGTCCACCACTTGCCAGACATACGCTCCCAGTCAGTCATAGAAAACGTGTCTCCGGGCGCAAACAAAAGCTTTAAGCACTCAGCATAGAGTATTGAGCAGTCGGTGGATGGCAAGAGCAAACAGATTTCCGCTAGACTAAGTCTAATGCTCCCAGGCTTGGACGTACTTCGTCGTGGACAGGAACAACCCAGATTCGCGCACAAGAATACAGGGCGAGGCCACTCCTTTGATGCAGCTCACAACAGCTTCGGCTTGTCAAGTGTGGAATCCGAGCCAAGTATCTGATATCGATCTAGATGATATGGCCCCGGAATAATACAAACCGACCCTCAGACCCTCCTCCATTCAAACCTTAGAATCGCAAAGACAATGTAGATAACTTTTTGCTGATACAATACCCTAGATATTTCTTTTTCCTCCCCCTCCTCCTCTCTTTCTCTCTCTCTCTCTCTTTCTTTCTTTTCTTTTTTTTTTTTCCTTTTGGTTTTTTTGGAGAGAGATAGAGAGATAGAGAGAAAGAGAGATAGAGAGAAAGAGAGAGAGAGAGAGAGAGAGAGAGAGCAGTGGTTCCCCTCTTCCCTAATCCAAAGGTCCGACTTGACGTGCGCAAATGTATCTACAGCCAGTCTTATTCTCCACCTCGCATTGTCTCATAGGCATGCAACTTGCTCGAGCTACCGAGTGTCCCTAAGCTCTAAAGATCGCTAGTCGCTTGTCGCTTACCGCGATACTAGTGCTGCAGAGTCAAAAGCGCGGGCCTATACGGTAGCTGGCCGTAGTCGCTACTGGACCCAGGATCACGTCCCTGGTAAAGGAACTGCAGATTACATGGATCGACTGTCATAGTCTGATCGGGATTGCTGCGAACTAGGTCGCCATGGCTGATATCGTCGGTCCAAGTGACTCCTGTATTGGCCTTGCCGGCGAAAGGCTGGCTCTCGCTGGTTGCCTGCGGTGTCCAGGTACCATTTAGACTAGTTGCTGTAAAAGAGCGGAAGTATCGACCAGCTGATCCCATGGCTTCCACAATCATAAGATACTTGCTCTGTCCCTGTAATGTGTATACCTGGACTGCCTCAAACAAGTTTTGACTCGTGTCGCTCATGACGATCGTCGAAGATGTGCCAAAGCTCCCTGGGAAGTTCTCGATCGGCATGCTGGCCCGGTAGATCTTGCCGTTGTCTCCGGCAAAGAACAGGTACATAGTTGTGTTGTCGCCGATGACTGTCTGGTCAATGCATCCAGTGCTGGAGCCGGAAATAGACCCGGAAAACAGTGTCTGCCCAGATGACCACCCGTTCGCATTCGCTGGGTTTGTTGATGTCCGAAATGAGAAGGAAGTCGAACCCCATTGGTATGCGAGCACCCAGACACTCTTCGGGGCGAAGTAAAACAGTGTAGGTGCCACAGTCGCGGACGCCATTGTATTCTGGCTCGCCGAGGTCATGTCAGACCAGTTCGAGAAGAGACCGAAGTTCATCGAGCCCCAGCCTGACCCCGTGTTATGGGTCGTTGCATAGACAAGATATTGGTCATTGTAGGAGACGGCGGTGAAGTCTTTCAAGGACACCCACCCAGACTTCGGGCTCGCCAGTGGGCCAGTCGATGTCCAGCGATAGGTAGAGGGCAATGTGCAGGTGGTCTGCGCGGCCACGCAAGTTATTGTTATCAGAAGCAGGCCCACCGTCGGCGAAATGAAGTTGAAGTTGCTCTTTAGAAACATTATCACAGTTCTGAACGTATGTCAGGTCTTGGAGAATGAGATGCTGGAGATGATGGCACAAAACTGGTAACATATCGTTGTGACTTGTGTGGAACTTATACTGCCTTGAACGCGATGAAAGCTCCGTTCACTACTCCATCCGGCTATGACCAAGCCTCTCCGAATGAGGAGATCCTGTGTTGCTGCGTGGAAAATGCGCTCCAGTCTCATCCAAGCTTTGCCCTACCAAGACACCGTTGCCGCTGGATCTGAGTCTACCTAGTGACTTTAGGCTACTAGTGTCGTCGGAGCGTCGATTCGTGGAATCGACGTAAGAGGCGAATCCCTGTATACTTGCCGAACGTCACAAGCGCACCATTGAGATGCCCTACATTTGATTGCAACTAATATAACCGTCCTTAAGCCGGCTCCAACTCAACGATCAGCAACAATTAGTCCGGAATTGCAGAAGCGACACCAAGACCATCATAACATATATGTTTATAGATATCTGGACGCCGGGGGATTTCGCGAGCTTGCTCGTGCTACTTGAGTTATGAGTTCGGGCTGGCGTATGAATAAAAGCAAGAAAAAGTCGACAGATCTGGCTCGGAGATGTCTCTTTAGCATTTGTCGAACCTAGAGACTAACCCATATAGGAGGCTAAGCAGATAACACATCACTCAAACGCAGCTGAACTGGGCCGGATGCTCCAGTTAGTTATCGCTTCCCATCACCCGAGAGGGATGCAAGCCGTAGCATCCTGTCTTTCTGACCTGCTGTCGGCCATCCCATCGCGCCCCATACGTCTAGATACTCGCCTACTGATGAGCGCCTCCCTGGTTACCGACACCACTTGTCCAGCCACCGTTGGCGTCGTTCCTGGATCCGCTTCGCTCAACCATCTGCAGAAGGATAGTGGGTTAGTGCGGCTCTTCACAAATGACACGGACGCCCTTGCACACATGTCAGGGTGCTGCACTCACATGTCCTTCGGTCAGGGTTCCTTGGCGCAGAATCTTCTCGATAACCTCCACGTCGACATGGGTGCCGAACTCGTTGTCCAGGTCGGCATTGGATGCAGCATCGTACAGCCCTTGGTTACCGTGCCTGTCTAATGTCAGCCAAAATGAGCTCGAGAGAGGCAGGGACACAAAGATTCCAACATACTTGTGTGTGCAGAAGACCTTGAAGGTATTGACTACTTGGGCGAGCGGAACCGAAGAGTCGTTCAACCACTTCTTGAAGTCCTCGACGCTATCGAGAAAGACGAAGAAGTCGTCGTTCTTGCCCTTGTAGTGGACTCTGGTCATCTGTGCGCCGCCGCGAGCCATGTTTGCTTCTTTGTTTGTTGGTTGTGTGTTTGGTAATAAAAGATCGTCGGAATCGAGGGTCGATTTGGTCAGATCGAAAGTGGTCAAAGGTTCGCTGGATTTGGAGAAGCTTGTCAGCGGACTGTAGACGAAAGGACACAAATATGCTGCGAACGTGCTCAATTAGGAAGAATTTGACCTACTCGTCAGGGTTGATGTATCGTACTTTGTCGTCTCTTTGTTTTATCTTATTGATGTCTAGTTCTAGTGTACCTTAACAACATTTTGAGCTCGTGATTTCTTGCCCTTCAAGTAAGATGGGCTCGAGGCTCATACGTCATAGTGACCACCTTGAAGGCTTGGAGCTCAGCTGAATGCCCCGCCATTCCGACTAATGCCCCACAGAGTGCCCCTCATCCCCTAATTGAGCTCAGCACGGGTACTTGCTGGTAATAGAGGTACCTTGCACTGTAGTAAATGTATCTTCTGGACACTAAGGGACTGGCCTTAAGCTAGAGGAGACTCAAGAGATGGATATGTTGTCACGATCAGTTAGTTACCACCGACCTTCCATCTCTTCCATTGACTGTGCCATATATGCTACTTGTTCTTCTCAATAGCTCATTGATCTTTCGTCTCAAATCGTCTCAACTGGGGTCGATATCCATTATGCTATTAGCCACATGACTACTAAGGAAAGCTCTGGCAGAGGTCTTCTTCCTCGACCTTCGAAGACAATCCAAACCCCTGCCCCACATCAACTGCCCGCGACCAGGTAAAATTGCAGTGAATGAGGTGACACATGTACGTGCCACCAACCCCCTCCCCAAATAAAAGGCTCGGCCTTGTCGGTTGCCTGCAACCTCGTCCGCCAATGTGGCCTCGCCTCTAACTTCTTCTTCAAAAGGGGTGAGTGCGACCGCGGCAATGCGCGATACTTCCAGCTCGCTCATGGGCTCAGCACGTGCGGAATGCAGTGGAATCTGATCCCGGCATCTCCAGCAGGTGCCTCGGGGATCAGTTCGAGAAGCTCATACCGGAACCCATGAGGATCGGCCACCGCGACCAAACAAAGGTCTTGAGGATCCTGATCGATGCCCTCGACGAGTGCTACGACAGTCAGGATGTCAAAAATATCAGAATATCATCTACCAGCTGTCACAGGTTTGTAGTAAGGTCTTGCAGTCGTTCATATAGTTAACCATTGATGCTCCTCGGGCTTGGTTTACCGCGGCAGATTGAGGCCCTTAGACAGAGAACAGGAATAAGATCAATTTATCGCGGAAACACACGGTCTAAAATAAGCCGCGCGGCGCTCCGATCCGAAATTGGGGATGGGGTGCAGCTGCACTACGGCGGCTCTTCTCGAAAAAGGACTAAAAAACCGTTCCGGAAGACATCGACTTTGCCCGTGTCGAGTAGTAGATTGACAACAGCCTCGTGCCCGGATATGGCGGCGTAGTGCAGCGGTGTCCGACCGATGCTATCTCTCCGGTCGACATCAACTTCACCCGTATCGAGTAGCAACTTGACAATAGCCTCATGACCCATCTGAGCGGCATGTGACAGTGCCGTGCCACCTGTTCTATCTTTCAAGTTAACATCGACTTTGCCTGTCTCAAGTAGTAGCTTGACAATTGCCTCATGATCCATCCGAGCGGCATGTGACAGTGCCGTCCGACCTAACACATCTTTCCAGTTGATATCGAATTTGCCCGTGTCGAGTAGCAACTTCATAGTGGTTTCGTGGCCCATAGCGGCACTCTTTAGTGTGCGGAAGTTGATATTATCGACTTTCCCCGTAGCGAGTAACAGTTTGACGATAGCTTCATGTCCTTGCTGGACAGCACACTATAGTGGCGTCCGGTTGGCATTATCTTTCGAGTCGATATCGACTTTGCGTGTATCGAGTAGCAGCTTCACGATAGTATTATACCCTCTCGTAGCCGCCAGGTGTAATAGCGTCTCGCCATGTTTGTTCGTCGACTTGATTTCAATATCATTTGCGTCGATCAGTTGTTTGACGATCACCTCTTGTCCTGTCGCAACCGCCTCCCACAGCGGCGTGTTCGTAACAGCTTCTTCTCTTCCGCACATTATGAGCAAGTCGGGTCACCGCGATGAAATTGCCGACAGCAGAGCCAAAGCTCTGTGATTGTTCTCCTTTCTCTCTTTATTTAAAGCGAAGTTTCTGCCTACTCAAGGCCACGCCTAAAAGCCCCTCACACAAAGCATAATCTTTCTACTTGTTTCTGGATAAGGTGCTGGGTTAAGGCCACATCCAATCAGTTTCTGACACGCAGTGGTGAAATATGAAAAAGTGATTGCTTGGTGCTACCAAGCTTATCCAGCACTATATTCAATTTCATCACGCACAATGCATAATCTGGCAGGCCATCTATTAATTGGTGGACAACCGAGACTGCTAAAATGCCCACTAACACCATAGACTGACTCGATACCATTCTGATATCATTTAGCGATTGGCATCTATCTTGTAATCATCATCATCATCTTCGTCTTCATTATTACGCACAAAGCACCATTAATCCACTGATTGTGAGAAGACATTCTCTAGAAAGATTGCCACTTTATTGATGGGTTCCTCCTCCAGCTCTCGCCCAAACGAGCTGTAACTTTTGCAGATTCTTCTGCTCCAACATCTTCGCTATGAATTTTTGGCAGAACCGACACGAAACAAGTTCGACAGCGCACGCTCACGATGGAAGCAGCGCTCCTCCCCCAGGAAATTCACCCGCCGCGAGACACTTTCCAGAAGATCCTTTCAGTGGTGGGGTCATCATGGCCGATTTCAACGGCCGAAAGAAACTCCATTACAGAAAGGATACCTATTTCCAAGCTAGATTGACGACAAAGGAGAGAATAATATACGACAAACAAGACGTATACCTACTCGGGTTTGAGTTGAACTTCATGAGGTCTTTCTCCCCACAGTATCGGTTCCGAGGCGCCGATATTGACGTTATCATCTCGGAGGACACAAAATCGAACTCCCAGCCTTCAATCACAAAAGTTTTCCCCTCCGGAATCGCAGTTCATATAAGCGAACGGGAGGTCCAGGACAGCAACGAGCTTGCCTTCAATGGAGGAGCGTCAGCCGGACCGGGGCAACTGAGTGCGAGCGTAACGCAGACACATAGCGACAAGACAAATTTCAAGGGATACAGGAGGTTCCATGGCGTCATCAAAGGAGAGAATACTGCATCCTGGAGACTCTACGAGGAACCAGGAAGTCGAAGCGGAATACCAATGATTTTCCGACTTGTCACTCTCGTCTGGTGCCTCAGTGGAGGTTTCAATGTTCAACTGCGAGTATCTACCAGAATGGTGAAGTGGCCAAAACTTTTCGGCCTCCACAATCTCTTCTTCGACTCCGACTTCAGTACATGTTCATACCCACAGTTTATCTCACAGCAAGAAGTCCCCTTCGACTGGTGCATATTGTATAAGAAAGTGGCAAATCGAATCTCGGACGACAAGAATGAAGGACCTGACCAGCTAAAAGATGCCCTGTTTGCAAGTATACTGCAGGGTGATAGCTTTGATATTGCAGAGAAAAGAGTTCTAAATTGCCTTTCTCAAGGAGCCGGTGGTGCCCATGATCGAAAAAGGCCCGCTTAAGTCTTTGAAGAAGTATCTAATCAGTCAAGATGAATCTGAGAAGTTCATACGGAGACTTACGGACAGCATGACAACATCTGTTCCAGACAAGCAAGAAATCTCGGAGCCTGCAGTGGAGACTATAACAAAGGTCGGAGAAGCTAAGCTTCCGGAGCAGAATTACTCTCGCTCCATACCGGCAGCGGCAGAGATGCCGGTCCCTAAACCAATTAACCCAAATCAAGCAAACCACTCAGTTCACCGGAGAGTTTCAGATTCCGAGTCATCTGATCACATAAGCGATGATTCCGAGTAAATATGCCGCCCATCCATCGAAGTTGATGATTCCAGCTAAGGGGTCAATATGTCCTAAAAGCGGCAGTCGACGATAACACTTCTAGACTTAGACCGCGAGGAGACCAGCTCAGCATTACCGAAGAGGTGATAAAAGCAGCAGCGGGAAACGAAGAATTCAGGGGAGTAACATCTCTTGTTATTCAGAGGCACCCTGAAGTCGTATACATGAACGAATCGGTGGGCCTCACTGCTACTTGTGGCCAGCCGAAGGTCCTTTACCTCTTTTACAAACGTTATCGTTTCTTTCCCTTTCGCGAGAAATGGACGGGCCTGTATGGGACGAGTGGTGTAATGCGTTGATATGGCTCTTGATGTCTGACTTTCGGGAGTATGCGGCGGATTGACGGATCTTGGCAGTATTTTCGTGGCGTTGGAGCTGGACAATGTCGAGTCGTTGATCGACAGCAGTGAATTAGGCTCCTGGATTTGCCGCAGCTCCACGTCAGGTTCACCCCGGCTCAGTGGTAAAGCAGTGTGAATAACTCAGGAATTCAGACAACCAGGGAAATCCTCAGGGTCCAGATTGAAGTGTCATGTTCAGCTGTTATCCAACTCCCTTGCATCGCGCTTATATCGCCTCACAAAGAAGCAGCCTGGCTTGTGGCGCGTTTGACGCTGTCAGAGCTCCCGGGGACACCGGCGCCGGGTGCGCATCGCCCGCCTAATTTACCGTCCCGGAACCATGAGCTTTTTGGGCCCAGCTAATTAAGTCTGGGCGTTTGCAACCCGTTGGCAGCATTGGCAACCCGTGTTTCCTGGTCACGAAATCCATACCATGCACATTGCATGACGCTCTCCGGGTGTGAGCTCATATCTTCGTCCCGTTAGACATGGCCTTGTCAGCATAAGTTGGTAAAACTGGGACGACACTCGAAAGACAAGTGGAATGTCGCTGAGCCTCCAAGGTTCCGGTTTTGCGCATATTGGCGGCTACTGGGCTCCATCATGAAAGCCTAGATTTATGCATTGAGTTCTGGGTTAATATAGGAGAGACGGGTTTTGTGGGCTGGCCAACCCGACACGGGCGGAAGAGCCTTACACCAGATCTTCCGAACTCTATTTATCTTAACTGATCCATTAATTGTTCTCTATTTGAGGTCTGTCCTGCCCTGTCCCCCGCCAATCAACATCGAGCAAAGGCTTCACGCTTGAAAATCGGGCGGAAGTTCCGAAATCAATGGAGTGAGTAAGGATAGTGGACAATGGCAGGATAATACAATCAATCTGTCGCTACCGGTGCAAGCGACGGAGGATGGAAACCCGGCGAATGGGGTTTGACTGAGCTCGAGCACATAAGTAGACAGACATAGCATCGGTTTGCGAACCTGAGTTCATCGCCAACCACTCCAGCAATTCACCTGCAACGATGTTCGGCCGCACAGCTATCCTCGCCCTTGCGCTTCTCCCGTTTTCTCTCGGCCAAGTCTCTGAGGACTTTGAGAGCGGTTGGGACCAATCAGCATGGCCTACCTACGCCGCCGACTGTAACCAGGGCGGTAAAGTCTCGCTCGACAGCTCTTCTGCACACAGCGGCAAGAACTCGATTCGGGTAGATGGTGCGGGTGGTTATTGCGGCCACATCTTTTTCGGCACGACAAAGATCCCCAGCGGCGATGTCTACGTCAGAGCTTGGATGTAAGTCTACGAGTTGGAGGAGTCGCTGTACCGCTCTGAGGTACTGGACGTCCACATATGCATGGCAGTGCTGACATTGGACGATTGTAGAAAAGCATCCAAGGCCCTCACCGACTCACACGTCTCGTTCATCACCATGCCCGACTCTGCGCAGGGTTCCAACAAACACCTTCGCATCGGTGGTCAGAGCAAGATCCTGATGTACAACCGGGAGTCCGACGACGCCACCCTACCCGACCTGTCTCCGCAAGGTATCGCGACATCCACTGCCCTTCCAACCGGCAGTTGGCAATGCTTCGAGTACCATTTAGGCCCCGACGGTACCATTGAGACCTGGTTGAATAGCAACGCTATCGCCGGTTTAACTAGCAAAGCCGGCGTGGCCAATGCCAACGCTGCTCAATGGCAGAGGAGTAGCGTCAAGCCCAAGATCACGGCCGTCTACTTTGGCTGGGAGTCTTATGGAGGAGACACGAATACATTCTGGTACGACGACATCTCCGTCAGCTCGACTCGTGTCGGATGCACTTAGAGGCGCTGCTTGAGGTTGCACGAGCAGCAGCCATTTTTGTGCTTTAGCCTAATTACAGGAAAAGACATGGGAATCGTAATGCAGCATCCGTCCATTGCCGTGACGAAGCGCACCGAGCCTTGAATAGCTTTACTTCCTCCCTCCGTTGCATTGTTATCTGTGGGGTACAGCCGGCCGCAAAAGCAGTAGATTTGCCCCTGATAAATTGGGTTATTATCCAAAGACATGTTTCGGAAGCTGATGGCGCACATGCCAATTCCGGAATTTCTCGATGGACATATCCTAGCCATGATGCAATGTGCGGTAGTAGTCAACGACACTGACCGTAAATGTCTATACAAGACTTCCTCAGCACGATATCTGACTGCGATCCCATCCACTGCTCAGCACACCTACGCGGGCAGACACCTGCACACGAGCATTTACTCAACCTCATCATGCTCAGTCAGAAGCGTACCACATACAGGCTCTCGACGTCGATACTAACTCAGTTCGACGTCTTTGTCGGCCAGATTATCCACCTTGGAGCTTACTTGGCGAGTTTGAGCTCATGCTGCCACTCCAAACACTCTCAGCAGATATGACCTCTTCTTTGCGCCGGACTGGAAGTGCATGACTTTGTGCATCAACCGGTAACCTATATTGAACAAACTCGCAAGCCGGGAATACCTCGAACCGATCCCTGCTCCTGGGTGATGTTGTAGTGTGGAGACGAAGGCATCGCGAAGTAATGATTCCGCCCGGCCGATGACCGTTCATCGGTAGTAGCCAGGTTGGATTGGGCTCGATATCTGCATGCCGATCACGACCAGGCCCTGATATACCGGGCAAGGAGATGAGTGCACAAGACTCATACTCCGCGTAGCACATATCCAAGCCCCTTCATGAGTATGATACTGCATGCTACGCATCAAGGGGTTAGCTTAAGGGGTAAAGTAACCTCCCAGTATTATATCCAACATAGCTATCTCAGAATAACGTTGCTCGGAAGGGATAGCCAATACCATAGCTCATGTTGGCGACTGGTCAGGTGGCGCCGATCAAAGTCCACCCTCCCTGTTTCGATTCTTGCTGAAATCACTTCGCATAGATTTCACTGGTATCTTCAGGTACAGAGGTTGCTTCTTGTCAGGCACTACACAAGTCTCAGGTCCAGATGCGAAGCTCGGACTAACAACCTAGCTTGACATTTGCGCCCTGCGGTGACTCACTTGGGAAAAGCATCAAAATGAGGGGCAAAACACAGCACATTTGCTTCGAAATGAACCCATAAACTACAACACCTTCCCAAGAATCAACGAGGGCCATCCCCCTATTTCCACACAATGTCGCCCAAACACGCCTCACCTCTCAAATCCATCACCATCATCTCCTCCCCCTACCACGTCGGCTCCCTCAACACCGGCCCCGGCGCCGGCCCCGGCTTCCTCCGCTCGCACGGCCTCGTCACATCCCTCACGCGTCTCGGCTTCCCCGTCCGCGAGGTAGAAATCCCCCCCGTAGACTCCTTCGAAGGCGAGATAGGCCGCAGCTTCGAGGTTCTCCGGCGGACCTCGGCCCTCGTCGCGCAGGAACTCGACCTCGGCTCGTTCCCGATTGTGCTTTCAGGCAACTGCGCCGCCACGGTGGGAGTGGCTGCGGGTATCGCGGGGTCGGAGAGGGTAGGTGGCAATGACATCGGGTGCGTGTGGTTCGACGCCCACGACGACTACAACACGCCCGACACGGTCGTGAGCGGGTATTTCGACTCGATGGGCATCGCCATGCTGGCCGGACAGTGCTGGAAGGGGTTGCTGGGTACGGTGCCGGGACATCGTCCCGTCGATCTGCGGAGGGTGGTCCACGTCGGTATGCGTGACGTGACGGATGTGGAGCGTGCGCGGGTCGTCGACGCGGAGCTGGATGTCGTGTGGGGAAGCACGGAGGAACGCGTGGACTTTGCCGGACGGCTTGGGGAGATTTTGGGGGCGAAAAGGCTGGGTGCTACCATGGTGCACGTGGACCTGGATTGTCTGGATGTGTCGCTGGGTCGGGTCAACAAGTTTGGCGCCCCGGGAGGGTTGTTTGAGGATGATCTCACCGGGTGTTTGGACAAGATAGTCGCGTTGGCGGAGCCGACGTCACTTACGGTCGCGTCCTTCGAGCCGTCCTACAATGGGGCGGAGAAGATTGCGGAGATTGCGATCGAGGCGGTGACTGGATTTGTTGTGTCATTGGTATCAAAGGGCCTTCTCTCGTTGCGAGATAAGTCGTGATGTTCCTCCCCCATTTTGCTGCCTATACACACTGAGCAGCGGATTCCTGCTAAAAGTGTACGGGAACTATTGAGTTGAGTCACCGGGAGCCTAGGTTGTCTTACTGATACATTTGACAGATGCTGCGAGCTGCATATATATAGAACATTAGGAAGGACGAGACGCAAAGCTTATGGTTGTCGCCACACTATAACGAGCTCTGGTATGAGCTCGCAGTTGGGATTTCTCAGTTCATGTCCACTGCCAGTTGATCATACTAGTTTAGGAAGCATAACTTACTTTATTTTTGTTCAGAACTTTTCCTCGACGAACGGAATATTTATATACAATCAATGATGACCGTGGCTATGTAAAATTGCCCTTCCACTTCGCTTTACGGCATGTCTAACCTACAGGCACTGAGAGTACCAAGGGTTCTGCGTCTGGCAGGTATACGGACTCCCGCACACGGTCGGACCCGTCCAGCCCTGCCCACCGCACTGACCCCAGTGCGTCTGCGTAGGCTTGGACGGCGCAGTCGTCGTGGTCTTGGACGTAGTCGTAGTAGAATGCGTCGTCGTCGACGAGGTCGACTTGCTCGTCGAGCTAGAAGTCGTCTTCGTCGACGAAGTCGAGCTTGAACTACTACTGCTACCGCCACCGGGAGTCTTAACGGTGGACCCGATATCGCCCCACCGGATGTTGGAGAAGACGACGTGGGTGTCCGGGTGCTGGGCGATGATGTTGGACGGGTTGCCCTCGGTGCTGGAGCACGGCCCGTTGCTGCCGCTGTCCAGCCAGTTCATGTTGCCGCCGTTGTCGTTCCAGATGCTGAAGACGAGGACCATGCCGCGGCCCAGGGCCTGGCCCATGCCGGCCAGGCCGCCGAACGCCGAGGCCGAGCTGCAGGCCGAGGCCTGGATGGTGTCGCCCGAGGGGGACGCGCTGGGGATCTTCTGGCCGTTCTGGACGTAGTACCGCGTGATCTGGCTCAGCGAGCCGGTGGTGGTACCGTCGTTAGTGACGAACTGGGTGACTATGGTGAAGGGCTTCGAGGTGTCGAGAGTGAGGCCCGGTCCATAGTAGTTCTTGTAGCCCAGAGCGTAGGGGTTGTATCCACATCCGTTCTTGTCGCAGTCTCCGTTGGCGCAAGGGTGAGGCGTGAAGGCGTTAGCGTAGGCGTTGGCTTCCAAGATGTCCATCTCGTTGCAGCAGTAGCCCTGGTGGTTGGTGTTGAGTGTTCCGTTCATCCAGGTCTGCACGGGGCACTGGGCGTCGCAGTACCCGGAGCCGTAGTTGGCGCCGCCAGTGTTGGAAGGGTTCCTTCCTCCGGACGCATCCATCTCGGAGAGGTATAGGGCGCCGTTCTCGCCGCACGGCAGTGTCGAGAGATCCACATCGAAGCTCAGCTCTTGGCCGAGGAGTTTCATGAGAACGTAGTTGCCGTCGGGACCCAGCAGGTAGACACGCGGGGAGGCGTTGCTCGTCGTGCCGTTGTTCGTCACGTACTGCTTCATAGTCATGGCATCGCCGGACACGGATATACCGGCGCCAGAGTAGGTGGCTCCCTCGATGACACAGTTCTGTCCACAGGCGGCCTCGTTCGGACATAGTGTCGGGTCGACGCCGCTGGGCGTGGTGCACGAGGTGCTGCCAGTGGCCGTGTGGATCCATCGATAGTTCCAGTCCAGGACGACCGAGGTGTTCTGTTGTACGCAGCCACCGCTTGTGGTGCACTTCCACGTGGGTAGTGAAGGATGGACTTCGGGCGTCGAGGAGCCGGGCTGCTGGGCTTTGGCCACCTTGAGCGCAGCCAAGGCTACGACGGCCAGGGACGAAATCACGCTGGGTGCCATGTTCTGTGTCGATATCGTTGTGCTGTGATGTGTAATGCGGCCGCGACTCGGAATCGTTAATCTGGGTAGCACTTGCTGGCCCTATTTGTAGGCGCTCGACGGCACTCGGTTCCCACCATGGCGACACAAAGATACGACCCAAAGAGACGCCGGAGCGATTGAGTAGGATGATCATCGGGCGCGCTCAGCAATGCGGAGCTGATGATCCGTTCACGCTGCTGTCGTGTTTATCGGGCCGCTCGCCGTGACGCCCGTCGACGCTGCGACTGCTAAGCCGGATTCGGATGTCGGAGGAAGCCCTTGGCAAGAGGTTCCGTCTGGCCCGACCTCGCATCTGGTGAAACAGTAACCTTGTTCAAGAACCAGGTATTCGGTTCTTTTTAATTGGACCGAAGGGTAGTAGCCGCCCTCCCAGTCTAGGAACCAGGAAGTTCATTGCTTCACTCGAAGGGGATGCCTCTTCTTGGTGCAGTGTCGACGACAAAGAGTTGTGGAGATGCAACGCCCTGTGGAAATGAATCAGCTTCGTTCCGTAGTACTACTACCTTGGTGAAGGAGTTGAGAATAGGGAATGCAATCGCACAGAGGCATTTCTGACGCCCCTTGCAATTCACAGAGGCGAATAGGTAGACAGCCGGACTTCCAGCTCAAAATGCCGACAATGGGTGAGGGAGACGCGTATATTCGCGGGGAAGCAGCGACGGTCTCACCAACGGAATCCTTTACACAGTGTTCCTCCCTGGAATTGCGGGATTGACGTCAGATTGAAAGAACCCCGGTTCCACCATAGTACCTAACGGCACGTGCATAGCAACGCGCCAATTTGTTGTCAGGTTTAGCGCCCAATGCTTCGCACTACAGCGCACAAGCACGTCCTCAACAGGTACCTAAGCAACCAATTTCCACACTCGGACAACTACGCAAGTGGCTCTCTTATGCTGCCTGAGTCATGATACAGCCAACTGAATCGACACATCTCAGCAAATGGCTCACCTTCTTTTTGCAATTTGTGTGAGTAATAAAGGCTAATAACTTGCTAGTGTTAATCTTCTCTTCTACATCACATTCACGGCCATCGTTCTCTCCAGCCGGCATACCCTCTTTCAACTGCAAAAGTGGCCGATAAAGCCTAGTCAACATCGGTGCTTGGAAGTTTTCCATTGGATCACTGCTCAATTTCTCAATAGCAGTTCTTGAAAGCCACTCGCTTGTCGTACGAAATGAATCCCCTGCCGGTATTTTGGCCATCATTGATGAGTCGAGATGATGAGCTTCCACAACACACTACTCCGACCATATCTAGGCCTAAGAAACAAGACATGAGCTTTTGCTTACGCTCCGCTGTCGCAGGGGAGTCCTAGGAATACCGCAATGATATGACCCTGGTAGACGGCGGTTGACAAAAGGCAGCGAGAGTGGGCGAGAGGCATATGGAGCTGCTGAGGCTTATGCCTGCAATCTTATGTGTCTCTCCAAGTCCCGACTTCAGCCATACCATACAGCAAGAGGTGTGTTGAGCTTAGCGTACTGCCAAGAAGCCCAGACCGGCATGGAACTTCGTTACAATAGCTTATTGCCATTTGGCTCCGACGCTACCAGAGTCTTTTGTCCGATTCAGCCGCACCGATCCATTCGTCCATGACAGCATAACTAACTCCCACTTCCCGGTTACCAAGGAGCTACCAAGAGCCCAAGCGTCCAACGACTGGGTCGACCCATGTATCCAACAGTCTTCCTGCTCTGGCCAAGGGAGATCTCCTGCGGCTGACCATCGTAGATCCTTCGATACTCCGACGAGATGCAGCTGTGGCGGCCATTTCCGTTGGTTTGGAACTTTAAGCAACTCATTTAGACGACGAAAACTGTTTAGTCTGTCCAGTTCTTTCTCAAGTGCCAACAACACAGATAGAAGTCACGGCACTAGATCAACTTGGCAACAAGTCATCTCCCTATGAAATGTTTGTGGCTTTCTCACCATTGGAGCGCCGCCAGCCCGTCCCTGCAGACGTGGCAAACGCGTTGACCATGAGGGTTAATACTGAAAAACTCTCATTTGATAAATAGGGTAGAGAGGATGTCTACTATGAAGGATGGTTGCGGTAGCAGACTCTTGACTACTCGTCGTCGCCGTCTTCAAGCGTCATATAATACATACTCGCAATGGCCCGACGAACAACCAGCACGGCTCGCGCCATCCTCCTATACTCCACGCTGCTCTTCGGCCAAGCCACATGCCACGACACCACCATCAAGGTCAAAGCAGGCCAAAGCATCCAGGCCGCCATTAACGACGCCCAGCCAGGCGATCACATCGTCGTTGAGGCAGGCACCTACGCCGAGCAAGTGACCATCACCAAGAACAACATCCAGCTGACCGGCAAGCCCGGAGCCACCATTATCCCTCCAGACACCTTCACGACCAACAGCTGCTCCGGTCTCGCCGGGCCGGGCACAGAGGCCGGCATCTGTATCAGCGGCGCGGGCATCGTCTTCGGCGAGCTCGAAGTGCCAGGCCACCGCAAAGTCGTCTCCGTATCGGACCGCGTCTCCAACGTCAAAGCAGAAGGCTTCACCGTCGTGGGCTTCGGTCTGAACATCGCCATCCTAGGCGCCAAAGACGCCGAGGTCCGAAAAAACACCGTCACCGACGGCGGGTGGTACGGCATCCTGACCGTCGGCTCGGTCAGCTCCCTAGTCACGCGCAACACGGTCTCGACCTCGGGCCTGTTCTACATCGGCATCTGCATGGACGACAAGTCCGACGTGCACGTCACGCAGAACGTCATCTCCGACTACGGCATCGGGCTGTGCGTGCAGACCAACGGCGCGGACGTGGGCCACAACAAGGTCAGCAACTGCTGCTTCGGGGCGTTCGTGGACCCCTACGTGGACGGCGCCAAGGTGACGCACAACCACATCGGGCCCTCCAACCCGCTGTGCCAGACTCTATGGGGCGGGTTCAGCGGCGGGATCCTGATCGACGGCGCCGTCAACGCCGAGGTGCGGCACAACGACGTCTCGGACATCAGCGACTACGGCAACCCGAACCAGACGGCGTATGGCATTGGTATTGTTGACGAGGGGGAGGCCGTCGCGAGGGGCAACCAGGTTACGCACAACACGCTGTACGACAATGACTTGGATATCCTGTTCTATACCTCGGGGACTGACAATGAGGTTGCGCATAATAACTGCACCACCCCTTCGGAGTTGTGTTCTAAGTGATAGGTTCAAAGGCAGGGGTAGGGTTTAATTGTTCACTTCGTCTGACCGTCGATATTTGAAAGACTTCTTCTCGGCGTGCACGCATATATACACAGTCGTCGCCCGTCCCATAGATTTTGTCTGGTGTAAGACAGAATGCGGGAAATAATAACGTTAGTACATGTACTTTAAAAGGGAGCATTAATAAAGAGCAAAACATAAGTGGCAGTACAATCGTGCAATACAATCGTGCAGTACCTCTTGAGTATCAGGCTTCACAGTGACAGGTGCAAGTAAAGCTCAGAATGCATTAGGTTTTATCAGACTATCATGTATAGGTCTATGTTCTACTTGTATCCTGGTATTAGGATTCATGAGGATGCGCAAGCCCAGCGAGGTTGCCAAAGCTCGCCAGACCTGCTGGTTCGCCATCGCCACTCAACAATCAAAGAGGCTTCCCTAGCGACACAACCAACGGCTAACAAGCGTGAGCCACAGCAAAGTCAGTGTCCATGTATGCGCAGGCCACGCTCGCATGACAGCTTGTTGACTATTCCCCGTTCACTGTTCCGCTTCCCGACGAGCAGCTACGGTGTAGAAGAAGCTCCCGTCGAACACGCCACGAATGTCCTCTTTCTTCATCACACCATCCTCCGGCCACAGCATCAGATAAGTAGTAAGCCCTATCCGCGCGCAGTCAGCAAACTCTTCCATTCATCCCCCATACATCCTGTCCTAGGCGTACTCACACTCAAAAACCTGCCCAAACCAACCAACCGGATCGAGCAACACCCTCTGCCCCTTGTAAAACTCCCACAAGTCCCAGATCGCGAGCCCCTCCTTACCCTTGGCATACTTGGAGAAAATATCCTCAAACTTCTGCGGAATGAACCTCCCCTCGTTATCATACGCCCCGCTATCACTCCCGTGCTTGCACCTGTGGATGTTCTCAATATAAATCCCGAACAGCGGATCCGGAACCATCGACGGCAGAGTCGGGTACGAGAAGTTGGAGTGGATGATCAGCACTGCGAGCACAGAGATGAAGTACCCGAACCCCAAGCGCCGAAAGCCGCGGAACGTGTCGGGGGGGTATATTACTCCGTCACGGTCCTTTGACGAGTTAGAAATGTTTCGGTGCCAGGAAGAGGTTGAGATACATGAACAGGCTTACCTGGTCGAAGAAATCGAGGTGCTGTTGCAGCACGCTCTGATGCTTGTGACGAGCGGCCCAGTCGTTGTCCGTCGTGCCGTCGGGTTTGTCGTACGTTGGCGCGATGTTGGCGCGTGCCACTCCTTCCGATAAAGTCAGCAGCGCCCAAGTCAGACGTCGGTGGATTTCAGTTACCAGCCTGTGGCAATTGCTAGTCGTTATCGGGTTGGATGCACGGCTTTCTGGCGGCGGTCACTGGGGCCATGGAGACGGCTGTGGTGATGGAGGTATCGTTGGCCTTGAGGCCGCTGTGTGTCAAAGCCATGTCGCTTATCTGGGCGACCATAGAGGTCTGTGGACAATGGCCGAGGGTAGGTATACGATGTAAGAAGATTGATGAGTGCTGGTAGGACTAAGCCATAATGTACCGGATACAAATCAGTGAAGTGTCAGTGAAGTGTCTGTCGGTTGCTGAGAGAGCCATGTACGGCTACAACAGCAGAAGCCACCGGTCTGTAGATGCGGTCGGCAGGTACTCATGACCGTAGCAGGTGCAATCCTACCTTACATACCGTATTATCCGATCATCACGTTGCTGTTCTTAGGTAGGAACGAGGTCGGAATCTCAACTGGGAGGAGCGGGCGTGCAGCTGTGCCTGAGCGAGGACACCAAAGACTGCGATCAGTCCCGTCCTTCTTTGAGACTGAACCAGCTTTTTCACAGCTGCGACGACTTATCGGTCCATGTCTTAGCCTACTCACATTGACCTCTCGCTACTAGAAGCAATTCTCACTCTCTGTTCATGTTTACAGGCTCATAGAGCGGCTTTGCCGATCTTCTGTACTGATCGCTTTCCGTATTATTTCTCTGAAGGACATGTGAGTGCTGAGTATTGCGTTCACCCACGCTTCGGACACTATCTCAGGAGGGTATCATGTATCATTTCCGCTTGGTTTATATACAGAAATATCACCCGTAGCCCTAGTCTAATAGACTGAGAAATCTCCTTCTAGGGCTTACAAAGAGCACCATAACGCCTCGTCGATAGCGAGGGACCTTTCAGCTCTCATAACGCCTCGACATAGCCGGCCGGCCACATAGTATCGCCAGGGTGCTTATGTGTCCCTTTACCAGCTCTGCAGCAAAGCTGCATAATGTTCGAGTTGACCATGTTAACAAGTACTAGACTTATACGACGATTTCAGGTCAGATCATTCTGTCGCGCATCAAGGTCGCGAAGCACCCATCCAGCCTGCGCCGCGCCCGCATGACCAACGCTCATCTCCTGAAGCTGGAGCACGGCCTGCGTGACGCGCCGATCATCATCCACGTCCGAGCTCATAGCCGTAGGCGACGTGCTGCTAGTGCCAATAGTAGTTATAACCGTCGCGGCCGTGGGCGACAGCGAAGTCGGGCTATAGGTCCCTGTCATAGGCGTGTCCGGACTGTTATTAAACGCCCCCAGCAACTCGTGCGAAGTTCTCGGCGGCTCCGCACTGCCGGTAGCCGACCCCTCCGCGCTCGTGAACACCAGAGGCGAGAGCGAGCTCTTCTCCCCCAGCACCGCGTCGCTCTGGAGCGCGATGCGGGTCAGTCCGGCGGCGAAGACGAAGTAGGGGACGAAGCACGGGGTGCGCCGGAGCGTGAAGAGTCTGGCGTAGCTCTGCGTCACGTCCAGGATCGCCTGGACGGCCTCGGCGCAGACGGTCCGGGGCGAGATCCACCCCACGTCCGTCTTGACGTGGACGAAGGGGTGGAACAGAGCCAGCAGACAGAAATGGAAATATAAGCTGGGCAAAACTCTCAGTCTTATCGTAATCCAAATCTATTATCTAGGGGCAAACGTAAGGGGGGTTTCTTACTGCGCAAATAGAGTGCAGGGAGTGGAGTCGCCCTGCTCTCTCAGGGACTCCATGACTGCCTCGTATGACTCTGAACACTTCTGGAAGACGACCTGAAGCTCTTCCGTCGCTCCCGGACTGCCGACTAGCCGCGTCCGCGACCGGAAAGAGTAGACGTATTCGGTCTGATCGAATATGAAGCCGCTTAACAGGTCTGCCAGCCTTTCCCGCGGCTCTCTGTAGGGTTTACTCTGGAGAATGCCCACTAGTTCTTTGCTGTTAGTACAGCCTTGTCAACAACCAGCTCGATATTGCCAGACTCACCTCGTTCCCGCAGCTGGGTATCGAGAGATCCCCGGTCGGAGTCATCCATGTTAGATACCAGGGGAGTCCCCGAATAATAGTTGTTGGAAGCCGGCGAAAGCTGGCTGATGATGAGCCGTATGGCCCTATGAAGCTTATATCAGACCCGTCATTGACATTCACTGCGTGAGCAAGCCGACAGATGCTAGACACCGCACGACAATGAGCCCAACATACCGCGTGAGTGACAGGACTCCCACAAAGGTGAGAGACCTGACCGTGAGGTGATCGGTGAGTTGGCTGTGTGCTTCGAGGTCCTCGAAATCAAGAGCACTTAGGAGGCGGACAGCGTGAAGACAAAGCTCTTGCGCCTGCAATTCCCGACCGCACGACATCTCCCGTATCGCGAGGAGTGCAAAGGTCTGGATGCTGGGGAGGTTGGGTATGTGTGCCTCATATAACAGGAGACCCTTGGCTTCACTGAAGAACTGTTCGCCGAGCAGATATATGTCAGCCGACGACGTAGTTTCGTCGGGCCCCAGGTACCGAGTTGCCACGCACGCGATGGCGTTGACGAGCGCCGAGGAACAGAACCGATAGCCGCCCTGAAAGTAGTCGCGGAGAAAGAACTCCTCAGAGACCATGGTGAATGGAGGAAACTCCCAGGAGAAGAAGAGCTCCACCAGGTGCTTGACGAGGTCTCTATCGGGTGTGACCTTGGTCCACGTTCCGATACTAAAGATAGAAGATCCTTCTGTGAGGATGCTGCCACCGAAGCTATGCCGATGCCGATGACCAGGTCTCGTTGAGGATGTGAAATTTGTCGTGGCGCACGGCTCCAAAGGAGTCGTCGGCCATTCTTGCGACCCATCACTATGTCCAGAGGAAAGTGAACGCTCGGCCTTGATGTGCCTGTTGAGTCCACGAAAAGCAGGCGCCGCGTCTGTGCGACCTGTCGCGCTCCATACACTTGAGTCTGACGTGTAGTGTGAGGGAGAAAGTGATGTTGGTGCCGGAATTTGTTCAAGTTGTTGAGTCGTGTCCTCAGGGGCTTGTTCATCATCCTCGGCTGCGTCTTCGACATCGGCGGTGGTCAGACTCCGAGCTATGACATCCACCGACTCACCGGAGCGCAGTCGCTGTAGGATGTTTTCATGTTGGTCGTGGAGCAGGGCATGTAGGACGGCCCTGCTGTTGAGTCTCTCGCTTCTGAGCGCGTTGATCTCGGCTCGGAGGTCGTCCTTGGTTATACTAGACTTCGTCTCGTAATTGCAGGGTTCGTTGCGGGCGACGCATCGAGTACACGGAGATCTTCCATCGCACTGCGTGTGGCGGAATGTCAGAGCCAGATGCTACTCCAATCTGACGTTTGCTCAACCACGCACAGTGGCACAGGTGACGGACAGGGGATGTGAGTAAGATAAGACCCATCCATACCTTTGCTCGTTTCCTGCGGCAGCCGATACAAGCATTCGTAGTCATGTGCCGCCTCACAACGCCTCCGGTGGTAAAGGTATGGGGGTGACGGTCCAATAACATAGCCTCGGCAGGAAGGAGGGTAGGGCGTCGGGATACAGACATAATGTCTACCGGCAGCATTGAATACGACCCCAGACTAGAGATACAGGTAGCGGGTGGCCAGGGCGGATGAGCAACGCATCACGTACACCCCGGAACTTTGCAAAAAGAGGATGCGGCCAAGGAGTTGAGACCGTCAGAGCTCCGCGTCTTCTCATTAGCCCGACGACTTCAGCTAACGGAGCGATCGAGACGCGATGGGCGGCAAAACGAGCAGAGAAGTTTCCGGGAATGGACCCAAGTACGGGATTGACAGTTCAAACTCCCGCGTAGCCAGTCATATTTGATGCATTCACATGCGATTTGGATAGCTGGAATGCATTTGAAAGCGATCTGTTCAAGTTGGACAATGAAAACTGAAATGGTGTTTTGGATTTGGGGAGCCCTTCAATCGACGACCCTTGAGCCGCCACTGGCGGGACTGCGGGATCCCCCCTCTCCTGCGAGAACCAGGACCCTACAGCGAGTGTGACGTATGCGACTTTTGCTTTTCCAGGGTGCGCAGATCTAAGGTACCTCAGCATGGCATTTGACAGGTACCCATGCAGCCATGCCTGCCATGCAAGAAATGCGCCTGCCCGGTGGCCCCACAGTCCGGTTCACCATGTTCCCGAAAAGACTCTGACCGTACACACGCAGAGGCTTCCATGCATGCAGACTACCTGGTACTAGTAAGGTATGTCAACATTTGTAAGTCGGCACTAACGGAGAATTTACTCAAGTGTGTCCTGTCGTGACTGTGCTCGGTGAGATACGCAGGCTCGTAAAGCGAGATAGGGAAAACCGATGGCCTGTCCAAAAGGCCCGGGTAGCTCAGTTGGCTAGAGCGTGGGACTTTTACGACTTCCAGAGTCCGACATCCCAATGTCGAGGGTTCGAGCCCCTCTTCGGGCGGCCAAACTTTTTGCCTGGATTGTACACAGTACTCGACAGACAGCCTGGAATCTGGATGAATCTACCTTCCTTCCCCAGACTGCTACCTACATAGTAGTGTAGACTTACCTAAGGTACCTAATCTCAAGTCACTGGGTGAAGTACGTATCCTTTTTGCTAAGCTTTGCATTGAAAATCAATCTGCTTAGTCATTGGTCCATCTGCTCGTGGCGTACTTCTAGAATGGTCCGTGCGCTTTGGAAGCCTTGGATGGCAAAGTCAAAGTCAAAAGTCCTAACCTTCACATTTACGAATCCATAAACTTCGCTCGACCTCTCACCCAAACAGTTGACAGGCGAGTTGTTCTGCAAATCGCCTCCTCAAATATGCCTCCACAAATAAAACAGGACCTCAACCGGTCCGGCTGGGAAAGCACCGACTTCCCGTCCGTGTGCGAGAACTGCCTCCCCGCGAACCCCTACGTCAAGATGCTCAAAGAGGACTTCGGCGCCGAGTGCAAGCTGTGCACCCGGCCCTTCACCGTCTTCGAGTGGGCCGCCGACCGCGCCCACGGCCGCCGCAAGCGCACCAACATCTGCCTGACCTGCGCCCGCCTCAAGAACGCCTGCCAGTGCTGCATCATGGACCTGCAGTTCGGCCTGCCCATCGTCATCCGCGACAAGGCCCTCGAGCTCGTCGCCCCGGGTCCCAGCAGCGACATCAACCGCGAGTACTTTGCCCAGAACAACGAGCGCGCCATCGAGGAGGGGCGCGCCGGCATAGAGGAGTACGACAAGGCCGACGACAAGGCGCGCGAGCTGCTGCGGCGCCTGGCGCACAGCAAGCCGTATTTCAGGAAGGGCAGGGCGGTCGACGAGGACGGCAACGCGACCTCCGGGTCCAACGGTGGTGGTGCTGCGACGAGCGGCGGACCGGGCCCCATCCGGTCGCGAGATTCCAGACCGTCAGGGAGCGGCGCAAGACCCGGCGGTCCGCGAGCGGCGAGAAAAGCACCCTTCCCCTCCAGTATAAACCAACCGCCGACGCCCAAGGACTGGCTGCCCCCCGCCGACCAGAACATCATGTCCCTCTTCGTGACGGGCATCGAAGACGACCTGCCCGAGTTCAAGATCCGCGACCACTTCAAGACCTTCGGCAAGATCAAGTCGCTGGTAGTCTCGCACATGTCGCACTGCGCCTTCGTCAACTACGAGAGCCGCGAAGCCGCCGAGCGGGCCGCCGAGGAGTGCAAGGGCCGCGCCGTCATCGCCGGCTGCCCGCTGCGCGTGCGGTGGGGCCAGCCCAAGGCCATCGGGACGATGAACAAGGAGGAGCGCCTGGAGATGATACGCGACGGCAGGTCTGCCTTCGCGCCGCGGCCGAGGGCTGGCGGCCAGAAGGCGATTGAGGGTGGCGGCGGTGGTAGTGGTCAGGCGGCGGGGCAGCAGAAGGATGACTTGGCGGACCTGGCGATTGCGCCGCCGCCCGGCGCGGCGGAGGTTCAGTATGAGAGTCTGGCTGGGAATTGAGCAGCGTCAGGGGGGGGGGGATTTTTGGTGTTGCATTGCACGGCGTCGGGGTCTGGCGTTGGGTTTCTGAGAGGCCGGATCCATGGTACTTGGACGAACTCCTCTTTTTTTTGTTTTGCATTCGCCTAGCATTGGCCTGTATCCTTAGGGGCTTCATGGTATTGGGGTACTCCGCTTATTCAAATTCGGCACATGGTGCACTGTTGAAGGACAAAGGCACGATTCCCAAGTATGCAGGGACTTCGTGGCATTATGGTAGAGGTCAATACACTCATGAGTGAGATCAAGACAACTGTCGCGATGTTGGTGACACAGCGCTATGTGCTTTGAGCGTTCCAAGGGTCTGTCTATGCAATGAATAGGTAGCTACACTCTGCAGCTATGTGTCATGGGTATCATTGATAGCTTTTACAAGTACTATACAAATTGCTGCGACAATACAGCCAGCTCCAGTCAACTCTCTTTCACTGTACACCTCTCATGTACTACTGTACGTACGTTAGCGGAGGCCATGATAGCTGGCACTCGTGCTTGCTTTGGCAGCAAGACCACTCACAACATACCCCATGATGCCAGTTGCCCCTCATAAGTTCTCTACCTTAAGAAGCAATGGTACACCGGAGTCCCGCACCATCGAGATGATGTCTACGATCACCTGTCGCTGCAACACTTCCCCCCATCGATCTTGACCGTTTTCCCTCCTATATTTATCGTGTCGTTGTCGCCTCGCTCGATATCGTCGTGGATACGTAGCTCTGGTGATTAAAGGTCAGTTCCCAACGATGCACTGAATGTCCAGCAACAGCACGGCAAGGACTGACTGTAGACATCGCCTTCTTTCTTCCCTTGCACGACGTTTGACCTCAAGAAACTGGCAACATCCTGGGCATGTTGTACGGCAGCCTGCACCGCTGGGTCCGAAGCTGGCAAGAACATTTTCTCTCGGAAACCTTGCCGTATCTGCTCTGTTGCAGCAGTAAGGACGCGAGAATCGCCTGGAGTCGCAACGATTAGCTTTTCAGTCAGAGTCGGGGCTGGCCTGCAAGAGATGTGCTAGCGTGGCATTGGAGGAGGCACATACCATCAAAGGCAATCCTCGCAGCGCGGAGGAGGTTCCTATAAGCTACCAGTGCCATTGGAGAGGTTTTATGCATGGGACGACTAGGTGATGATGTCCGCAGCGCATCAACTTTGAAGATGCGAATTTGACGTCGTTGCTTATAGCTAGAAGGATCCGCCTGATTGGTTATTCAAGGCAGGGTCTCTACAGGTACGTACCGGATTCAGTGAGAAAGGACGGCCCACATCGGATCAGCCCCGCCAAAAATTCGAGACTGACTTTTTCCCTTCGGTACCAACTTCGCAGGTTCACCTCGTAGAAGGACAATCACCTCAACAGCTTCTCGAGTGCGGTCCACATATACACTATGACGACTGCAATTGTGATTCCGCGAGCTCTGCCCTCGCTGCCTGAGGGCTGGGCGGCCGAGAAAGACTTCAAGCCTGTCGGAAAGCTCAGTGCCGCCGCTCAGAGGGCCATCGAGCCTGTTGGTCCTCATTTCCTCGCCCACGCCCGCCGAGCCCGCCACAAGCGCACCTTTTCCGAGGATGACCGCATACAAGCCCAGGAGCGGGCCAAGAAGGTTGAGGAGGACGAGGACAGCGACATCAGCGAACCCGAGGATCCCATGATGCTGCAACGGGAAGCCAAGGACTGGAAGGTAAGACGGCTTTCCCATCTGGAGGCTTAACATCTCTAATGTCACGAAATGGCCGCTAACCTACGCTTTTACAGAGCCAAGACCATTACCAGGTCCTCGGCCTCTCAAAATACCGCTACAAGGCCACCGAAGACCAGATCAAGAAGGCACACCGCAAGAAGGTCCTCAAGCACCACCCGGACAAGAAGGCCGCTGCCGGTCGCGCCGACGACGACAACTTCTTCAAGTGCATCCAAAAGGCGACCGAGGTCCTGCTCGACCCCGTCAAGCGCCGCCAGTTCGACTCTATCGACGAGAAGGCCGACGTCGAGCCCCCCACAAAGAAGGAGCTCGCGGCCAAGGGCGGCAAGAACTTCTACAAGCTATGGGGCAACGTCTTCCGCGCCGAGTCGCGCTTCAGCAAGGTGCACCCGGTCCCGCAGTTCGGCGACGAGAAGTCGACCAGGGAGGAGGTCGAGGCCTTCTACAACTTCTGGTACAACTTCGACAGCTGGCGCTCCTTCGAGTACCTGGACGAGGACGTGCCCGACGACAACGAGAACCGCGACCAGAAGCGCCACATGGAGCGCAAGAACGCCAACGCCCGTAAGAAGAAGAAGGCCGAGGACAACGCGCGCCTGAGGAAGATCCTCGACGACTGCTCCGCCGGCGACGAGCGCATCAAGAGGTTCCGCCAGGAGGCCAACGCCGCCAAGAACCGCAAGCGGCTCGAGAAGGAGGCCGCCGAGAAGAAGGCCCTCGAGGAGGCCCGCGCCAAGAAGGAGGCCGAGGAGAAAGCCGCTAAAGAGGCCGAGGAGAAGGCCAAGCTCGACCGCGAGGCCAACAAGAAGGCCAAGGAGGCGGCCAAGAACGCCGTCAAGAAGAACAAGCGCGTGCTCAAGGGCTCGGTCAAGGACGCGAACTACTTCGCCGCCGGCGACGCCTCGCCCGCCGCCATCGACGCCGTGCTGGGCGACGTCGAGCTGGTGCAGGCCAAGATCGACCCCGACGAGATCGCCGCCCTGGCCGGCAAGCTCAGCGGGCTCAAGGTCGCCGACGAGATCAAGGGGGTCTGGGCGGAGGAGGTCAAGCGTCTGGTTGCTGCGGGGAAGCTGAAGGACGGGGAGGTCAAGACCCTCGTTGCTTGAGTGGGTCTGCCGTGTTGCATGGTTGTTTCTTATCGTGCAAGCAGCGTTGGAAATATGATACTACCTTCCACAGATATTCATTCGCAAGCGCAGAGGAGAAGCGGATTGCTTATAGAAACTCTAGTCTCATGGTAATACACTTAGAGGTTATTTGATCAGCGCACAATGTCTTCCATGAAAGGACGAATCTCTGCTTCATTGTGACTTGTGTCTGGACGACAGTAAACAGGTCCAAGAGGAATCAACTCAGCAAGGTGCCCTGAAAGTCCAATACGATCTGTGTAAATGCTAGTCTACCTACTCCCATCGGGGAGAACGATATTCCTCCCAATTGCCGCAAGGATGAGGAAACATCAAGCGTATATCGCAATGCCGAGCTGCACGGTAGCTTCACAAACTAGAGAGATCTCCATTGGAAACCTTCGTCGTCCTGGTGCAGTAGTTCCATTCGGCACCGCTCTACTTATTCGAAGCTAGCCTCACACAACGACTACCGGCCGCAGTCCAACGCTGTAAGGATAGCATGAGAGCCAAGTCGGGAACCCGGCCGATGACGACAAGTAGATCGCAAGCCAAGGAGAGTCCACTGCATATTGACAGCCATCAGCAAGTCCCTGTGACCGGGCACGCTAAATGAAGCCGCGTAAGTCCGTCTTGGACACAGAGATCTATCAGCACGGTACTGATGTTCAGTTTTCTCATTGGCCATTCTTCACTACTTGGTTGTGCGCCATACTATCAGATGCAGTCAAGTCTATTGCAGTTATCGTTGTCTGAACCTGGTATGTCCACCACCATCTACGATATTGATATGGGGGTCGACCTGCTCTTGACTTGGGACTTCTAAAGATCTAATGTGAGAAGACATACGACATAGCCTCTAAGCCACAATTTCTTCTTTCATTTTGAATCTGGCGCTCCTACTCTATGCTCATGGTGATTTGCTCGACATGAGACCTCACCTGCTTGTAGCCGCACAATTGTCAAAACTTTTTTGTAAACTGAATTCTACCGAGATCGAAGCTCATGGAACAACAGTCGGGGGCGGTAAACAGACCCAAGAAAGAAGGTGTCATTACGTACAAGAATGGTGTAAGATGATGGCCTTCATTTCTGCAATAAGACGGACCTGGTCTTAGCCGTAACTTTATATATACAACGCGTAACCCTTCACAGCGGCACTTAGCATTAAGAACGAGACATCGTGGGTGAGTTCAGCCGGGAAGCCAAGATGAGTGTTTGCCGAAACATCAAACAGCGACAGACTAGCACCTGACGAGGATAAACGAGCGAGGGTGAGCCAAGGGGCTGGGAAGGTGGTGCCTACTCAGATTCGGGACTAATAAAAAGTTAAAAACAGCTCCTACACATTATGTACGTACACAGCACCTCTGCAGCCGCATATAGTAGGATTAACGCTAGCGAGGGTGGAACAGGTGACTGGCCCGGCACAAAGTATGGTGACATATCTCGTTTAAAAGTAAGCTTCTTGTGGTTGGTGGTACGGGCTATTCCCCAGATTTACCCCAGAATGTCCCGAGTGAGTAGCATATTAACCGCAAGCTCATTGTTAGATCTAAACATCCGGACCACTCAGCCAACGTCGAGAGTAATAGTGGCGCACACACGGACAGCAACACTCACTCCTAAACTTCCCTGTTTCTTCCAATGTTCCCTCCGCTGCAAGCCACTGCCTCGAGTCCCATGTTGCCACACAGGCCCTTTACCGCGGTCGCTTAAGGTACAGTACTTACATTACTAGGTACTCTAATAGTTTATTATACAGGCGACTTAATGTCACACACTGCCAAACTTAGTTCGCTCAATCACAATCCTCACATTTCTCATCCGGCCAACAACACCCCTGCAGGCGAGCGGATCCTGGTTTGTCCATGATATTTGCCGGGGGCGAGATCATCCTCACCGTGATGGAGTGCAATAATTGTCCACGCGCGGGTACCACTTTCGGTGAGTCTTGGCAACGACTTATTCGACGCCGTGGCTGACCACAAGCAATCCCAGAAACCCAAGCCGGAAACACGCGTCCGAAAAAGAGATTGGACAGAGTTTTCCCAATGTTCATTATAATCTCATCTGGAGTCTTCCACGGGCCATATCTATGCCACCCAGCTAGCACTGCGGCAAGGAAGAGGCGGACGCTTGGCTTTCAGCTATAACAGAGGGTCGACCCTCAAATTCCATGACTCCAGTCAGTTTCTGTCTGAAGGGTTTTGGTTTGACAGGAGGCTTACTTCCGTGCTGCTCGTACTCGTCAGGTGTATCTAGCCAGATACCGTCTGCTAGCCCGCCATGGCTCGAGCAAGTCTGGCTTCGCTCGCTCTGCTTGCAGTGCCCTGGCTGTTGCTATCACTCGTCGGTCTCGCAGCTGGCGACGCTGTGCTGGACCTACAGAACAAGGGCCGGCCAAATCTTGATGCCCAACTAGCCAAGTCCAAGACATGCACCAAGGAGAAGCTGTCCGTTAGGAGAGAATGGTAAGATTCAGACACCGAACACTGCGTCACACCCATGACGGCTACGAACAAGGACATCATGGTGCTGACGTCGCTTGAACTATAGGGGAGATATATCTGCCGCAGAGAAAAAGGCGTACATCGCCGCCATGCTCTGCATCATGTCGAAGCCCTCCAAGCTCGACCAGACCAAGTACCCGGGAGCAAAGTCTCGTTACGACGACTTTGTCGCCGTCCACATGAATCAGACCCTGAACATACACGGCACGGTATGTGCTGCCTCCACTAACCCTAAATCAGAGAATGAAGAGAACTGACATCTTACAGGGAAGCTTCCTCTCATGGCACCGCTACTATACATGGGCGTTCGAGCAGACTCTCCGCAACGAGTGCGGCTACAACGGGACTCAACCGTACTGGGACTGGGGAAGATGGGCAGCTGTACGTGTTCCTTTTCTCTTCTCGTGTTGTACTGCCACGACTGACTCGTGAAACAGGACCCAGAAAAGTCGCCCATTTTCGATGGCTCGGAGACAAGTCTGAGCGGCAACGGCGAGAAGATCTCTCACAGAAGCAACGGAATCGTGCTAGGAAACGGCGGAGGATGCGTGCAGACCGGACCATTCAAGAAGTAAGCTCGTCACTTCTCTCTGCCGACCAAACAAACCCTCCCCATTCCCACCTTTCCTCCCCTTCCCACCTCATCACAAGACGCCCCTTCACTAACACCCCCCAGCATGACCGTCCACCTCGGCCCCGTCTCCCCAGCCGTCGACCCCGCCCCGCCGCGCAACCCCCGCACCGACGGCTACGGCGACAACCCGCGGTGCCTGCGTCGCGACGTATCCAACGTCCTCTCGTCCAAATACACGCGCACGCAAGACATCGTCAGCGTCATAACCTCCAGCCGCGACATCGGCTCCTTCCAGACGACCCTGCAGGTCGCCGGCTCGCAGCAGACGGGCATCGGCCTGCACGCGGGCGGGCACTACACCATCGCCGGCGACCCCGGCGGCGACTTCTACACCAGCCCCAACGACCCGGCCTTCTGGGTGCACCACGGCATGATCGACCGCACGTGGTACATCTGGCAGACGCAGGACCTGGCGAACCGGCTGGCGGTCATTGCGGGGGGGAGTAGTATGATGGGGTTCGGGCGGGCGCAGAGCTTGGATGATACTGTGGACTTGGATGTTGTGGGGATTCAGGGGATGAAGTATAAGATCCGGGAGCTGGTGAGTACTGTGGACGGGCCGTTTTGTTATGTGTATGAGTGAGACTCGGTGTCGTGTGCGTAAGACTGTCGTTCTTGCATGAGTATGATCACACATCGCACGTATTTTAGCACTCGCATCAAAAGAATGTTTTGTGTCTTAGCTTCTATCCACGATAGATTTGCCATGTCAGAACTCGGCACATGCTGGTTTCACAGTACACCTGTGGCAGGAACATGTTAGTGAACTACAAGCTCAATTATATAAAGTTAAGCAGATAAGGGAACGACAAGACGACAAGACGACAAGACGACAAGACGACAAGACGACAAGACGACAAGACGACAAGACGACAACCTGGAAAAGGGCAGTGGATCTGACTACTACATGACTCTTGAATTGCTGTCGCTGCCCATATATATTCCAGGGTTTGAAGGTAGGATACAGTAGGACGCTAACACGCATGATCACGCCACAGGTGTCTTCCTGACGCGGATCTATTGCCGTCGCTCGTGGCCGCCAATGAATGGGCCAGACAGGCCTCCAGATATCGAGCGGATCGCCTGTGCTCGAGTATCCTTGACGAGCTGCTTTGGAGCCATGGGCTTATCGAGACTAGCATACCCTGCCTTCGAACACTGAGATCTATGTATAAGTAGCTACAGTAATTAAACGGCCGTACAGTTGTATAATCTTCTTGCTCTCTCTCTGATCGTGTGATCGTCTTTTCGGGTCGTCGTCTCGTCGTATGATCGTTCCCTTGTCCGCCTTGCTTTCCGATCATTGAGCTTGTAGTTGCACACTAACATGCATAATCCTACCACAAGTTTACGTGAGATTGGCTGAAAGATGCCTCGTCAGTATATGAGTTGGGACAACCATATGATGCAATTGCATCACCGATAAAAGGGGTCCTTACAGGGCTGGCTAGTGTGGTCGGATTGTAGTAGCGAGGCCACGCTGAAATCCAGCTCCTACACTAGGATGGCACAGTCGGGTAGGGCTTGATAGTTTCCCGTCACCCGGCACTCTCGAACTGCTTCCTCCCGGCACACCTCGAGCCAACGACGCCGCCAAGAAGCACTAATTGGAGAGTTAGCGGCCAACGAAATCATGAATGTTTATCCGTGGGCAAACGACTTACAGTTGCTCTTTAGAAGATTTAAACCTACCCAGCCGAAGCCGAGAAGTACACTTACCGTCGTAGTCAGCATTAACTCTTCATGATGAAGATGGCGTGATCTGTCTGGTAGATGTAGTAGGAAATGAAGTAGGAAACCCGCTGAGAAAGAACGGCACTGGGATGAAAGGTACTTACCCGGCTCCTTGGAAGCGCCGCCAGCAGGAAGTGAAACCGGGGATCCGCGAGAACGAGAGCGCCGGGACGACGAGAAACCTGTTCGATTGTTAGACTGCTGGAAACTGTGCATTTACCTGGGCAATTGCTTGGGATGGATCTGGCGACGGGTTTGGGTGCGCAAGATCGGGAGTTGGATGGAAGACGGAAAGCCGGAATTTTTGCAATTGAGTCGGGACGTATGTGAGATTAGCTGAAAGTTATCACGTGAGTATGCGAGTAGGGAAAACTACGTAGTTTAGGTTCATCACTCATCGATGAATGGCGTTACTGAATGGGAGTAGACATTCCGTACAAGGCTGAAGGTTTGGTCGGGTTGGTGCAAGGCTACGCCCAGTTCAGAACTTAGGGTTAGGGTTATGGCGTGTCGCAGTGCCGAGCATGAGAAGAGAGCCTCGCGACTATTTGCCGCATTTCTTTTCAACATTTCACTTAACTACTAGCAGTATGCTACATACCCTTACGTCCAAGTGCCATTGGCAGGTCCGAAGTACCCCACATCGGGCATCTGCAGCCACGGCGTGCCGAGACCATCCGCCGTATTCTGCCACCTGTGGTCCATGTTAGCCAGAACAACCACGTCCAAGAGAAGAGACAAACTTACACAGTATTACCCCACCAATCAGGAAATTCGACTCCGGGACCATAGATTACAGCGAAGAAGATGACGATGCCGGATAGAGCCAGGCCGGTATCGAGGGCCGCGGCCAGGACGTAGTTGTACTTGGTCCACCACGCGTAGAACCGCCGGTAGATGATCTTGTTGAAGATCAGGTTGACGATATACCAGCTCGAATAGTTGATTCCAGTCGCCGGAGGAACGTTGTACGTTCCAACAAAGATCAGGGGCTCGGGTTATGTTAGTAAGGATTAATATTTCGATGATAAGGAGGCCGAGCTTTAAAAGTACTAACCCAGTTTATCTTGCGCACAAACTCGGAGCTGGTCTTCTTCCAGATGAACCACGTGATGGGCGGCATGATGAGGCCGATCCAGAAGAAGTGCAGCAGGCCCGAGTATATGGTGCCAACAGAGTACAAGCGCGAGGGCCCGACCAGGCCCCAGATGACGGACGACGACCACACGGTGCGGCCGTTGGGGCAGGAGAAGCCATTGGGCTGGTCCGCGTCGCAGATGCCCTCGATGTGGCCCAGCATCCACAGCACGACGCCCGTCTGAGTCAGTGCGCCAAGGATGGTGGCTAGGCCCTGGGCGAAGAACAGCGTCTTGCGGGGGATCTTGAGGTAGTGGCCCAGCTTCATGTCCTGGACGAAGTAGACGGCCTGTCCGACCACGTCCTGGGACAGGATCTTGAAGAGCATGTTGGCGATGGGCTTGCCCTGGAACATGTAGCCGCCGATGAACTCGGACAGCACGTTAAGCTGGTTGGCGTTGACGTTGGTAATACCCTACGTGTTTTTAGTTAGTTGACTAGAATTATAGTATCTAAGAGGAAATAAGTTGAGGATAACGTACTCTACTGCAAGTTAGCCTTCGCTCGTTATCAGATTGCCAGGACTGAAAAGACACTTACTGAATCAGGCCACACGGAATCATATAGACGGCCGGGATGACCAGGGCCAAGAAGATACCGTATACCGGAAGGCCGGTGTGGTACACCTCGGTCATGGCGATGGCCATGGCCGTGATGACAACGATGATGGCGGTCCACCACCACCATGGGACTGTCGAGTAGACTGACATCAGCCGGGAGTGGATGTCTTTCTTGCCGGTCCCCCTCAGGGCATGCATGATATCCGTCCAGTGGAAGAAGTAAGTGTGCGAGAGGACGGCTGTGATGGAAGCAAAGGACAGGCCGTAGACAAAGGCAAATGTCGCGGGCAGATACGGGGGCGAGTAGGCGGCGTACTTCTCGGCGTCGAACTCGGTCCCTGTGATGATCTGCGACGTGTCATAAAGCTGGCCGTATCGGTTGTATACGTCAGCTGTGCACAGCGGGAGGTAAGCCGTGAACCAGGTGTTTGTGTAGTAGATGGCCGGAGTGATGATCCAAAAGAAGACCACAAAGCCCACAAAGACATTGAGGGCGGCGTAATGTGGCGAGAGCAGGGGGTTCGTGTTATACGCGACCATAGACCAGTCGAAGGTCAGAGGGAAGAAACCCAGGCCGGTGACCATGCCGAAGACCTGGTTCACGGCGAGGTTGTCGGGGGCAATCCAGCAGATCCAGGTGAAGTAGCTCAGCCCCGTGAAGATCAGGCCCGGGAACCAGTACCAAACAAACGCAATACCACCAGCAACGAGGAAGAACCTAATTCGAGATATCTTCCACCCGTCCGCGACGGCGTTGGCCCGCGAGTGCAGCGAGGACAGCAGAGCCACATTACTAAGCACGCCGGGCCAGATCAGTGAGGCGGGATCCACCAGCCACCTGGCAGACAGGCCGGCAACTCCATAGCCTAACAGCTGGCAACAGAGCACGACCATAACGGAAAACCCGGGCGGGAGGCTGAAGCCGTAAAAGCGGGCGGCCTGGATAATGTTTGTCGAGTCTGCCGATCCAAAACCAAAAGACACATTGCTCATGATGGTGACGAGAGTGTGCTCCTTGATGTTGAAGTGACGGTCGGGATTAAAGCGGCTGATGGGCAGCACGTTCGCCAACGCGACGCCGATGGGATAGGCGAGAAGCTCGGCGACGAGGGCGACGATGTGCACTCCCGGATACCGAAGGGAGAAGAACTGATTGACGCCGGAGCCGACAAATACAAAGACCTGGGAGGGATTGTGAGCGCCCACCCTTTCCTAATTCTACTCATCCGACGAAGGTGTGTCGACTTACAATACCCAAGAACCACGCTCTGAAAGTGTTGACGGGCATCTCCGGATCATCAGTCTCGGGCACGACGGCTCGAACAGCAGCAAACGGACTCGTGTCGGCATCCCAATCACCCTCAGCCTCCTCATCCTTGTTGAGAACTCGCGACAAATCAACCTCCAGCTCAGTCAGGTGTCCATCCTGGATCTCGAGATCACGATTCTGCTCGGCGCTCTTCTCACCCACGCCACCAATCTTGCCTTCATCGCTGTCGTTACCGTAGCTCCCATTTCTGGGGCGCATCGCGTTCTTTTCGTCGACGTCCATGGCCAAGTTCCTGGGGCAGAATGTTCGCCCTGTCAAGATGCTTAGGAGTTGTCAGAGTTAGACGAGCGACAAAAGGCGTTTGACACGACCCAGCGAGGCGGGACGGTCCCTGATAAAGTGTCTGCATGGTCACCCAGATCATCGCTGCATCGGTCTCTCCCTTCCTGATCGGGTTCCTTGGTGCGACCCTGTCTTCTCGTCCCCGGACGTGTCGTCGGTATGCTTATGCCCGGTATCTGGGAGATAAGCCCGTAGATGACCTGCTTAATACAACCAGATATCGTAGACCGTAACGAGTGCGTATAGCAGAGCAGCAGTGTAAGGTGACGTTCATGCGCCCGCATCTGCCATGCCGGGACACCCCGCCATTACCGCGACCTGCCATGAGCGGGAAGACCAGCGGTTGGATAACGCCGATGGTCCACTGAGAGGCCAATTGATGGGCAGATGTTTATCAGAGTCGAACAGGGGTGCGTGGGTCGTTGTGTTCTGGAAAATCTAGAAGTCCGAATGAGACTCTCTTCTTCTGTACGACAGTGAGTCTGCTGCGGAGAAGAATTATGACCCCAGAATCAGATACGAATCATGCCGTCACCTTCCTAATATGTCCTAACGTTGCCGTTCGCACAAGCTTCGCTCCACATGCGGCAATGCAAGCCGCGAAGCTTACCTGTCGAGCTAGTCCAAGAGATAAGCCACCACCGTTATTGTAATTCTCCGTAGGTAAGCTGCACAGAGACGTCACGGATGTCGGATCATTTGCTAGTGTCGCTGGTGATTGAAGTGGCAATAGCTGATACACTATCGAACCACGTAAGATGTAAATGTAAACTGACTGATCGGCGCCAGATCCGTGGAAAACGCGAGTCACGGCGCCCGGGAACCCCACACGAACAGTTCAGGTTGCTCCAATTGCTCTAACGACGGTTGCTACTTAATACTGGTTATATATTCAACACAAATTACTAAGTCGTATACTCCAACATCTCACACATACCTACTACAGCTTCTTAACTCTAGGCTCTGAATCACAGCGCAATCGTCCTATAGTCTTAACTAACTTGCAGTGAACTGGTAGTCGTTTCTCGCGGACTATGCAGTGAAACCAATCACTATCCGTATCTCCCCTGTATGTACCTAATTGGATACCTGTCCTGCTTAGCTGTAAATGCTCTTCGTGTCCGAAAGGTTACTGGCTCGATCCAGGTCGAAGAACAGGTGCTTTGGCGGTTTCACCCAGCAGCCGTGCCGTTTTACTTCAGAGGTGCTTCGTCAAGTGGGCAAATCATAAAAGACGTTAGATATCTATGTCTTTGTGTGCCGCAGACTCAACTTCTAGAACCTAAACTATTCTTTAGGACTAACACTTCACAGGACAGCTACTACGCTACCAACAACGGCGTAGAAGGCGACGACCACCAATAAACGAGAGACCAAAAGCCCAGCAAGCGGCGACACCAAATATACACACATCTGCACACACACTTGTCCCACGTGCTAAACCATATGCTGCATTAATGTTGCTTCACGTTTCGGGGCCGTTGAACTCATTACAGACAATCTCGCGGTACTCCTCCCACCGGACAGGACCATACCGAACCGGCCGGCCCACCGCGATGAACTGCGGCACGGTCGTGACGACGTGCGACGGCGCAGGAGCGACAATGAATGCGAGCGAGTAGCGAGCTGAGACTCCTGATTCTGGCGCAATATTCGCTTCGGAGGCAGAAAGACGACGCGGCGGTAACATGAGATAGTCGTTAGGAAAGCGCCGCAGCATATCGCCTACGTTTAGGATAAGACCTCGGTCTTTGGGGTTTGCATGCGTAGGGTCTGAGTCGTTGAAGGCGGCGTCAAGTGGCTGTGGACCTCCATCGTCGTCCTCCAACAGCAAGGTGAAGGCCCTGGATGGAAGGAATCAGCACACCAAGGAACTCGAATGGAGGTAATGGTTTAGGTGAGGTTCTTACCCCAAGTTTGCATGGGCTGGCAAGCACGCTGAGAGCACATCGTGCAGCTTATCTCTCCTCTCTGACCCGTAGTGCAGGAGACGTAGTTGGCAGTGCCATTTGGAAGCCAGTAGCCGCAAGGCCCTGTCTCCGTCAGAATCTAGACCCAGACCGGCGGACAGGGCATCGAGGACGACCTTGGTGACCGCTACGAGTCTCTCATACAACGAGGTCATGTAACCTCTGAATCCGGGTAAAACATCGGGTGGCAGCCATACGTTCCGATCGTGGTCGTCGAGCTCGCTGCCGAGGTCGAAGCTTTCCTGGGGAACGGTCAGCGTCCATTGCACGAGACTGATTGAATTTGTATGTTGAGAGCTTAACAACCTGGTAGTTGGGAAAGTCTTCGAGATGTGCGTCTGGCTCTTCAGACGGGAAACGTCTTGTTGAGCCTGCAGGTTCGGGGACATTGTTTGTGATCGGTCCCGAATAGCCTCGATACAGCGTGGAATCAGGTGTCATTTGCGCTGTGGCCTTGACGTCCAGAGGCAAGTCAAATAATCTCTTCGTCCAACTCAGTGCTTCATCGATTTCCTGTTTGCTCATGCCATATCCAGCAATCCGTACGGACCCCAAAGCGTGGCAGCGCTCAACCAAGGTCCGGCCGGCTTTAAGGCGGTGGAAATCAGTATACAACTTGCCGTCTATCTGCGAGAACGGACTGAGGTCGACGGTGGAAACGACTTTAGCTTCGGTTTGGGCGGTTGGAGACATGGACACTGCTTGATTCAGGTGCAGCATATAGACAAGTAGACATATGACTTGCCTTGAATGTCAGTCCAGAAAGGCTTATACATGGTCTGCATGCTCTCCGCAAATGACCTAGGAATTGCTGGAGGGTCATGCAATATGCAAACAACTCGGTCAACTCGACTGCTGCAGGTCAGCATAGCAGGATCATGTCGAGCTATGAACCTGCGCTGTGTCCTCGTTTTGCCGTACAGAGCCGCGTTATCGCCGATTACAATTCCTGACGCGCATCGCCAAGAAAATGGTAAGCACCATGGCATATAAGATGCGGGTGGGCAGTTGGATCCCACGCGCCGGACAGCTTCAACATACACATATCGGGGATAAGGTGAGCCTATTCGGGTGGCAGATCCTGAGGATCGGTCGTCATCTCTGAAAACCACTTTTACATATATTCCGGCTCTTGTGCTACGTGAGTTTGGACTCGTTTATGTGGTTCGGAATACCAGCGTCCTGTAAACTGTGTTAGACTTACTATGGCATGGAAAAGTTCAGTATGAAATCAGTGAAGAGAACATCGATCAGGGCTCCATAAATCTAAAGACAATCTACTACCTCGTTAGATCGAATCTCGTACCCCTTGCTAGTACATTAATCCACGATGATAGAATTGTGCCCGTGAGAATGCTCATCCTACTCGTACTGGCAAATCGTCTTCGCACTCCGAGTCCAACAAGAACGGCATCATGACTTAACTAGGTTGAAGAACGGATTACTACTTACAAGCATTGCCCAACGGGTTGCAACTGCTAGGAGATAGTCTATGCGGGTAGGTAGTGGCAGTAATTGTTCGGTCGTGTAGTCTAATCCTTCGTTCTTCTCTAATTATGTTATCATGTGATCGTCTTTTCGTGCGGTCGTCGCATCGTCTCGCGTTCCATTATCTGCATTGCTTTCTAATCATTGAGCTTGTACTTGTGTACTCATATGCGTGATACTATCAAAGGTGTATGTACTTCCCAGCCTGTATCAGTGTACGGACAAAGCTGTTGACCTCCTTCCAGAACCCTCGGCTTCCCAGCATAGTGATGCAAGATATCCTGCTGTCGTGGACGAGGAGGAGGGGGGATTGACCTCACGATGAGCGGTGGCTCAGTTGCCGTCGGTATGCAGATACTGCACCGTGAATTTAGTTGATCGATGCGACTTCACGCTCTCACTCAATGAAAAGATTGGATCTGTTTTCAACAGAAAGTGTAGAGTATGGTCTGGCCACCGGCTCAGCTTCCTGACGAGGGGATATCTGTACTTACGTTAGCTTTCTGGACCTGTAGGATGTGTTGACTAGTCTGTATGATATCAAAAATATAACGTTAAGCAATTCGAATATGAAAGACATCTAGAAGAAACCGAATAGGCGACAACTCGAGACTCTGATAATAGCTACCAGCGTCATGCTATCAATGTGGACAGCAGTTTACGCCGCAGTCGTGCGGTGGCACAGAATTGGCATAAAGGAAGTTCAACGTTGGCCGTTTCTTTCGCTCCTAATTTAGACTCTGACATTCTCCTGACATCACTCCTCTTTTGTTACATTATGTTTGTCTGCCTAGTCTTTGTGAAGCGGCCATGACACAATGAAGACCGTTTGTGGCATGAAAGAACCAAACGATTCCTGTACTGGAATAGATATATGCACGGCTTGGAGAGCATTAATTTCGAGTTCTTCATTTTAATATGGATCTCCACTTCTTCTATTCCTAAACTGGTGAAGCTCTCTGTCGTTGATTATAGTATATTCGGATCGAACTCCGGGGACATTCCTCTTATTTTTTTGTTTCTTTATTCGATTCACAGCAGCATAGGTGGAAGTTCGAAGTGTCACTGACATGCAGCACAGTGATGGCCCGCCAGAAAATCCAGGCAGAAGGCAAGCCATCCAGCAAAACGGAAACCTACCTGAGTCAAATCTGGAAGTGCCACCAGAAGTGATTGTTACATCCGATCCAGAGGAAGCCACCAGTACCCCAGCCGAACACAGCGACCATGTCGATGATACAACCCCCCTCGACTCCTCTTCGGTATCACAGCCTCCAAGCCCCTCGCACAGACCGCATTCTTCCCACCCCGACCTCGACCGCAGCTCCCTAAGCCTGTCCTCCCACTCCAGCCTCGACGTCCGCCTAAGCTTCACAGCCTCCCCCCTCCCCCCCGCCGCGCCGTTCTCCTCCCTACCATCCGCGCAGGCCCCCTCCCCAAACACGCCCTACCTCACCTTCCTCGACGACGAGATCGCCTCCACGGCCTCCGCCGGCGAATACTGGACGAACTGGATGCTCAAGCTCCTCCGCGACTATTTCGGCAGCTGCCAAAGCCCCCGCCGGCACGAATACGCGATCTACGCGGCCGAGCATCTGTGCATGGTCAACGAGGCGTATCTGCAGGTTTTCGACTCGTGGAAGATCCTGCGGCACGAGGACGACCTGCAGGGTTTTCTGTGGTTGGTGTGGGGTGCGCTGCTGGAGGTCGTCGTGAGGATGGACTACCGGGAGGATTCGCTGGACTGGGTTGTTCTGCTGGTGCAGGAGCTGCTTAAGACGCGGCTGGATGAACGCATCAGCGTTAGGGGGGTATGTCCTTCCAAACTACCTTGCTTTATGTTGTTCGCCGGTGCTAGGGACATGATTCTAACTTGTTTACAGAGAGGCGGGCGAACCTGGAAGGGCAGCGAGATCCCCAACTTCCGGGACATTTGGAAGTCTGCATACCTGGGCTTTGGACGTGAGTACCCAACGAGTCTCTCCCCTGAGCAGTCTCTCTCTACCATCTTCCTCGTGCTCTGAACTGACATCCACCCGTGAACCACAGCTCGAGCAAAACCCCTGCACCTCAGCGAAGCCTCCCCCAACGAATGGATAACATGCAGCTCTTTCCTCGGCCGTCTCACCGCCGCCGGGCTAGCGGAACCCTGGGAATTAGAAGTCTGGACCATGGACGGCGCCCTGAGCGAGCAGTACTGGCGGGGCCGCGCCCCGACCCCGGCCCAGGAATGCATCGTGCTGGCTGCGGCCGAGTACATCAGCCACGCGGGCGAGCACCTCGCATTGACGGGCTCCAGGACGAGCGGATGGGTGCGGGCTCTCGGTCTCCAGAAGTGGAACCGCTGGATGGAGCGGTTCATCGAGGTCGGGAAGCTGTTCGACGACGGGGCCGGTCCCGTTCAGTGGGCGGCGTGGGCGGCGTGCGATCACATGTTTGAGCTGGGCAGGAAGACGGGGTTTAAGTGACTGGAGATATCAACAAGAGTCGAGATTGTAGGGAATCTGAGAAAATGGCAGATGGTGGAACGCGTAGATGTTTCTTGGGTAGTTGGTTGGGTTAGCGGTGTCCATGTATCGTCGTTCCACAGTCTGATGCGATCCTTCACCTTGGGCTTAGCCATATGCGCACTGCGTACACCAGTCCCAGTGAGCAGAAAGAGTTAACATTATTGTCTTCAAGCGCGACCCCGAATCCTACGTAGCATTTCCCTGCCCTCCTACTCGTATCCCAGTCGCGACCCACCGCTGACGTGAGCGCCGAACACCGTATCCGGCAAGGCATACGCCCGACCTGTCACATCCACACATGAAAACGCCCTCCAAGAATACAATTACACACCCTCCCCACCCGTTTTAAAACTCCCTACTCTCCCCAATCTCACAAACATCAAACACCCCCGTCTCCTCCATCCCCCTCCGCTTGAGCGCCTTCCTCAGCAGCCTCGGCGGCTCCAGCACCTCCTCGGACGTCAGCACCCAAGTCCCCCAGTGAATCCCCATGGCGCGCTTACACCGCGTGTCGCGGAACAGCTCGACGGCGTCGTACGGGTTGGCGTGCATGTGGCTGAACAGGTGGCGCGGCTCGTAGGCGCCGATCGGGATGAGACCCAGTTCGAAGGGTCCGCGCAGGCGGCCGATCTGCTCGAACTGCGGACAGACGGGCAGGTTGTCATAGGGGGGCTCCCAGTCCGCGGCCGGGTCGGGCGGTAGCGGGGATCCGTCCTTGTCCTTGGGGGGTTCTATCTTGGGCACGGAGCGGTAGCCCGTGTCGCCGCCGAACCAGACTGAGCGAGGGTCGGGGGATGTTGGGGAGGAGGATGACACGGCCCATGAACACCAGAGGGTTGTGTCTTTGTCGGTAAGGGTGCGGCCGGAGGAGTGCTGGGCGGGCAGGCATGATATGCGGGCTGATATGGTGTCGCCAGCGGCTGACCGCGTGGAGCTGTTACTGTTTTTCAGCTTGCCGCCGTCGTCGTGGTGCCGGGGTGTCAGCGTCAGGTCTGTGGTCTCCCACCAGTCCATCTCGGTGACTCTGTCGATGCCGGCGTTCCGGAACCACTTCTCGAGCCCCAGGCCGACGAAGAAGTGCGCGTCCGGGTATCGCGTCGCCAGCTCGTTCACAGTCGGGTGAGACAGATGGTCGTAGTGGCTGTGCGAGATGATGACCGCGTCGACGAAGGGCAGGTCCGCGATATCACACGGACGAGGGGTATACCGCTCCGGCCCGGGCCAGGACAAAGGGGAGCAGCGGTGCTCAAAGACCGGGTCAAAGAGCACACGGAGACCGGAAGGGAACTCTACATAATAGCACGCGTGGCCGAGCCAAGTGGCTCGCAGCTGGGGAGACGACCAGCGAGTGGGCAGAAAGGCAGGTTTACGAACTGTCACAGTAGGTGGCGTCACATCGGGCGCTCCCATTTCACCACTCATGCGAGCCCTTTGCACATGTCAACCCAAAGGGAACTGCAGTCGCGAAGGTGTGAGAGTATCGACGTACGCTATGATCGCCCTCATCATGTGCCACCCGTTAAACATCTTCCCAGCGGAAGGGTGGATATTCCGGAACGCCGTGGTAGTGCCGTTCCTCTTCTTGACGTGGTGCGGCCTCGACGCGGCATCTTCGGGCACGGCGTCCGGGCCGAGCTGCGGCTTAGTGACGGTGGTGGAGTAATAGCTGGCCGCCATGACGAACGGGACGGCCGCGAGGCCAGCAGACACAGAGGCGGTGGCTGAGACGGAAGCTCTTTGAGACGAGAATGGGGTAGAAGACGTGCTCCGGTTGAAGGCCAGACAGAAGCGACGGAATGCTCGCATTCTCACATCCGGTTCACGATTTCAGGATGGTGCTTGTTACGGAGATGCTTTCGCTTTTAAAGGGTCAAGTGCCGTCCCAGCAGTAGCGGACGTGCATGCGTGCATAAGGGTGGTGTGAGTGTGGCAGCCACAAGTTCAGCTGCCAGCTCGGTGACGGGAGCTCCAAAGACTCCGGGGAAGGAATGCTGCTAGCTGCTTAATCAACATGGAAGATCTCAGGAGCGCATGGGAGTGCATAATTGATTGGATTTCTACGGTATGTTTCTTCAGTCCGACCTGCTACGGAATTCCGGACTAGGTACGTAGGTAAGTTGCCTTGCTTCTATGAAATCATTGATGCGTTCATGGCTTTCGCATCCGAAATGCTTAAGTCCGGGTGCGCCACGATCGAAGACATCCACTTTGGATGGCTGAGATCGGAGCCCGCGGCCGCCGCACGCCAAGTTTACTATGCAAGACATCCTTCTTCAGTTACCAGCACTGTTTGACCTATTCATCCAGCTCCGACTACTAAATATATTGTCAGACGGCCTTTTCCGTCTTCTAACCTGGAAGGCTCGAAGTTCGGATATTTAGAGCAGAGCACAGCCCTAACTCCGGGACACGACAAACTGGTTGCCTGCCGCACTTTATAGTGAGGACCTTATGGGGCAATCCCTTTCAGGTCGTCGCCATATATCTAGCTCGAATGGTATGCTACCGTTCAGTTTCGTTCAGAGTCGACATGTCTTACTGAACTCTACGGGCCAGCAACCTTTGTTCTTCCCTCACTTTTCTTTTTCTGCTTGATTCGGCCTCTAAGTCAACATTGCACACGCACGATCAAACTCGCGGCTGTGGCGTCTATCTATCACTTTATCGGAAACCACATCTCAGGTCATACATTGGGACTCTTCCTCGATGCCGCGCATACCGATGAGGCGCAGGCGCAGTAGTAATATGAGCTGCCATCTGTCGTTCGGGGCAAACAGTCAACTCTAGGCCAAGAGCACGATGAGTGGTCCGAGACAGGGACGCAAGAGTATACTACACCTGTGGTAGGAATGCGCATGTTAGTGCGCAACTACATGCTGAATGGTCAGAAAGCAGAAAAAGATATGGGAACGACTATACGACGAGACGATCGCACGAAGAGACGATCACATGACAAGAGAGTAGAGGATTGGACCACAACACGACCGAATGATCCATTTGCTGTTGCTATATATACAGATATCTCAGAGTCTTGAAGGTAGGATACAGTACTGCGCTGACATGCGTGAGCCGACCACAGGTGTAAGTCTGGGCACTGAGTGAGCAAGCAACAGCCAAGTGCCGAGTCGGTGTCCCAGCAGACTCTTGTCACTCAAGAACAGTTCAACCGTCTTGGAAGATTCAAGGTAAGAGATAATGAAGACGCAGACTACTACATCAAGCAATGTTCGAGACTGCCTCGGCTGGTTCCCTTTGCCCAGAGCTTGGGTCGCCAAGTCGTCTCCTGAAAGAACAACTGCTTCATGAGCAGACAGCTGCGCTGTTAGTTGACTTGGCAGCAATTGGCTCAAAGACAGATGCGCAAACAAGTTCTCATGGCTGCCAGAAACGAATACGCCATGGAATGACACGATATAAAGCACTGTAGGATTCCAGGATGCTATCATACAGGAAATAGACGAGATTCGTTGCGACAAGAATCCATCATCACATGCTGAGGTACGTACTTTGCGAAAACGAAGGGTCCTGCTTTGGCGCAAAGCGAGTTCGTATTCGGAAAGCACGTTCTTTCAACCACACACCGCCTTCCCATTCGGCTAGGTATCAATTAAGCATTGGCGGTCCAGGAACGCCGATGCTCCGCCAGCCTCTGATTGGATCTATCTCAAATCTGGCCTCTGGTGGGTCCTCAATTGATTGCGCCCATTCGCTCGTTCTCGTGTCCGGCATTGGATGATCTGCCAGTCCCTAGAGGTACCTAAGCCATTTGCAGGGGCGATAGCAGAGAATTATGGGCCGTGGGCAGTAATTGTTAGCGAAAGGGTCGAGACATTAGGGGATCTTTAGCTTGGCTCTCTTGGTTTTTCCGCAGGGGCTTCAGGAGGTTTCTCATTAAATAAGGTACTGCCAAACCAAACTTTATTCCTCCCCCCTTCGTGCCAAACTTCCATACAATTTTGACACCAACTCTCGTCAATCCTTCTCTGCGATTCTTGCCTCCTTGCGTCCTTAACGTCCTCACGCTCCTTCGAAACACGGACACGCCGCTTCAACACAGCAAACGCCAACAACCGTCATCATGGTCGCCGCCACTTCATCCCTCGAGCGCGAGGACCACCAGCGCGACGCTGAGTTCGCCAAGGCCCTCCATGGCTCCTCTGTCCAGGCTAAAGGAGGCGTGGCCGCCATGCTCTCCAAGAACGCCGACGCCAAGAAGGTCGCTCTCGAAGAGTACTTCAAGCACTTCGACAACAAGACCGCCAAAGAAGAAACTCCCGAGGAGCGCGCAGCCCGGACAAAGGAGTACGCCACTCTGACAAAACAGTACGTTTCATGAATCCACGTCGGTAGGGTCTGAGAAGATGAACCATTGCTAATCTTGCGCTTCTCTCGCAGCTACTACAACCTCGCCACCGACATCTACGAGTATGGCTGGGGCCAGAGCTTCCACTTCTGCCGCTTCTCCGTCGGCGAGTCCTTCTACCAGGCCATCGCCCGCCACGAGCACTACCTGGCCGCGCAGATCGGCATCAAGAAGGGCATGAAGGTCCTCGACGTCGGCTGCGGAGTCGGCGGCCCCGCGCGCGAGATCGCCAAGTTCACCGACGCCCACATCACCGGCCTGAACAACAACGACTACCAGATCGCGCGCGCGACGCAGTACGCCGCCAAGGAGGGTCTCTCCAACCAACTGACTTTCGTCAAGGGTGACTTCATGGTATGTCTTTCCTTCTCACGCTCTGTTCTCGTTGATACAAGTTGCTGACCCACCCCCGCAGCAAATGAACTTCCCCGACAACACCTTCGACGCCGTCTACGCCATCGAGGCGACCGTGCACGCCCAGAAGCTCGAGGGCGTCTACAGCGAGATCTTCCGGGTCCTGAAACCCGGCGGCGTCTTCGGCGTGTACGAGTGGCTGATGACGGACGACTACGACGAGACCAACGTCGAGCACCGGCAGATCCGGCTGGACATCGAGCTGGGCAACGGCATCAGCAACATGGAGCCCATCTCGGTCGGCCTGAAAGCCATGCGCGACTCCGGCTTCGAGCTGCTCCACAACGAGGACCTGGCCGACCGCGACGACCCCATGCCGTGGTACTGGCCCATCGCCGGCGAGATGAAGTACCTGCAGAGCTACATGGACCTCTTCACCGTCGTGCGCATGACGCACTGGGGCCGCAGGGTCATGCACAACGTCGTCGGCCTGCTCGAGACGCTGCGCATCGCCCCCGCGGGGACCAAGAAGACGGCCGATTCGCTGTCGGTGGGTGCCGAGGGCCTGGTCAACGGTGCGAAGCTGAAGCTGTTCACGCCGATGTACTTGATGGTTGGCCGGAAGCCGGAGCAGAAGTAGATGGGTGGGAGAGGGGCGGTTGTTCGAGAGAGTCTTCGGGGGACTTTCTGGGTTGATGGATAGGGGCGGTTTGCATTAGCAGGTTCAACGGTTCAAGGAACGGCGTAATGAGGATGAACGAATGCTGTCCGGATACACCGGCTGCTTTGGCAGGGCAGGGAGCCCGCAGCCCTCACATAGAGTATAGATACCTCGTAATAATGTGTTATTTCCATTCTGGTATTGTCACTGGCCGATTGCGGAGGAGTAGCCTTGTTGAACATTGTGTAGATACATAGATACCTGCCTAAGGAACCTTACTATATCTGACCATAGGTATAACGTACCGTCCATTGCATTGGTATTTTCTGCACTACGAAAGAGAAGAGGCCCGTCTTCCAAACCTACTTCGGTACCTTGCTGTAGTATGTTCCGCGTAAGGAAATGCATGTACATGACAGTGTACCAGTGACTCTTGGCAGTTCTAGCAGCGCTCGGGTTGCTCTTGCCCGTGGTTTCTGCAGCAGGGGTACACTCGCTACATTCGCTGCTGCAATTTCTGGCCGATAAGACCCGCATCTTTCCGGGTCTAGCCAATCCCAGCAGCCCAACAAAGCTCAACCCTTCAACCTGCTAACAATCCTTTGGTAAGCTCCATCAAAAATTCCCTCCTCAGTCGCGGAGGTCCATCCCGTTTTCGTGACAGCTTCTACCCATTGTCGCCATCAATTCCACCCTCAACCTCATCTCTTATCCTCTGAGCTCGCTCTTCCCTTGGCTCAGGTTGCAGGTTCAAGACCGATTGAGTCAATCCTACACTTCGTAACCTGTGCTTCCCTCTCCTTTGGTCCTCTACCGTCCACCCTCCAGAAGTCATGTCGAGCCTACTCCGACCGGCGGTCCGGCTGGCTGCTTCGGCCGCCGCTGCTTCGAGTCGAGTTCCCGCCGCGGCCAGGATATCAATGTCCGTCTCGCCATTTTCCGTCTCGAAACAGTCCGCAGTGTCCGCCTTCGCCTCACAGTCGAGAACATATGCCTCGGACGCCCCGTCCGGAACCAAAGACTACACCGTCCGTGACGCCCTAAACGAGGCCCTGGTCGAGGAGCTCGAGGCCAACGACAAGGTCTTCGTTCTCGGAGAGGAGGTCGCTCAATACAATGGTGCATACAAGGTCACCAAGGGCCTGTTGGACCGGTTCGGCGAGCGGAGGATCATCGACACTCCCATCACCGAGAGCGGATTCGCCGGTCTGGCTGTTGGTGCCGCTCTGAGCGGTTTACACCCCGTCGTACGTAACCTCTCCGCACATCGTCTCATTCCTCCCGGTATCTCATCTCGATAGCTGCTTACCCTATTCTTACCCTCATAGTGCGAGTTCATGACCTTCAACTTCGCCATGCAGGCCATCGACCAGATCGTCAACTCTGCCGCCAAGACCCTCTACATGTCCGGCGGCATCCAGCCCTGCAACATCACCTTCCGCGGCCCCAACGGCTTCGCCTCCGGCGTCGCCGCCCAGCACTCGCAGGACTACTCTGCCTGGTACGGCAGCGTTCCCGGCCTCAAAGTCGTCTCCCCCTGGTCGGCCGAGGACGCCAAGGGCCTGCTGAAAGCCGCTATCCGCGACCCCAACCCGGTCGTGTTCCTCGAGAACGAGCTCATGTACGGGCAGACCTTCCCCATGTCCGAGGCCGCCCAGAAGGACGACTTCGTCATCCCCTTCGGCAAAGCGAAAATCGAGCGGCAGGGCAAGGACCTGACCATGGTGACGCTCAGCCGCTGCGTGGGCCAGTGCCTGGTGGCCGCCGAGAACCTCAAGAAGAACTACGGCGTCGAGGTCGAGGTCATCAACCTCCGCAGCATCAAGCCCATCGACATCGAGGCCATCATCAAGAGCGTCAAGAAGACGCGCCGCCTGCTGTCCGTCGAGTCCGGCTTCCCCGCCTTCGGCGTCGGCGCCGAGATCCTGGCCCTGACCATGGAGTACGCCTTCGACTACCTGGACGCCCCCGCCGGCCGCGTCACCGGTGCCGATGTCCCCACGCCGTACGCCCAGAAGCTCGAGGAGATGTCTTTCCCTACTGAGCCTATCATCGAGGCGTACGCTGCCAAGCTTCTCCGTGTCTAGAGTTGGAAAATGGTGGGTTGAAGGAGGGCAACGTGCTGTGCATAAGGGCCAGTCCTGTGCAGGTTGCTGGGTGTCTCGCCCCCTGGCTTCTTTGAGCGCTTCCGGGGGTGTGGGTGGCTTCAGGAAAGAGACTTGTGGACCAGGTGGTTGATGTGTCTTGCCTCGCGGTGGAAGACGTTGCAGGCGCCGTGGCCTCGCTCACCATTGTGGCCTGCTGGATACGCTGTCGCTGACGTGGTCGGCTTCTAGTGGGCCTGGTTTAGTCAGGTTTGAGAGCAATGGCGGTGCAGGTTACCACGCTTTGGTTGTAATGAGATAGACCGGGTTCATACATGACTGTAATTCTATGTTGGCTGAAAATGCTGCTCTTACTTTGTCTGTTACCTTGCATGAGACTCACACCCCAGACGTAGTCGTTCTTGAGAGGAGAAGTATACTGGCAACATTTAATCTGGACATTGTCTTTGAACATGGTGTCAGTGTTCTCGTATATCTCCTTGTAACAGCTTCCAGCACCGGGAAGATATTCATCACTCCCTTACTGCGATGTTTGAAAGGCTTATCCTTTCCCTATTCAGTATCTGGGTGGGATGCACTGGCTGTCTTATACAAGTCAGCCAACGTGATATATAATGTATGTCCAGTGTAGTTGTCACTTGTTCACTTACACATTCTACAGTTGTGAACGCTGTCTTATCATTACAATATATTGATTGTCTGTTTAGCTAGTTTGTAGGACTATGACAGCTTGAAATAGTCTATAGAAATTTGTGAACTTTTCCATAAGAGTCTAGAGATGGTGTAGCTTTTGAATCGCAAACACAGTTCGTCAGCATGTATATAGGGTAGGTAAGGTAGCTCTCTTGTATCACGAGGTTATCATCACACTAACAGACACTCATTAATCCCCCTGCGCCCACTGTCAGTCCGTTAGGATCCACTGGCGCTTGGCTGTGTGCGCTTGGTAGTGAGCGAAAGCGTCCATGACGTTGGTGTACCTGATTACTTAGGCGCTTCACTCCTTAGCCCAGACCCTGATGCCCGGCCCCGGCGCAACCTTGGACTTCCTGGCGTCGACCTTGTCAGCGCCGAATCGCCCGAACTGATTCGATCCGCAACCCGATCGTCTCGACAGAACGATTGCTATCCTCCTTTGGAATCCATTTTTAATCCGCGATCAAATCATCCATCAACCCGCCCACTGCTCCGCCACCTGAACCTCAACCTTGCATAAAACTTCCTGACGTGCGTCTTTCGCTTGTCGCTAAGATTTCGTGTTTTCAGGTCCATCAACTATCCGGAAGCAGATACAAGACGCGCGCACTTGAATGCTTCACATGCTTTATTGACTTTCGACTTGACTTCGCCCAGATCTTCTGTTCAGCCTCAACTCAACCAGCGTCGCTTGCTTCTCTAGCTCTCGGACCTAGACTAGACCGTCGCCGGCAATCATCCATCCATCGCGTCGTTCCTGGTTGCAGCATCGGCATCATCATTAGCGACTATCGCTGTTATTCGCGCACTTGCGACTGTGCGAAACTCGAGAAACGAGACTTCGACTCTTAGAATAATCAGAACAAGTCGACGTATGTTGTTCCCTTCCCGAATGATAATTGTTTGGCGCATGGTTCGTCTCCTTGGTTAGCGCTGCGCAGCCGCATCACCCGATCCCGTCGCACAGCTCATGCAGTCTCCCTGCTAAGCTTGATCGACATCGTGCCAGCGATCACTTTTGCGTCTATCTTAGCATGCTCAGTCCCATTGCACGAACCGATTGATGGTGAACCGCGCAAACACAAATACAACAACTCTGATCCGCGGGTAGGAAGCAGTACTTGCCATGACCCGTGGCTGATGCGCTCCGCCGCAAACGTTGTTGTCGATGCGCTAGTCTATTGTTTCTTGCTTCAGTCCCCATCATCGTCGAGGTATCGTCACTGCTAAGGCCGAGACGCATGCTAACATCAAGTCTCTATATTCAGACACAGAAAGCACGAACGATCACGTCGACTTACGGTTCTCTGGCTCCCATTCTGGCCCATCCTAGGCTAGTCGATCGAGTTATCGACTTCTGATATCGCTGCTCTACTGCTTCCCACGAGACACATACTACACATATCACAATGAACGGGTCACAACAACAACAAGATGACGCGGGTTCGCAACAAGCAACGCCTGCTATATCCGCAGCGTCAAATGGTTCGTCTGGCGTGACGAAGAAGCGAAAGAAGGACGCGCTTAAGCCGATTATTACTACCGAAGCCACGGCAACGACACCAGGGTACGTGAAGCATTTCCGATATATCATTTCCACTACAAAGCAGCGTGATTCTACATGTCGAAAGACACAAGTCGCAGGAGCGTCACCAATGGCAATGCGGTCAAGTGCCTGCATTTGTCGACCATGTTATGGTGCACCTGCTCCTGCAGCTAGACAAGAAACATCCAGACTTTACATGGGATCAGCAAGGCTGGTTAGTGGCGTGCAGCACTCCCCTGAAAGTCTTGAACCTCGAGACCAGTTCAGGTGGTCCCTTTGGATGGCGGGGTCGCTTGAGCATGACCGCAGCGCGGCTCGAGCAGCATTATCGCCCCCTCCATTATCGATTATCTCCTTTATCGATGCTTGGAGGGGTTTGGAGGTGATGAAAACAACAGATCGGCACCGCAGCGAGGGATAGCCAAGTGGTGAATATAACAACACAGCAAAGGACATGGGCATTCAGGACTCAACAGTCGCAAAGTGGCTGGCACTTGGTGGCGGTCACACTGCAGCCTCAACTCTACTGGCTCCTGAATGCTGAGGTGTCGCCATTACTGGTCTAAATCACTGGGTGGCTAAAGCTGTGCTCCCCTTCCACCCCTGCAATTATCGACCAAGGAGACTACAGGGTGCCATTGTTCAAGTACCTCACCTGTGCAGCGGGCTTCGTATCTTGACTGGTGGCCCTTCGAGTCTCGACTCCCTCGAGTCACTCCCCTCACTCGTCCTGTCAGTCCTCCAGCCCGTCACTCGCACTCAACCACAAGCCACTTTCGGGACGGGAGATTCCCCACCACCCATATCCATAATCCAGGTCCCAATTCCCACCACCTTACCTGCCTTGAGCGAGGAGGGACCCTGACCTACCCGGTTGCCTTGATTCCCCTGTATCACCGCTTTCTGCACATTATCCCCTCCACCCTCGATCTCTGAGTTCTGCAGACTCGAGACAAATTGCACGCTGCAGACTGCACAATGAAGACAATGCTAAAATCAAGGTGCTACCGTCCTTTCTTCTGTCAAAGAGCCCAAAAGCTTGGGCGCGATGGGAAGCCATGCTTGCTCGCTGCCAACCCCGCCATTTTGTACCCACCGCATCTTGACAAACGATGCGAAATAAACAAACAGGCATTCTTGAACAATGCCTTCCTGCTGCTATGACATGCATTGTTGCCATGACTAGTACTTACTGAAACCTTCTTTGTTAGGGCCACCCATCTATCGCAGACGATGAGCCATTCGCCAACATCGTCTTCATCCCAGGACGATGGCGCCGAAAACACAGCCGACGAAGAGGACTCGGAAGATTACTGCAAGGGCGGCTACCACCCGGTTCAGATCGGTGAGAAGTTCAAGGACGGAAAGTACACCGTGGTGCGCAAGCTTGGCTGGGGTCATTTCTCAACCGTCTGGTTATCGAGGGACAACACGACAGGGAAGCACGTCGCGTTGAAAGTGGTGCGGTCTGCCGCTCACTACACCGAGACGGCCATCGACGAGATCAAGCTCCTCAACAAGATCGTCCAGGCGAACCCGAACCACCCCGGCCGAAAACATGTAGTCAGCCTCCTGGATTCGTTTGAGCACAAGGGCCCCAACGGGACGCATGTGTGCATGGTGTTCGAGGTGCTCGGCGAGAACCTGTTAGGTCTGATCAAGAAGTGGAACCACCGCGGGATACCGATGGCGCTCGTCAAGCAGATCACGAAGCAGGTGCTGCTGGGTCTGGACTACCTGCACCGCGAGTGCGGCATCATCCACACGGACTTGAAGCCCGAAAACGTCCTCATCGAGATCGGCGACGTCGAGCAGATTGTGAAAAAGGTCGTCAAGACGGAGTCCAGCGACAAGGAGAACAATAGGAACGGCAGGCGCAGGCGGAGGACGCTCATCACCGGCAGCCAGCCTCTACCCTCGCCGCTCAACGCGAGCTTCAACCACAGCAACATGTTCCCCATGACGAGCTCGCACTCCCACTCTAGCCTCGGCCAGATGCTGCACGAAGGTGAGTTGCTCTGCTGTCCATTTCCCGTAGCAGGATTGTTGTGCGGCAAACTGACGTCACGCGTGTAACAGGGAACAGCTCAAAGTCGAAAACGCCGTCGCCCCGGCGCGAGAAGTCGAGCGAAGACAAGCAAAAACAGCGGGAGCGGACGGCAGACATAATCACCAACCAGGTATCAGGCATTTCGCTGGATAAGGCCGGCACGCCGGGGGCGGGTGAGAAGCGCAAGGCCGAGGACGCGAACCCCTTCGACATCATCAGTGTCAAGATCGCGGATCTGGGCAACGCCTGCTGGGTCAATCACCACTTCACAAACGACATCCAGACGAGGCAGTACCGCTCGCCCGAGGTCATCCTCGGCGCCAAATGGGGTGCCAGCACGGACGTGTGGAGTATGGCCGCCATGGTAAGTCATATGGTCTCGGTTCTTGAACATATCCTCTCTTGCCACCGTATCCTCTAATAGAATCTTCTTCTTTGACAGACCTTCGAACTCATCACAGGCGACTACCTCTTCGACCCCCAGAGCGGCACCAAGTACGGCAAAGACGATGACCACATCGCGCAGATAATCGAGCTGCTCGGGCCATTCCCCAAGTCCCTCTGCCTGTCGGGCAAGTGGTCGCAGGAGATCTTCAACCGCAAGGGCGAGCTGCGCAACATCCACCGCCTGCGCCACTGGGCGCTGCAGGACGTGCTCAAGGAGAAGTACCATTTCAAGGAGGACATGGCGCGGCAGATCGCCGACTTCCTGACCCCGATGCTCGAGCTCGTGCCCGAGAAGCGCGCCAACGCGGGCGGCATGGCGGGCCACCCCTTCCTGGAGGACACGCCGGGCATGAAGGGCGTGCGCATCGAGGGGCTCGAGGTCGGTAGTCGCGGGGAGGGGATAGAGGGCTGGGCTAGCGAGGTGCGGAAGCGTTAGACGGGAGGAGGCGCCAGTTTGGTTGGGCGCGGGGGGAGGAAAGGCGTGAACCTCGCAGTTCTGGATTTAACGATGGATGGATGGCTGGACGGTCTTCTTCCCCCTTTTTCTCTATCTCATTCGCGGTAGAGGTTCTCGTGCGGCGGGACGGGCGCTGTATGGTGTTCTGGGCTAATCGAAATGGAATGATTGGATGCACATGGATGAGAGAGAGAGGAAGAAAGAAAGAAAGAAAGACAGAAAGAAAGAAGCGATATGATTCTCCGACAAACAACAACACAGACACAGAAATCCACGACTCTTTTTTCGTCTGCTGGCTGCTAGTTTGCACATGTCCGGGCCTGGTGCGTAGGCATCTTTCGCGTGCTGGTAGAGTCTCCCTTGAGGTTGCTACTTGGGGACGATGTCGATGAGTGTCTTGAACGACAAACAGACATCGGACCGCCCCTTTGATAACACAGACAGGACTGTCAACTGCATGCATGGACGGGCTCGGCTGTCGGATGTCGATTCGATAGTCTTTTTCCTTCTTTTTCTTTCCTCAGCGGCTCGTGGAATACTTCCTGGAAGTCGCCCTATCGTGCCAGTTCCATCCCATCTACGGTCTAGGTTGTGATTTCGAACAGCGAGATGGGATGTCGACGATGGGATGCAAGACAGATACAGCGATCTGCATATCCGGGGAAAAATGAGATAAAAGTGCAGAGTATCCCATTTCTTTATGAGGCGATAACATCGGCTTTGACGTATCCTTCAGTCACGAATATAGATAGATGGGTTCCATTTGCTCCTTCGGCGATGGATCAATAGCGAGGTAGTGATTATAGATGAGCATTGTCCTAACCGCTCCAAGTCTTGGATCGAGTCCTTTGTTACATCTGTCCTGGGATGTGTTTATACCCAGTGTCATTGCTTGGTGCCGTGGCTCACCGCGTTGGACAGTTTCCATAGAACATCGCTGTCCGCATGCATCATGAGGAATGAAATGGTTTCAAAGCTCCTGACTCCACGTACAGTCTATGAATGTGCGAGCAAATGCACCATTATTACATGTCCCAACCAACGCCAAACTCTCCCCCCACCACAAACCCCCTCTTCCACCGTGAAAGACATCCCCCCTATCCCCTCCTCCCCCCCTTATTCTTCTGCGTCATCCTCCTAAACGCCTCCAGCCCGCCCGCCCCAATGGGCCGATGGTCCGGCTGCCCCGCGCGCGAGGCGTCGAACGTGCTGCGCGGCGCGACCGTGTAGCTGGCCGGCAGACCGGCGGGCTGGGCGCGGTTGCTCCTGACGACGGGCGCCAGGGCGCGCTCGCGCTCGGCGTCGAGGCGCGAGCGGATCGGCGCCTGGCTGCCGCCCTGGCTGTCGGCCGGGCGGGTCGCGAGGCTGAACTGCGAGCCCATGGCTGATTGCCGCTGGGCGAGTTTGGCGGCGCTAAAGATGGGGGAAAGGTGTTAGTTATGAGAAGCAACAAAAGAATGCACAGGAACTGGGGGAGGGAAGAAACGTACGCATAGTCAAAGTCGCGAATCTCGACGTAGCGCTTCTTGTAGTCGTCGGTGCGCTTCAAGATCGGCCGACTCCATTCTCCGAGGAGCCTCTCGGCCATGCGCTTGATGCCGACCTCGGGCCTCTTGCTGCGCGTGTAGAACAGCACGACTTTCCCGATGCCGCTGCTCAGCAGGGCCTCCTTCTCGATGGGCAGGCGCGTCAGGGCCGTGAAGATGTCGCGCTGGATGTTGTACGCCGGCAGGCTGCCGTCGTTGAGCGGCTCGAGGAAGTACTTGATGGACTGCAGGAAGTTGGTCTCGGGGTCCATGACGTTGTCCTGGACCGAGCTGCGGTTGAGCAGCGCCGTCACCTCGGGCAGCAGCTTCAGCTTGTGCACGGCCGGACGCCCCGCCTCGCGCGCGTCGTTGTCGGCCACGCACGCCTTCTCCATGCGCACCTTGAGCGAGGCGATGTGCTCGTCCATCTCGTCCTCGAGGTCGACCTCGTCCTTCTTCCGCCGCCGCTTGTTCGGGTTGCCCTTGGCCGCGGCGTCCATGGCTCGCTCCAGGGCCCGCCGACGGCGCTCCTCTGGCGTCAGGTCCTCCTCGTTCTCTTCCTCTTCTTGTGGCCGGCTGGTCTCAGTGCGGTCAGCGGCGGCGCGAGCTTTCCGCGGCCGTCGGGCAGCTGGTTCGCTCCCGTTTCCGGAGCCAAAGTCGTCCTCCTCGGAACGGGCACGCTTCCTCTGCCGCTTGCCCTCTTTAGGCTTCCTGGTTGTCTCGCCATCCACGCGCTTCCTCTTCGCCGCCTTCAGAGTCTTGGTGACGTTCTCGTCGATGGTGACTGGCGCGGGGCCGCTGTCGAAGTTGTCGAACTGGTCTTCGTCGATTTCAGACAGGAGATCTGAATCTTTGTCTGAGAGGTCGCCATCGTCTGCATCGTCGCCATTTTCGGCACCTCGATCTTGAACAGCGTCTCCGGCGTCACTGGCGGCCTCGTCCCTGTCTTGCTGCTCCGCGTCCGAATGGTGCTCGGACTGGTCGTCTTGGTGTGCCTGTGCAGGACTTTCGCCTTGAGCAGCGAAGTCGACGGGCTGTGGTGAGCCTCCGTCGGATCCAATCTCCGACATGATGATTGTGATGGAGCGATCAGGCTCGTCGGCCTCAAGAGAGTTAGAGAAACAAGAGAGCTGTAGGAGGCAAGTCGCGTCAGGGAGAGTCGAGCGTCGAGTTGATGAAGGAAGTAGATGACGTGGACGAAGCAAGCGGATGAAAGATGTCAGAGAATAAAGTGCCAGGCTATTTTTGCATGGGCTTCAAGGGAAAGAAGTGGAATGATTTGCCTGTCTGCACTCGATGCTGTCGTCGTTGTGGTTGAAGATTGGAAAGGCTCAACTTTAAATTCAGCCTCGTCTTTGTCTGAGGTGGCCCAAGAGGAGGGAGAGGAGGTACGTACCTTGAATTATGTCAGCAACTTGAATGTCACGTGCGAAATTGGTAGCTTACCATCTCCAAAAATGCCAAGCTTTCAAAAGTGGGACCGATCGGTATCTTGTTTACTTTTGCTGTCCTTGTTGCAACAGCGACAGCGGCAAAAAAGACGGGAAAATCACCTGCAAGACCCAACACATTCCACGACAACACACCTCGGCCATGGCTACATAAATCTGGCTACACTCACTTACGGTCCTCTTCGATGTTCACGCCTCGGCCAGTCTCTCAATCTGCGACCCTGCTGCAAACCATCCAGATCTTCAGTTGCGACAGAGACTCAACAAAATGAGTCGACGAACGTTTGAGGGTCCGATGGACTGGGAATACCAGAGCACTGGGCCCATAGACATGTCGAGTCCGTTTGCCAAGGTCTCCCAGGGCCCGCGGACATCATCATTCGACTCTCCCTCCAAATACGGCCGTCAGAACCCGAATCCCTTCGCTGCCCCATCCTCCCAGCCGTCCGGCATCCCTCTATCGCCATCAAAGCAACAACAACCACTACCGCCGCACGCCAGCTTCTTCAACCCCAAACTACAACCGCAGCTCCAGAACAAATTCTCCGCTCCCGCCTTCCGCAACCCCGCCTTCACCACCCCACAAAAGCGCGTCGACGAGCTGGCCTTCTCCGAGGTGTCCGGAGCCGAGTCCAGCCCGGCCATGACAGACGCGTCCGAGATGCCAGAGGACACCCCCGACTTCGACCGGACGGAAGACTTCGGCAAGATGACCATCACCCAGTCCACCGCCAACCGGTCGCTGTTCGGCACCGCCCCCCCCGCGGGCAGCAAGGTTAGGAGCCGCACGCCCGGCAAGGGCGAGCTGAGACGGAGAGACCCAGACCGGTATCTACGGGGCAAGATCCGGAAACGGACGCGGCAGGCGGGCGACAAGGACGTGGGCAGCGTTCGGTCGCGACTGCCGCACGAGTCGGACGAGTCCGACAGCGACTGGGAGCAGGACGGTAGCGGCGGAGGCGGAAGAGCGAAGCGGCATCGAGAGAACGGGCCGGGGTTCTTCGCGGGGATGCTGAGCGCCATCGGGAACAACCCCAGCGTGCCGATCATCCTGTCCAAGTGGGTGCAGCTGACGGTCAACGTGGTGATAATCGGCGGGGTGCTGTGGTTCTTCTGGGGCGTCATCGCCATGGTGCGGTCGGACCTGGCGCACGCCACGGAGAAGGCGCGGTCGGTGGTGCTGGCCGAGATGCAGGCGTGCACGCACGAGTACACCAAGAACCGGTGCTCGCCAAAGTCGGAGCGGCTGCCCGCGCTGGCGGCCGTGTGCGACGAGTGGGAGGCGTGCATGAACCAGGACCCGACGAGCGTCATGAAGGTGCAGGTGTCGGCGAGGAATGTTGCAGAGATCATCAACGAGTTTGTTGGGGTCATGAGCCTCAAGGCATGGGTAAGTCTTCTGTATTTGGCTTTCTACTACTACTGGCTACAGTGTCACTAACATGCTTATGTTTTTTCTTCTAATTGTAGGGCTTCATTCTATCAATCCTCATAGTGGTCATCATCGCAAACAACATTGGCTTCGGCCGCCTGCGAGAGTCGTCTCTAGCAGAGGCACAGGTGATCAAGGCGCCGCCCACCCCGTTCCCGTCTCAGCCAGCAGTGCCGCCACATATGCTCACGTCGCCTCATCAACACGATCCCGGCCAGGCGTACATCTGGGCGCCGATCGGACAGACTCCACGCCATATCCGGCGCGGACTGTTCAACGCTGCGGCAGACGAGGCGACGGACACGGACAATTCACCCGACCAGGTCAGGTCCATTATGGCGCCGCCACAGACGCCGTCTGGCAGGAGGAGTCCGAGTAAGGGAGAGAAGGATAGAGGCCGCAGTCCGGCGAAGAGTGGGAGGAGCCCGAGTAAAGGGTATTGAGAGGCGTGTCGCATATCTGATTAGGGTAACGGCGGCATGTGGAAGAGAAGAGCAACGGCGTTTCACTGTAATGACTACGGAAGGTTACTTTGTGTTATGGTCGATGTTCTGGAAGACAAGCAGCCAGAAGAGCAACGACAGGGGGCGTAATGGATTGCATCTGATGTCTCTCAACTGGTGACCTGCCATCATCTTGACCTTTAACCTGTGCTGTCCATAACGTAGTAGGTACCTGGTGAACAGTCAGGTACCTCTGGGCTCGACTCCCATCCTCGTGTTTTGTATAGTGCAAGTACGTACTCTCCAGTGCAGCAGTACATGCAGACAATCCACGAGCGAGGTTCGCCGGATGGAATTTCAAGTTTGCTGATTCGTGGCCCGTATGCCGGATGAGGTACGTAACTACCTTCCCCTGACGTAACTTGCTTAAGCCCCGCGTATTCGGACTGCATCACGGATCCACGGGGTACGATAGGGTACCGTCCAATGGGTAAGAGGCCCTAGCTTAGCTACAGTACCTGTACTTTTACTGGTGTCTCACAGTCTGCAGCAGTAATACACGCGCTTCTTACCTTCCTACCTTTCCAACCCCACCTTCCGATGGCTTTCGCCTTTCGATAAGCTTTATCCTACTCCTAGAAGGGGATGAATCGCGATCATCCAGTTCGAGCTATTGCGTTTTCCCTGTTTTCGAAGATCGATACATTCCTTACCAACCCTCCGGGCCGAGTTCCAGATCCTCCTGGCTTTTTCCCCCTCGGCTTCCAATGAGTGCTGCTGCCATACGCGTACTCACGCCCAGACCCAGACCTCGTCAACACCAAGCAAAACGCCCAATCGCATCTCTTCTCTGCCGGAGCTATTCGCAGACCTTCGCCAGGCCTGCACCAAAGAGATTCAAGCTGCTGGAGAAGCATGTGAAAACTCGCGGCACAGCCTCGTCTGAAGGGAAGCTCAATTGACGGAACCGTTCACCGAGTGTCGGAAAAATAAAGAAGCTTCGGACGAAAGCTTCCTACAACTTCGGACTATAATGGATCCCATGGACGAGGACCCTCCTTTGGGCGCAAGAAGCATCAAGACCCAGCCTCCCACCAGCCCTTCTTCTCGTGGTACCACGCCTGTGCACCAGAGCACCGCCAACCCTGGGGCGCAAGCTGGTGGCTCCCAGGGTGCTTCGTCTCCCGGGCCACTCTCTGCCGAGGCCTCTGGTAGACCCCGACTGAGTGCCACGACCAGCACCAGCGCCAGAACCACATCGAAGCGCAAGAGAGGCCTCGGCCTCGTGACGCCCAACGCTTGCAACGAATGTCGAAAGAAGCGCGCAAAGGTACGCAGGAAACCCCCCGTCCAACCGGGGGCTCACCCAAAGCTCCGCTTCTGTCCGACAAACGCAGTGCTGACGCTGCCGTCTCGTCTACCATTTTAGTGCGATGGAAACAAGCCGCGGTGCGGCAGGTGCCAGAACCTCGGTGTGCCCGAGTGCGTCTACGAAGTCCCCGTCCGCCAGTCCAAGGAACATCTGCGGGAGGAGATTGAGCTGCTGAACCGCCAGAAGCGGAGCCGCGACCAGATCCTCGCCGCTCTGGCCAGCCCTGACCGGCCCGACCTCCGCGAGGACGTCTTGGCGCGCCTGCGAAACGGCCAGACCGCCGATGGCATCTCCGAGTGGCTCGCAGGCGTGCTGTCTTCCTCTGCCGGACCATCCGGTACGCGACCGGGCCCTGTCAACCGCCCCTCCGTGTCATCCTCGACGTCTCGAAATGAGGGCAACAACCCGAGCCCCTATGCGTCCGGTAGCGTAGGCTCGTATACCGGTTTCGTCAGCGGCGGTCAATCGGGTACGGTCAGCCCCGCGTCTGGCCGTGCTCCGCATAGTCAGCAGCCCACACCCAGTTCGCATGGCGCCTGGGGCGGCTATTTCCCTCCCCGCGGCGGCCACGAGTCTCACGCCTCGAGCAGCCGTCGTCTGGATAGCATGGAGTGGACTGCAGCGTCTAGCGGTCAGCAGAGAGTGGGCCACTGGCTCGACAACGAGGGTGGTGGTTCCGAAGAGCACAGGTTTCAGGGTCTCGACCAGGTGCTCAGCCCCGAGATCCCAGAGATGAAAGTTCCAGCGGGGGCCTGGACCAAGGTTACGGACGATTCGCGGCTCATTCAACACCTCTTGGCTCTGTACTTTTGCTGGGAGTACCCGACCTTCGCCTCGCTGAGCAAGGAGCACTTCCTGAAGGACTTCCAGGACGGCCGCGTCCGATACTGCTCCTCCATATTGGTCAACGCCCTGCTGGCCCTGGGATGTCGCTTCTCCAGCCACCCCGCCACGCGCGCCAGCTCCGACGACCCGTACACCTCGGGAGACCACTTCTTCAAGGAGTGCGTGAGGCAACTGCGCGAGGAAAATGATCACTACCGCCTGACGACTATCCAGGCCCTGGGGATCATGTCCATAAGAGAGGCCAGCTGTGGACGCGACTCGGAGAGCTGGTACTACGCCGGCCAGAGCATGCGACTGACTCTGGAGATGGGCCTTCAGATGAACGACGACGGCGGGGACGACGAAGACGAGACCGCAGTGCGCTCCGCCACCTTCTGGGGAGCCTACTCCCTGGACCTGTGCGTGTCAACCCCCCCAATTCGCGCGACCTCCTCTTTCGCCCCTCCCCCCTATGTGTCTAACAGCGTGACCGTGTCATAGTGCTTGGTGTCTGGCCACGGGAACTCTCCCTCAGTGCTCACGGTCTCCCCGACTGCCGCCCAAACCCGCCATCATCAACGATATCGAAGCGTCCTTGTGGATACCGTACACGGACAATGGTGAGTAGGGCCATACATATGCTTTCCAACACTGGCTTTTCAATTCTCCCGGACGTGGTATATCGCACATCATGCCTCGAAAACGAAATTTGCGATCTGACCGGATTTTTTCGTCGCTAGGCGCTCCTCTGGCGCGGGCTTCCCAGCAGCCGTCTAATGTCCGGTCCGTGTACAAGTGCTTCTGCGAACTCAGCGAGCTGGTGCACCGGTCGCTGTATATCCTCCACACGCCCGGCAGGCCGGTGACGAGCCAGAACCTCCAGAGCATATACACCGAGTATCTGAGCTGGTACGACAAGGTCCCGGACGTACTGCGACTGGGACACAATTTCACGCCGTCCGTCTTATTTGCCCAGTAAGTCGTTTTTTTGTGGGACACTCCGAAATGGCCCGGATGGAGCTGATTCGCGGGACAGCATGTACTACCACTTCGCGATACTACTCTTGTTCCGCCCCTTCATCAAGCTGCGAATAAGAGACTCCAGCCTACTCCCGCGAGACATCTGCATGCAAGCCGCAGACGCGATCCAAGGCCTCTCAGGGTCCTACTCCAAACTGTACACCCTACGACGCACGCCCTCCTTCGTCCCCTACTTCGTCCTCACCTCGGCAATCATGCACCTGACCATCGGCGCCGAGAAGTCGTCCACCCCGAGCAGCGGCCCCCTCCCGGAGCGCACGCGCATCGACCCCGAGCTCGCCCAGTCCATCAGCCGCGGCATCGCCGACCTGACCGAGATGGCGCCCTGCCACCACTTCGCCGAGCAGGCCCTCAACATCCTGCTGCACCTCGCCCGGCGGTGGCACCTCGACATCCGCGTCAAGGGCGGAGACCACAAGGAGGCGCCCCACCTCAACCACCTCCTCTCGCAGCACAGCGCCCCCGGCGCCAACCCCCCGGGGACGCGGCCCTCCATCGACAGCCTCAACATCTTCGTCCCCGAGGTCACGGCGCAGGACGTCATGTGCGCGTGGGGGCTGGTCGGCGGCCAGGAGCAGCCGTTGTCGTCGTCGGCGGGCGGTGGTGGTGGTGGTGGTGGTGGTGCCGCCGAGCAGCAGCAGCAGCAGTCGGAGGCGGCGGCGCGCGACACGCGGCGGCCGTGGGAGGAGCCGCCGGCGGCGGCGCAGCAGGTGCCCGCGCGGATGAGCGAGCCGGAGAACCCGCTCTTCTGGCCGTTTCCGATGCAGGGGCGGCCGCTGATGCCGAGCGGGGATAAGTTGTTGGAGGCCGGGTTTGAGCTTTTGTGATTGGGGGTGGGGAGGAAGTTTCCTGTGCCGTTCGGATGATGGGGGGATGTATCGCTGGCTCTGGGGCGACTGATGTGTGCCTGTACAATATGCATCTCCATTGGTGTCTGCCAGAGCATCGTGAAGGGTGCATAATTAAATGGAATTTTAATATTCATCATCTTGGCAGTTCGTACTGATTTCGTCAAGATTCAAACTCATTGCAGCGACGGACGTTTTATAATCCTCTCTACTGTGCTTGTATGCAGCCGACCGAATAGCCCGGCTGGCTGTCATGGAGGGCTCTACTCCTTAACTCAGCGTCACTGTACCGATACACTCATTTGTCTGTCTAGTCATGCATCGTCGTCTCGACGTCGTGTCTCGAGTTGTTCGTCTAGACATAGACGGTGTAGTCAAATGCGGCACCCTAGGCATGTACCAATGCTGTGGCAGCAAGAAAGTGACGGTCATCAACCAAAAGACTGACTGACTCAATTTCTTTTTTCATGTGAACCGTTTCCATCACTGACCGTGCTGCTCCATCTTTCAAAACAGAATCAAACCACAAATTAACGCGTCGTGCATATGGGATATGGGACTGGCACAACTACGCTACTACACGAGCAAAGCAAATCCGTGAGACGGGTCCACGGGTGTCTTGCCACTTGGGCATCGGCGCACTCCATCAACCACGTCATGGATTATATGCAACTGGATCGGTGTCAAATGTGAGGCGAAGGATACGAACTCACCAGGACAAGAAACGAAGTGAGAACTGGCAACGCGAGGATCAGACTTGGAACGAGACGCTAAGGTGCTAACCACGGCATTGCAGCAAGATAAGATGCGGGGACATTACGAGCAGGAAATATATGAAAAACGCAACAGAGCGAAAGGGCCTTTGAAACGGACTATCGATGAATCTCCTATTGTCCCCCAGGAATCTCGTCTTGGCTGTAGCTAACTGGTAGCAGTGTATTGTGAAGGTCACAGCAGTTGAAACCAGAAGGCCGTACGTGCCAGTAAAGCTGCCTGGCTGACTCCATCCTAGATAAAGTAGTAGATAGAGTGGCACTGGCTAGGTCCCTGGTTGAACATGCTATGCTTGTCGTCCTTGAAACCCGCAAAGGCCTTGAACTGGTTGCCACCATCACTACACATTTAATGTAAGTAAGTTGATATTTGACTCGCCGCACCGCACCCACTAGACTTACCCAACATGGCTGTAATCAGGCTGCGACTGCGCATCAGCGTTGATAAACCAAGCAAACCTCACGCCGGCAGAGAACGTGCAAGCCTGAGCGGCGCCCTCCCAGTGGAAGAAAAAGTCGGTAGACATGGTGCAGATGTTGTCCGAGTCCGGGGGGTGGTTGCAGTCGCCGTCGTTGGGGCAATACTTGTCCACAACCCCGGGTTAGCAAACGTGTACCTACTCCGCTTTGGAAAAGTGCCCAGGCACAGGAATCGGGGTAGGTGGCAACTCACGACGACGTAGGACCTCGGGGGAAGCACGGTGCCCTCGCCTCCAAAGGCGTCGCAGTTCACGAGATGGACTCCGTCGCCGGCACGCTTCGTGAGGAGCGGGGCGTCGTTTGCAACTGCCACGTCTGCGGCAGGTGCGGCAGCCGTGAGCTGGAGGAGAGGGGCGAGGAGGGCGAGGAGAAGCATCGTGGTTGTCTATGAGTTGGCGCGTGGACTGGGAGACGGTCGGTGGTGGTGGATTGGATTCTTGGACTAGCATAGGAAGGGTCGTGACAGCGTTTATATACACATTGCTGGTGAAGAACAGGTTCGTTGAGGCCGTACAAGATCACGGCTTATGGATTATGTCCTTCACAGTCTCACTGCTTGGGGCCGTCATCTGGCTGATCCCGCTGTCTTCCCGATGGCTGGATTCTACGCCTTGCGTGGCTGCATTGCTTCAGCTGATGTGCTTGTGAAACCGACCTTCCAACGCATTATATCGTATTCGCGGATCAATCTTGCGAGTTCTTAGGAATTCAAACATACATCATGTGTAGTTACATACTCAAGAGTCGTGGAAATGAATAGCTTGTACCGGTTAAGCTCCATGTAAAGTACCGGTACCTGAATCTAAGTCTAACTATTTTGATTATGTCTTCTTCCCGACTAGAGAAATAGCGGTCAGTTCGAGTAAAAGCCGTCTGACCGGATGTCAGTCACGTAGTCACCAGTCAGTCATTGTGGCCTCAATCAGCTCATGAGCCAGCAGTACTTCGACCGGAAGGCCCGAAACCCACAATTCAAGAAGCGAGTGCATGACAATATAACTCACGATGGAGAGTAATCACTGCAATACAACTCTCTATACACACATGTCGTTGTGGATTACGTGAGACCAATCGCAGTGTAACGGCCGGTATAGTAGCGAAGGTGTGTAAGCACATAGCCTATCATGACTCCGTATCATAAGCATGTTCGCTCTCACTCTCTAATTCTAGAACTTTCACTGTGAGTCCCTGAGTTGCCAATAACCGAGATACGGAAGAGACTACGACTTAGTCGCAGAGCTGGAAGCCATTGCTGCTGTATGAGAGACTGTGGTACGTTGAAGCTATGCGTAGAGATGAGTAATCCTTGACCCGACCCAGAGGACGGCTAATCATTCATCTCGACGGCGACGACTCGGCTTATAACTGCACTACCTCTCCTCCGGAATCTCAGGCACAAACATAACCGCCTCCATCGACACAGCAGCCCACTTCGACTCCGTCATGGGCGGCACACCTTCCCCAGCCCGTCCTCCCCCTGTCTGTTCCCCTTTCTCCAGTTCGTCTCCATCAACCGCCACCCTCTCGCCACCGTCCCTCTCCCCTCGTCTCCTCCTCACAGCAGCCGTAGGCTGAAACCCGCCATCCAGTCCATCGATGCCGTCCGGCACATCGACGCAGGCCTGCGCGTGTCTTCCCGCAGAGGAGAAGGGAGACATACGGCGTCGACGACGGCGGCGACGACGGCGGCGATGCTTGAGGGTTACCCACTCGTCGTCGTTGGGGTCGTAGTCGTCTATGTCTGGGATACTGTCTGTGTCGCAGCTACCTGTGTCCGACTCCTCAACGACGCTGTCGTCGTCCGAGGCTGCGAGGTGGCTCAGGACTACGAATTCGGCGTCGGTGTTGGTGTCGAGGAAGAAGGAGGGGGAGGGGGAGGGCGAGTCTGTGGCGTCCTTGAAGCTGTCGGTGTCGCTGTCACTATTGCTGGCACTGTCTGTGGCGGGGTCTGTGACGTTGTTGGAGCTTTGCTTGTGCCTGCGGTGACTCTTCTTGCTCGATTTCGAGGCGGGGGGTGTCTCGCTGCTGGTAGTGGTGGTGATGGTCTTTGCATTCGACGCTCCGATGGCGCCAAAGAACGTGCTGACTCTTCGGCTGGATGTCGGGCACATGTCAGCTTCTCGTGCTTCCTGAGTGATGGGAGGCCTCTCAGACGTACCTTGAGTCCAGTGCTGACTGCACCACGCCCGCCCCCTTCCTCTGGGCGGCCTTGCGAACGTGACTGGTGGCCCTTGTTGCCCAGTGACTGGTGGTGGTGAAGTAGCCGCTCATTGTGCTTTTAGTCAGGGGTTGTCACTCTGTTAGGGGGAATTCCTTTGTATGATTCTGCTTCTGTAGGTCATATGCAGAACTTCTCAGATCAAGGGAGAAAAGCTCTGTGGGAAGGATTGAAGAGCAGTTTGGACTGCTCAAAGGAGAATGAAGAGAAATAAAATGTAGCCATGGCCCTTGTCTCAGCTGCGTGTCTGTAAGTCAGACTGAGTTCGTCTCGATGCTGGTGCGACGCACAAAACCTTGATAGAGGCAAATTCTTCCTGATACCTTGCCCTCAGTGCATGCCCACATCTTACACACAACTCTCGGGGAGGTAGGGGGTTTCTGGTTTACAGACTTGTCTCAGAGTGGCTCTGCCTCTGCGTTTGCTATGTGATGGTGTTCGAACCTTGCACACTGGTGAATGCTGCTACCTGGAATATACGTCATGTCGACAAAGAAGGAATCCTTCCCCTGCGCTTCAAGGATAGATGAAATATGGTAAGGTCGAGATACATACTTCGAGATAGAGCTGTGTCCTACGAGTAAGCCTGAATTCGGAGAAATACAGTCACTCGTTCCATCTCTTCTCCTAATGCGTCGAACCCCAACACAACCAAATCTCAAACCCCATCAGCCCACCACCCCTTCCTCAGCGCCATGCCCTCCGTCTTGGGCGCCGTCTGCACAAAACCATGCCTCTCGTACAGCTTCCTACCCGGCCCGTCAGCCAGCAGCGTGACGTACGGTTCGTTTCCTGGGCCGACAGGAGCATTAGCCTTGATGTAGGCTAGCAGCTCCTTCACAATGACGTTGCCAAATCCCTTGCGCTGGTGCTCAGGCAGGGTGGCCATGTCGGCGATGTGAAAGTACCAGCCGCCGTCGCCAATAATGCGACCCATGGCCACCGCCACCGGGTGGGCGTCAGAGGCAGAGGGGTCGATCCACGAGATGTAGCACCCGTACCAGCTGCCAGCCGGCACTGGGACTGCCTGTTCTTCTGACTTTGGCGTCAGGCCTGAGGCCCGACGGAGATGGCAGTACTCGGACACGCTGGGGTAGCCCGGCTGGAGGGTGTAGCCAGCCGGAAGGGGCGGTGCTGTTGCGGATTTTTCGGGTGTTGGGGGCATTTTGAGTTAGAGTTTAAGGGAAATATGTACCGTCTGGGTTCGGGTTAAGGTTAAGATTCTGACGAGACAAATGAAGTTTTGGATTGGATACAGAATATGTCCCTCAAACCAACGCTCTGAGGAAAGTCAAGGAGTGCATACAATGACTCAGAGGTAACTCCGTCGGCCCTCCGAGAATACTCCTCCGGATCGCGGACTTCGGACCGTCGCGTCCCACCTTCCTAATGTCGTCATTAGCTCCGCGTACCGAAGCACGACTTCACGTGACTCGACTCTTGGTGTGATTTCTCTCACTAATGTAGTACGTACCGAGACCAANGACAAATGGTATTGGGTAGAGGTACACAGAGGGAAACGCAGGGGCCTGTACGAGACCATAGCAAAGTGGGCGAATCGGATGTAATTAGCGGGCAATGGCCCTTTAGGCTTAGTGCCCCCGGGCGAAATATAATCCATCCATCCATCCAGTACGTACCGATGTGGTACGTACCGTTCTTTCAACGACATTCTTACCGTGCTTCGTGTTCGCCTCAAAGATGAAAATAGAACGCAAGCTCGCATCTCGATACGGTGTTCAGACTTCCTGATTAGACTTGGATGAGCTTAAGTTCTTGAACTCGGGCCAAACCACCTCTTAAACCAGCCTGACACCGACTCTAGAACTGTCGTTGACACCATGTGCATCTACGGGGCACAAATCTGACACCTGGACCTCGTCGTCGACTGAGTTCATCGCTATGTCGGGGTTCATTCATGGTTTTGTCCGATAGCCTGTATGATGGAAAGCATGGCTTCTCAAACGCGCGAGTCGTGCTCGACATGGACACGAATTGGCTGTCGGTGCAGCTCCTATACCGTCGCCATTCCCTCTTCTGCTCGGGAACAGACTCATTCTATCTCTATAAAGATGTCGACAGCCAATGCAAACACTGCCGCTCTTGGCTCTCCTTTTGCTTCTCCTATTCTGCGCTGTTCTTTTCACTCCATCCCTGTGGCTGCTCGTCTTAAACATGGGAAGTTGCTATTCCACATCGTGCCGGAATGATAACAAAATCACGTCCGGCAACAGCAAATGTCCTCGGCAGTCAGATAGTCCTCACTCGGCAAAGGATTGCAAGTGGTTTGATTCTACTTCTGGAGACGGTGGTTCAAGTCCAAGTCAACCAAGCGGACCGACTTATAAGTCTGAGCCTGTCATGGACATTCCATCTTCAGGCAAGAGCACAGCAGCTTCCGATTCCGAGTCTGAGCTGCCGGCACCGCCACCGCAGCTAGAGCCTCCTACATCTGATGCGTCGGCAATATCGTCATCAGAGCGGCGGTTCGGAAGGTATTTCCCAGACTCAGACTCGGATTCCGACTCGTCAACCTATCTCGAAATCCGCTGTAATAACCACCAGGGCGCCAAAAGCCAACAGCAGGACCGACAATCTCCTAGAGGCAATAGGCCACTTGATGTTCCGTCGAGCTAGCCGGTCATTTCTGATTTGGTGTGCTATGGGGACAGAGTTTCATCACTGATGGGAATAGGGTTCGGAACTCGGCCAGGACGAGGGACGTATAACCACCGACATGGCATGGCCAGTCAGGAAGGACATCTCGAGCCGCTGAGGATCGGTCGCGGGAGTGCGTGTAAAGGCTATATCGGTCATGTGCCCCTTGACTTGGACGTGCCATTGTCAAAGTGTATCTTGCTCAGCCTGAACCTTGGATCTTCTCGCAAACCTAATCTCTCAAAAGTCCTCATCCGGCAGTGGATATCGCCCAAACTGCACTACAGACCCTTCAAGGTTCGATGGATAACCTTCGACCGCAGCTCCGAGCTTATAGGACAAACTTTGACTGCCGTTGATTTGGGCAGCGGACTAGGCATATATCACGGCACATGCTGTCTTGTCTAAACGCCCACCTTCTCACTTGGATATGACACCATATCTGCAGCACCATAGCAGATTACACTCTTCAGTCAAGCAAGTCTGCACGCATTCTCTCACAATGGGCGCCCCAGCTAGCAACCGCATCCATCGAGCCATGCAGCGCGAGCTATTTGCACACGATCCAGAGCCGTCATGCAGAAGACGACACAGCCCAGTTCAAACTTCAAGCAATAAACCTGCCGCTGATCGCCAAAAGACAAACATGGCAAGCAAGAAGCCATCCACGGGCACCGCTAAGATACAAGCTCATAGTCATGGGAATGATACCACCAAAGCCAATCAACGGAGGAAACCCATGAGTCGTGCATCCGTATCCGAAGGCAAACATGGCCACACCCTCCAGGACGCCGCTATTGCAGCCGAGCGCATCGAGAGAAAGAACGGAGCGATCTCGCGTCTGAGCCAGAGGACACCGACTCGTCGCCGAGAAGAATCCAGTAATCGCCGGGACCCCCAAAGTAGCCAGGCCGCCACCCTCCACGGCAGCACCACCACAAGCGTCCAAGCCAGAGGCCCAAGTCGAATTCCGCGACCGATCCGCGACACGAAGGCCACACGCAGATACCGGAGCACCTATTTCCGTAATGCAGAAGCGGGACGCAAGACCCCGCCCGCAGCACCAAAAACACCATCCGGCACGGCCCCTGGCGCTGCGGTCAGCCAGGCATCAGCACCATATCCCTCCCCCAGTCCGGAGTCAATCGTCAACCACCAACCCAGCGATGTCCCCGACCATTCGCGCACCCAACTGCCCGCCGCCATCACCGCCGAGCGCGTGTCCGAGCCGAGGCAGACACGGCGGTTCTTCTTGTCGCCGCCGGTAACCACGCACTGGAGGATTGTCGTCGAGCGATCCAGCTTGTCTCCTATCCCCGAAGAAGATCCTATCCCGGAAGAAGAAACAGATAGTCCACCTAGTCCTAGCTCACAGCGTCATCAGTCGACACAGACGGTACATCCGCTTCAAGAACGCGGCGGTCCGGGCTCTCAAGCCTTTGGTATGCTCTGCGCGGGCGTGTACGCGCCCGAGAGACGTGTGTCAGGCGCTGCGCACCGTCAACAGTATGAGCGGACGCTTCCCGGGCTGGGCAGGAGGAATGCCATGAGAGAGCTTAGAAGGGAAAGTATGGCGGCGGACGCAGACTCGAATGTGCGGGAAATGCTAAGCACACGGGACGAGGACGTGCTGCGGCAGCATTTCCGCGGCACGGGGACGTCTAGATGGAGCCTACACGCGGTCGATAATGAGTGTGCGCTGATGTACAAGACGGCCGCTGTCGAGGACAGAGGAGCGAACACGACACGGAGGAGGAGGACAAGCTTCAGGGCTAGGATCCGGCGGATCCGTTTCTGGTTGGTCGAAGGTGTTAGGAAGGGTCGCGACCGGGAAGTCTTTGCTGGAAGGCGGTAGACGCGACTCTCGGGCGGTGTGAGGAGGCTGCTGTGCTTTTTAACGAAGATACCCGGCGCATATGAGGCATTAACGAGCATAGGTGGTGATGCGGACAAAGAACAAGCGCTGTCCTCAGTCGTTTGTTGGTATGCTGTTTTGAACGACATTCTCCCGCCATTCGGCTGCGTCTTCTCTTGTTGTGTTTCGCCTCATCAGCTTGTTTATTCTTGCGATTTTGACGCGGCGTCTATCAATCTCAAGCTCTATCGCCTAATATATGTTTATTCACCGGCCGGTCTCTCACTCTCGCCTTCTATCCACAATACGATTGTCCAAGAGCCACGCCGCAGTCCTCCCCAGTACTAGCTCGAGACATTGTCGCTCGTACCACGTCGCTAACCGCCTCGGGATGAGGTGCGAGCAACGCCTTGTCAGGGGGGAGCACGGAGCTGATCGGACTCACGCGGCGCGCAACCGCGAGAAGATGCGCCTGTCCGGGAGTCCAGACGCGCGGACAGAGGAGCATGCACGACCTCAAGCTCGCTGACTTGGCCCATCCACTCGCCCAAGAAGCGCGGCGACCAACCTCGAGCCTCGGCCATAGACCCGCGCTGCCTCGGGATCTCCGACATACCGCACAAGACCGCGGGATAGGTGTTTGCGGGTTCCAGGCGGCTCCTTGCGCCTAGCTAAGGAGCGGCTTTCCAGCTCCTTAGAGGTTAAGCCGGCGCGCGAGGAGTCGTCCCGCCCTTATCCGACCATGCGGAGGCAGCAGTTATACGCCCGCCGTTCATGGTAGGCGCCGGCTTGTTGACTCGGCGTGTTTACTGCGCATGTTGATTCGGCGCGCTGACCCGGCAGGTTGACTCGCTTTATGTTAACTTGCGACTTGCGACTCCCGCCTCGCTTTGTTGACTCGCATATTAGCTGTTTACACTAGGCGCGCTGGCTTGTTGATTTGTATGTTGACTGTTTATGCTGGGCGCGCCCGCTTGTTTACTTGGGTTGTTGACTGGGCATGTTGACTCATATGTTGACTCGCACATCGACTCGCACGTCGACTCGTATGTTAAGTCGCATGTTGACTCGCTATCCATTAGCTATCGCGGCTCGAGAAGCTGGCCATCCTACAGAGCAATCCCGCCCGCCTCCCCCAAGTCAACTAGGCTGTCCTTCTATAAGCCCTGATCTTCTCAAGCAGCCTTCTCTCCTCCTCCGCCAGGGCGAGTAACTTCCTCACCAGCTGCGCCTCGTTTCTAACCAGGGCGAGCTGCTCTTGAAGCTCGGCGAGCTCGTCGTCTTGACTGTGCGCATCGACCGCCTGCCTTCTGGGTTCTATCTCTGTCCGCTCACGGCCTGTGGTCGGACTGTCGTCGTCGAGGGTGTGAAATTCCGCGACAGGAGGGCCGGATTGCACTGGCTCTTTGCCATCAAGCTGAGGAGCCGGCGCATTAGGATCATCGACCCCTAGGCCCCTATCGGGTCGTGTCGTTGGCTCCTTGTTTGTTGCCTCAACTTTTGTCGGCTCAGCTTTTGTCGGCTCAGCTTTTGTCGGCTCAGCTTTTGTCGACTCAGCTTTTGTCGAATCCCTCTCCGACGTTCCGCCACTCCCATCAACCCACTGCCGGATAGTAATCATCTGCTTGTACGACTCCAGATCGACGCTTCCCAGGTTATCGGCATCCTCGACGCTGCCCCTGCTGAGCTCCGGATTGAAGATGACGTCCTCTCCCTTATGGCGCTTCCCAGCCATGCGCTTCGCCGCCCTCTTCCAGCTGTCCTTGACCCACTCGTGGTTATCGACCTCGCCCCTAATGACAATGTCGGCCGAGAACTTGGCCCCGCGCGGATCCGTCGCCGTCCGCTCCCGCCTGAGCAGCACCGCCGTCTGCACCAGGCTCGGGATCCCGCTCTTGACGTGCCTGGTGCTGTTCTCGCGCAGCGTCCAGATGACCGTGTTGGTGCGCTTCTTCCCGAAGCTGCCGCTCTGGCCCAGCGCCCTGGCCAGGCCCTCGACCCTCGCGTAGCCCTCGATCGCCATGCTCTCCTCGAGCTGCCACGTGTAGCCCATGGTGGCCTTGCCCAGGCCGAACGCCGCCTCGAGGCTGGGGCTGACGCTGTGGCTGACCTTCTGCTCCTTCTCCGACTTTGACATGGCCCACGTGTTGGACGGCGCGATCTTCTCCACGTTGCCCGCCGAGAAGGTGATTGTGATGGTGGCCTCTTTGAAGCGCCGCGCGTTGCTCCGCGGGAGGAAGACGAACTGGAAGACGATCAGCGTGGCGGGCGAGCCGTCCTTGACCATGGTGCCGTGCACGACCTGGGCCATGTCGCATTGCACCGTCAGGGCGTTGTCGCCGACGTCCTCGTCGATCGTCCTGCAAGGCTGTTCCTCGCCGCCAAGATCGTTCACTCGGACCTCGAAGGGCGCCTTGAGCTCAGCGCCCGGTGCTTGTTCTGAGGGCTCGTCCTCGTACAGGACAACGTCGCAACGTGTGTCATCATCATCGTCGTACTCGTCGTAATCTGACATTGTATTTGACGGCGAAGCAAAATCACGGCCTTGCTATTTGTTACGTATTCTTTGTCACATCTTCAACCGAAAGAGCTCAACAGACTATTTGCGCAACGTCGATTAAGATACGCGGCCGGCGCGGACCGAGCTGAGGCTACTGTGTAACCCCTCCTTGGGGGACGGTAGGCCTAAGGCTGTAATAACACGACAGGGGCTTCCCCCATCATGATCAGCCCTCAATGTACTGCGACATTGCGAAGGATTTAGCTCCGTCGGCCTTCCATTTCGTTTACCAGCGCCCTTCCCAGGCCATTAATTGGCTAGATAATCCTTCCTGGATCACGCATTTCAGCCCCAGGATGTGACGTGTCACGGCCCGACCCCTGCAACCCTTACCAGTCCCCCTCGTCGATCGCCTGAACCGGCCGAGTGCCCCGCCTCGACAGGGGTTGTATAGGAGGGGCAAGTTCTGCTGTCGCCGCTTCCTGCTTTAGCGTCGTCGACGGCTCCGGCGGCATCCCGACCAGCAGCTTCTTGACCAGCTCGTCGCGGATCAGCGCCGTCTTCGCATCGCTGCCGCTGTTGACGAACTTGGCGGCCACCTTGCCGAAGAGCCTGCGCACCGGCAGCCATTTGCTGGCGGGGTTGGCGTCCAGCGTCCCCTCGGACTGGATCCTGGCGAAGGCGTTCTTCATCCCCTGCGGCGTCCGCAGCCACTTCCACTTGGGGTCCCCGACCGTGACCTCGCCGCTCACCAGCGCCGTGTGGAGTATCATGGCGGCCAGGCCGGCCGCCAGGGCGCACGACAGCGAGCTGCCGCTGTACTTGTGCCATTCCTTGGGAGGATCGTCGGTGTTCTTTCTCGATGTGCTCTCGACCTGGATGCCCAGGTCCACGCCGGGGAGGAAATAGTCGCACGACTTGTCCTCGGCGCTTATCTGGCCCCAACTCACCTTTTCTTGCGTGGCCGCACCGATGCAGAAGATGGTGATGCTGTTGCCGATCCGGGACAAGCTCCACGGATACGTGTTGTTCTGCATATAGTCCGCGCCCTTGTCCGGGTTCGCGCAGAAGAGGAGGATGTCCTTCTCGGCCGCTTGCTGTAGTGCCTTGCGAAGCCGCTCCTCACGCCGATTTTGGTCCGAACCCCTGGTATCAGCCTCTTCCTCGTCGATAGCCCAGCTCATGGAGATGATGTCAACCTCTTCTTGCACTGCCCACTCAATTGCCTGCAGATGGCCAGGCGTCAGCTTAAGTCCTGCGGGATGCCGTTGGTCCTGGCTTGACTCACCTCTGCCGCCGACTCGAGAGTGAAGGTGACTCTCTCGCGCTGGCTGTCCACTTTACGTCGATGCGGCTCGGGCTCGAGCTTGGCCACGTAGAACCTCACATTTGGACAGACCCGGCGGATGTAGTATGCCATGACCGTCCCGTGGCCGGTGTGGGAGCTGTTGTAGTTTCGATAGTAACCCCTTCTGCTCGACTTCGTCTTGGCGGACTCGACCCGCTGCCAGCTCGCCTTCCCGGTCTGGATATTGTGGTCTAACGCAGCGTAACTCGTCTTCACGCCGTCGTCGATCAACGCAACTCTGATCGGACGACGTCCAGGCGAAGGGACGCCCTACCCGTCCAGTCAGTGCCTGAGCTTGTCTCGCTCTGCATTGTCGTCGACGTGTCACTCACCGGTTCGAATAGTTCCATGACGTCCGCGAATTCGTCCATGCACTTCACCCAGTCCTGCCTGGATAGTGGTTCAAGTCAGCCAGCTGATGATCTTGATTGTATGACTGAGTCTTACTCTTCAAAGCCTTGCTCATTCTCGCTCTTCAGCTTTGAGGCTGATAACTCCGTCACAACAGCCTTCTTGCGCCGCACAACGTTAAATCTGACCAACAAGGGCGGTTTGTTGCGGATTCGCTCCTCGGAATCGGATTGTCGGGCGAGTTTCGACGTCGCTTCAAGCTCCGCCTTGAACTTTTCGGCGTACATCTGGACGCGGTCCAAAGATTCCAGCCCCTGGCCGAGCGCGGTTCTGGTTAATAGCTCTCCACAATCTGTGATTCGTTCCGCGCTGCTTATGAGATGCTCACCTGGTTTATCTCAACGTGAACTCGCTCCAGCTATCCTACGTCAGTGCCCAGAACTCTGCGTATGGCTTTGAACGACACCTACCTCTCTCAATCTCACAAGCCCTTTCTGGTCAGCCCAGCTCTGCAGGACTGCCCGTAGTCCACTGCAGTAAAGATACAGCGTCTTCACAGTACCCCCAGCCGCCTCGACAATCACGTCGGTGGGAATGTCCAGCCGGCGCCAGTCCAAAGTCTCAACATCCAGACCCTTCAGACACTCGATGATTACTCTATCGCTGTGCGGGCTCTGTGCGTGCGCATCCTGGTCGCCGTCGGGCTTCGCTCCGTCCTCGACCAGGATTTCGAGGATCTTCTTCACCGCGATTCTCTCCACGCCCTTCTTTGCCTTCAGCCAGTTGAATATCAAGTAGAGGTCGATGTTCCCAGCGCCGGCCCACTTGCTCGCCTCTTTGCGGATCGAAGCGCTCGCGTCGTCCCAGCGTATAGAGACGTTATTGGATATCTGCACGCTCTTCAGCATCGTGTCGAGCTTGTAGTGGCTGTTTAGGGAGTCGAGGCGTTCCCACGACACCGTTTCGTCCTCCAGCGTAAGGAACAGCTCTCGAGCTGGCCGGAACCGTCAGCCGCAGTCCTATTCCACGCGACTTTCGCGGAAGCCAGGGTTGGGGCATTACTAACCATTGTCTCTCGTGTACATTATGTCCCTGCAAGTACCGTTATCGAACTCCCTGATACATTGAAGCTTCAGGAAGTCCTCCAGCTCTCGGAGCTCCGATTCGTTGCCGCCCGAGTCTTTGCTATCCCCCTTGAAGGTCTTGTTTCTGGCTCGCTGCAGGGCTTTCTGCACTGACATGTATTGCAGGGGCGTCACCTTCTCCTTCTTCCCGTTCATCTCCAGCTCGCACGTGGTCTTGAGCAGGCGCGGCTGGAACTCGGCGATCTTGCGCGCCCACCAGATCTTGGTCGTGCTCAGCCCGGTCTCGTTGGGCGGGATGGTCAGGGCCCAGTGCAGACAGGTCTGGCCCTTGTCGTCGAGCACCTCAAGGCATGACTTGGTCTCCTTTTTATTGGGATTCCTAGGCGTCGAGACCTCCACTCTTACGTTGCTTACCTCCTTCAGCACGCCCTCGTCAATAGTGAAGTCGGCACTTTCGATCGCCTCGTAGATCACGGGCCGAGCCGACTTGACTAGTCTGCCCGTGTTGTCGTCGTCAAACCAAGTAAACATCTCGGCGAGTGAGCGGACGGCCGCCTGCGAACCGAGGCAGCCGGGCCCTTTCTCGCAGAAGAACCGGACAATCTCGGCTTTCGTGGCCGAATTGAACCTGATGTCAGACTGCTCCTTTGCCTCCTTTCCCTCGGGATTTGTGGTAGGTAAGACTCGAAGAGCCATGACGATTGGCGGGCCATTCCCACTCTTTGTCGCAGGGAGATCGGGCTGCAGGAGGAGAAGGAAGCGAATGAGCGGCTTCAGGCGCTCCAGATGGAACTCGATAGGACCAGGCTTGCCCTCATCTTGGTACGTGGCCGGGTCCAGCACCGTATGCAGTAAGGTGTGGCCCCGGTCACCCTGGGCCAGGAGATATTTCAGAGCATTCTGTTCTTTAGGCCTTGTGGGCTCGTAACTCAGCAGCTCCTTGAGCACAACGTCGTTGTCGGATGCCGCATTCCAATCCTCGCATGCGTTAAACGTTTCGGCCCATTCTTCGTGCTTGGAAGTTATGATGCGTTTGGTGGCCTTCAAGTACTGGACTTGCCATCCGAGCGCCTTCAACCAGTCTTGACGCTTCGGGTTGCGGGTGTCGTCCGACAATGCAACCAGGTTCCTCAGTGCCTCTGCTTCGGCTGTGCCTGGCCCTTGCTGCAGTTTCTGGCCCGTATTGGCCCTGAGACCGTTGGGATTCATCCTTCTGTATATGGTTTGCGCGTGTGAATCATTGGTTTGCTCACCCAACACAGGGTTCGTATGGGAAGGGATTTCTTCAAATCACGCGAGCGCGACGAGGACGACGAGTGCTTAATGCTCGGAAGGCCGCTTATGATGAGGAATGATGGGGTTTATTCCTGTTGCTGTTAGTGTGTCGGCGCCCTGTAAAGGCTGCAGCTAGGTGTCAGCGTTGCAATCAAGGTAACAGGGGGGGCATGTATCGGTACATGCATGCATGGTCAAGTGCGCCAAATGGCGTATCGGCTGCCTTTCAGCCCTGGACCCGAGGGTCCCACGCGGCATTGTCTGCAGCTGCAGGCGACTAACACCTCACTTTCTTTTGACAGATTATTTTGATCGAGACGAGAGAGTACCGGGAAGGCGCAGAGACACATCGGAGCTGACGAGAAAGACACATTCGATATGTCTCTTTCAGACTCCATTGATCACCTGGCACCTCTGGAAGCACTGGTCGATGGGGATGCCCAGCCGCGCATCGGTGGATTGACGACTCTTTCCAACCTTCTCGGGCCAGGTATAGAAGAGTTCCAAGTCAAGTGAGCATTATCCCGGGAGGGAGTGTTACCATTGTCCTATGCTGTTGTCACTTACCGCCCGCTTAGCATCATAGCAGTCCACGGACTTGGTGCAAGTCCAAGACAGACATGGACTTCAGGGCCCACCGAGAAGAAGAACAGGTGTATGTGGCTCGAGGACATTCTTCCTGAGCAAGTTGATGACAGCCGCATCCTGAGCTTCGACTACAAATCTGGCATCGAAGACGCTGTCGATATTCTTTCTGCCGAGGGCATTACACAGGCTGCTCAAGAACTCCTCAACGAGATTTTGTCACGCGAGGCGGGCAATGTGAGTTTACAGTGGCAGATGAGCTGCTCTCGTCTCTTTAGGGCTGACGGGCGCTTCGTAACAGGACTTGGAGATACCGAAAGCCATGACACCGTTAGCCTTCGTCGCTCATGACGTAGGCGGGCTCATCGTCAAAAAGGTCGGTCTTACACTTCCAGTCGGTTCTGCTCCATGTGGCTAACCACGGTGGGCTACCAAGGCTCTTGCGATGGCAGAGCAGAGCGTCACTTATCGCCACATATCCGAGGGTTGTGGCCAGATAGTAAGTGTCTGCATGCTCCTATATTCTCACTGGACACACTGTAACGGTCCAGGTATTCTTCTGCACTCCACACAGGGCAGTGGACCGCCATTCCTGGGAAGATCTGATCTTGAACATCGCCCTTGCTTCAGCTGCGCCGACGGCCCTTATGTTGAATGCCGCCAGCCGCGCACGAGCCCTATCGCCATTTCTCGAGGACCTCTCGTCCGAGTTTCTCTCCCTTCCCGCGAGAAGATCAATCACCAGTATATACCAGGAGTCCGGGGGCGCTGATTCGGCTCCCATCGTAAGTGTCCTCAAGTGCCCACCAGGATTTCGACGTCAGATTCCTGACCAAGCTGTTGCATGTAATGGCAGATCGTCAACCGCTACTCCGCGACCACCGGCCTGGTCCATGAAGTCTCCGTCGGGCAGGTAGTATCCCACCAAGACGCTTGCAAACTCAGGGCCGAGACTCCCGTTTATCCAACCGTCGCCAAAGCGCTGAAAGCCGAGACGGAAGCGGTCTACCGCACATGCCTTTCCCGCCTGTGGGACATATCGCCGGCGTTCATAGTTCCAGACCACAGTTCAAGCGTGTTCTTCGATGAAACCGCGCTTGTAAAGCGGCTAGAAACGGACTATAGCGAGTGGCTAGAACGTCAGTCGTCCTGCATCATCACCACCAGCGGAGACAGCGGCGCGGGCAAGAGCTTCAGAGCAAGTGCCTTGTATCACAGGCTGAAGGACGCTTCGAAGTCCGTGGTGTACTTTTCCTTTACGGAGACTGACGCCCGCCGAGCTTCAGCCACGTCATTCTTGAGCTCGGCGGTCTTACAGCTCCTGAACCGACATCCCGAGCAGTTTCCCGCCGTCCGGCATTTGTTTTCGGGAGTGAGCGCCTCCGAAGCGTGGACCTATTCCGGAATCCTGGCTCTATTTCGATCTCTTCTTGGTGTCAAGGGCGATGTTAGCCCCTGCCACCTGATTATCGATGGCCTTCATAGGTGCGACGGGTCTCTCCAACCACTACTGGAGGCGCTATGCGCCATTGCAGCGGGAGATACAGCTCTCAAGCTCGCATTGTTCTCTCAGAGTCCTAACGACTTGAAAGAAGTCCTCGGGAGACATGATAAAATTTGTTTGCCCAGCGTCGAACTCAGTGCTGAGATCGACTCACCGAAGCCGCAAGTGAGATCGTCCGATATAGCCGCCCAGTTGATAAAAGACAAGCCATACCTTTCGAAGGATGGGCTCAGATCCGAGCTGACGGCGGCCCTTGAAAGATGCAACAACGCCACCGAAATATTGCTTACAATAGACTCTCTCCCCACCGCCTTCGACCAAGCAGGTAGCCCTTACACCTTCGGATCGCTGCGAAAGTTGCTGGAGACGCTGCCCCCCTCAGTGCCCGAAGTCATCACTTCCCGGTTCGCAAGCCTTCAGAACTGGGCCAGGATTGCACTCGGGTGGATCTATTACGCCCAGCGACCCTTGACGGTCGAAGAACTGGCGACTGCGTTAATGATCGCTGGTAGTCACCGCCTATCTTTTGACCCGGACAACTCTTACGTCAATATCGCCGCGGACATCGAAGCGGCATTCTCCCCATTTCTAGAGGTCGAGAGAAGCGGTGTCACATTCAGGAACGACAACATCAGGAAACTGTTCCACGATTTGATCAGCGAGGACAGAGCACATGATCGTACCAAACATAAAATTACCAAATCCAAGATACCTCGTGACGCAGACATCGCAAGTGATCTGCTCACGTATCTCTCCTGGCCCCCGTTCGCCGATCCAATGGTCGAAGCCCTGAAACAGGACGAATTCGTACCGCCCACCGGTCCGCTGTTCGGGCTTGCCGCGTACGCGGTGCAGTTCATGCCAGCCCATCTCAAGGCGGCGGGCAACACCTCCGACATCCTAAGTCTCGCCAAGAGTCCCAAGGTCGCCATGCTATGGTCCATCATGAACTCCAAGCTGAACCCGGCTTCTGCGCCTCCGGAAGTCTGTGTGGCGCACCCCTTCCTCCTGGCCGCTCAACTCGGGTTTACCAGCATCGTTCGAGAGCTGGAAGCGAAGGCCAAGCCCGTAGACCGCAATGTCGCAATCGATCTGGCCAGCTGGGGCGGCCATGCGGATGCTGTGGATATCCTCGTGCGAACCGCGGGCGAGGGGCACGTCTTCCATACCGAGAGAGGCCTCGAGTACGCGGCCGTACGTGGTCACGAGGCCATCGTCCGACAGCTCATCCCGCGCATGAAGGCATCACAAACACTGGAGTCCTCTCAGCTGGACGACCTACTGTGCGCGACAGCGGAACTTGGATACGAAAACCAAGTCGTTTTGTTCCTCAGGTGTGACGCCAACGTCGAAGCCGCCCCTGACGGCATGACGTCCCTCCAGTTCGCGGCCCGCAATGGCCACGCGGGTCTTGTCCTCAAACTTCTGGCCGATGAACACGCTGATCCGGACTCCCAAGCAGGATCTGAATCGGACGAGCCCGTGCTGCTTGCGGCAAGAATGGGCTACGAGCCCATTATCAAACATCTAGTCAAACACCACGCCGACGTGACAAGGGTCAGCAAGGACGGCACAGAGAGCACCGCCCTTTTCCTGGCTGCCGAGCATGGACACGAGGCCGTCGTCAAGTATCTGTTGAAGAGCGACGAGGTCGGAGACTGCAGAAGCAGCATCGACCGTGGCAACATCGAACAGAAGACCCCGCTTGCGATTGCCTGCATCCGAGGGCACGACAAGGTGGCACGGCTGCTGCTCGGAGAAGGTGCAAACGCGGATACAGTAGACACGGACGGCCACACGCCACTCTACCATGCCGCCGTCCGAGGTGACGTGAGCCTGGTCAAGGCCATCTTAGAGCAACCCGGCTCAGTAGCCGTGTTCAAGGACATGGGCGACGTCTTCCTCCAAGTAACGGAACTGAACGAGAAAGAGCTAGTCCAAAATATCCTCGACCGAGCCAGCGCCGCTGATATCTTCCTCCAGGACTACTATAGAATAGGGGATGGCCGTAGGGCTCTCCACATCGCTGCCGAGAAAGGGTTCGAGGATATCGTCCTTCTCCTCCTCAGAATAGGCGCCGAGGTGGACGAACCGGACGGCCAGGACATAACCCCTCTAGTGGCGGCGGCTGTGGCAGGTCACGTCGATATCGTAGTGCATTTGCTAGACCGCCGCGCCAGCACGGAGCGGATGATGTCGTTTAACCAGACCATACTGTCGTATGTGGCGAAACTCGCACAGGACTCCAGTCGTCATGCCGACGTCGTCAGGATCCTGTTGGATACGGACATAGACCCCAACGCCCTTGACGCGAGCAGGCGCGTGGCTTTGCACTGGGCTGTGTATAACGGCAACTATCAAGTGACCAAGGCTCTTGTGCGGCATCCCAGAGTCAACATCAAGGCGAAGAGCGTATGGGGTTGGAATGCTCTGCATATCTTGGCGAGGGGCGAGTGGTATAATGATACCGGAGGGAGCTTGGCCGAGCAGCAGAAGAAGAAACTAAGTCTGGCTCAACTCCTGATCAAAGAAGGGGCGGATCCTCTACAAGCAGACGAAGACGGATGGCTGCCGTTGCATCTGGCCGCCGAAGTCGGAGACGTAGCACTGATGGAGCTTCTTCTCGAGGCGGCGCCATCGTCGCTTCGTGCCAAAGACCGGATTGGGCGCACCGCACTCCACTTCGCGATCGAGGAATCCAAGGCGCTGGAGTGGCTCATTGACCGTGGCTTAGAGATGGACGACCAGGATACTGACGGGGCCACTCCCTTGATCAGAGCTGTCTCTGGAGAGGTGGATGCCTCGGTGAGGGTGTTACTAGACAAAGGGGCGGATGTCACACTCGTTGACAGCTTAGGACGCACGGCCTTGCATCGGGCAGCCTCCAATGGCTACGTTCGTATAGGACGCCGACTCCTCAAGAAGGACCCCATGCTGCTCTCCTGCCTTGAACACAACCAGCGCTCGGCGCTCCAGCTCGCCCTCGACACGAACCATCCCGAGTTTGCCTTGATGCTGCTAGATGAGCACTATGCCCATATCACCGACAACGCGCCCGGTGCTACGCTGGAGGACTTGAGCATCAAAAACACGGCCAACAAAGAAACGCCGTTGATATCAGCCGTCACAGCCGTGATAAGTGATGCCGAGACCCAACTAAACGTCATCCGCAAGCTCCGCGAGCTAGGGGCAAAGACCGAAGAGGTGGATGGGATCGGCGACACGGCGCTCCTCGCCGCGGTGAGAAAAGGCGACGTCCGCTACGTACGCGCTCTGCTGGACGACAGCTCAGACAACCGTGCCGACGTGAATGCCGGCGGCGGGACGCGGCCCACGGCGCTGCACGAGGCCGCCAAGAACGGAAATCTGGACGTGGTCGAGGAGCTTGTCACATATGGCGCGAGCGTCAACGTTGAGGGCGGTCAGTTCAACACAGCGCTAACTGCGGCGGCAGCGTACGGCTGGACCGAAATCGTCCAATACCTGCTCGAGGACGCGGGCCAGGACGTGGATGTCAACCTCTTCGGGGGCAACTTTGCCAATTGTTTAAGCGCGGCGATATACTCGTCCTTGTCATATGAATTCTTGGACCGCCTCCTGGCTAAAGGAGTGGACGTCAACGCGACCGACCGTCAAGGACGAACCGCATTCCATATCGCCGCCGGGCGACGCCAATGGATGATCGTCCTTCAATTACGGGAAGCCGAGGGAGCACAAGCTCCCGAGAAGGACAAGCAGGGCCGGACGTTAATCCACCACGCGGCTATGGGCGGAGACCCGAACTCGCTCTGGGAGCTCTTGAACGACAATAACATGCCCTCGGCGATTGAGGAAGGGGACGTCGACGGCTGGACGCCGTTGCATTGGGCGTGTAGGCAGCAGGATCAAGGCGTGGTGCTAGCTCTAGTGGATAGACATGTGAGCAATGGTGTGAGTGCGAGTTCTGTCCTCGAGCAAGCCACTCCGGATGGATGGACGCCATTAAATATTGCCATTACACATGGAGCTGGTGATATCGTGGCGTACATTCAGAATCTGCTCCTAGGAGAGAAGCAGCCGAGAGAGGAGACCAATGGTGATACGGTAGCTGAGTCGACGCCAAAGTCCCCACCGCCGGCAGAGACGAGACTGAGGCCGGGCAGACGCTGGAAGGTCTTGGAACAGCACCCCGATGTGGTTTGCGACGGATGCTTCCTAACAGTAAGTCACACTCCATCTCTGGTTGTCTTTATAGAATTCCGTTTTCTCGTATTGTGGCTGACCGTAAGCGTCTTCGCATGGCGAACAGCCGTTGGTTGGTATTCGATGGCGTTGTCAAAACTGCCAGGACTTTGATTATTGCTTCAAGTGCTTTTGGACCAGCACAGAAACGCACAATGTGGACCACCACTTCAAGGCGTATCCGGAATGGGGCGAGAACAGACGGGATCCGGAGTCCGAGTCTGACGAGGAGCAGGAAGCCGAGGAAGCCGAAGAGAGCGAGTCAAGCGTCGACTCGTGGTAACTGTTTTTGGTGATGATGCAGGCAAAGGTATTGTAAGCTATGTGATGAGGATCAGAATACGAAAAGAGACTGGTAGTTGCTTGATAATGGAATTCTGCTGGTGAACTCAAGCTGGTGATGGCTTCAACGGCACAAAACGTCATGCTTGTACTGGCTACCTGTAGTGTACATCTCCCTACCTTGCCTTACCTCCTGATACCTTATGATTTGTTAGTTGGGCTATGCACGGAATCATGCCCGAACATCGGTTGCCATACTCGCAGTCCTCTTTTCGAGCAGTCTCCTAATTATCTTCCTCTTAATTCCTCCTGAAATCACGCCGTCGACTGACGAATGACCTGCCACATTGTGCACTCAAAAGACATGGCTCGCCATTCCACAAGGAGTGACGCTATTTGACATCATCTGTGTCTCTGCCTTCCCTTCTCGCAGATGGCATACTAAGGCGACTACAAATGGTTGCAGACGGATCAGAAAGATCTCTGAGGTCGCGCTGTCCATTATGTTGATCAGCTGCCAGAACAGACTTTCGTTTGGACTCCTGACAGCATGCACCCATATCGCCAGATCACACATCAATCCGGACATATAAGAGTGCACCTGTTCTGCCGTGTTAGTATACTAGACGATTGCGGACAGTTTCACAGGCCGCGTCCTGATATCGGCAGAAAAGGACATCAGGGGCAGAACCGGTTTCAGCGCCGCAGAGATCGACGACATACCCAAATTCGCACCACCACCAGGCAAGATAAGACCTTAAAAACAGCACCGACTCCCACGGTTTGATGTTCGGCTTACAGGGGCGGTATGGAGTCGCAACCTTAATGCGCACATACCCTCATGTGCAGACATGGGACGGATTCGCGACCGTCTCGTGCCAACCTCTGGAGTATCGCAAACGTCGAGACTCGGCCCAGCTATCGCAAGATCTTCCCGCGTGGGATGCATTTACCACTAGTATATATCCCGTCATGGAAGAGTGCATCTCTTGGTCCCTTGCCAAGCCACTTCCTACGACAACCTGAACGGCGCGGTCCTCTTTCGGACACCAATATCTCCTGCTAAAGATGCGGCTCCTGTTAGCTCTCGCATTGTCTGCGACATGCGTCAGCGCGACACTCAACTGGCGCCCCGTCTCTCAGAGACAGACTCGCCCAGATCCCCTTGCAGCAGCTGCAGGCCACGCGCTGCCGAAGAGGCAGAGCTCGACAAACACAAGCAGGTTCTTGACCGACAAGACGCAAAGTAAGAAGCTGTCCGTACCGCTTTCGCGATTATCACGCGCTGACTTCGTGTCTTACAGAATTCGCCGTCAATGGCGCCAGTCTTCCAAACGTAGGCTTCGACGTCGGGGAGTCGTACGCAGGGTCTCTCCCCGTCGGTGAGGCCAACCCCGGAGCCGAGCTCTTCTACTGGTTCTTCCCTTCCACCAGCGCGGAAGCCGAAACGGAGAAGGAGATTCTCTTCTGGGTCACAGGAGGAGTGAGTTGTCTCTTCCCCTAAAATAGTGTACCAAACTCGGCGCTAACCACACATTGCCCATGTCACCAGCCCGGCTGTTCCTCAGTCGGCGAACTCCTGCAGGAAAACGGCCCCATCCTGTGGCAACCCGGCACGTTCGCCCCCGTGACCAACCCCTGGAGCTGGCACCGCCTCACCAACGTGGTGTGGGTCGACCAGCCCGTCGGCGCGGGCTTCTCGACCGGCAACGCGACAGCCCGGAACGAGCACGACGTGGCGGCGCAGTTCATGGGTTTCTGGCGCAACTTCGTCGACACCTTCGCGCTGCAGGGGTACAAGGTCTACGTGACCGGCTCCTCGTACAGCGGCATGTACTGCCCGTACATCGCCAGCGCCATGCTCGACGCCAAAGACGAGACCTACTTCGACGTGTCCGGCATGATGGTCTTCGACGGGACATTCTCGAACCCCATCCTGCAGCAGGACCTCGTCGCGGCCTCTTTCCACGACCAGTGGTCGAACGTGTTCGCCCTCAACGCCACCTTCAAGAACTCCCTGCACGCCGCCGCCCAGACGTGCGGCTACACCGACTACCTCGCCGAATACCTCGTCTACCCCGCCAAGGGCGCGCAACCCCCCCAACCGCCCGGCTCTCTCCCCGACGGCTCCGCCCCCAAGCCCGGGTGCGACCTGCTCAACGCCTTCTTCTCCGCCGCCGTGGCGACGAACCCGTGCTTCAGCCCCTACGACGTGCTGACCGTGTGCCCGCGCAAGTTCGACCCGCTCGGGTTCGCCGACGGCGTCGACTTCGTCGCCAACGGGTCGACCGTGTACTTCGACCGCGCGGACGTCAAGGCCGCCATCCACGCGCCCCCCGACAGGACCTGGTCGTTCTGCCAGGACGGGAGCAGCACGGGCGGCGTGTCCGTCTTCGTGGACGGCACGGACGACAGCCTCGTCTCCGGGCCCGGGTCGCAGCCCGTCCTTCCGGGTGTCATCGACCGCACACGGAACGTGATCATCGCGCACGGCGCGCGCGACTGGGTCCTCATGCAGGAGGGCACGCTGCTGACGATCCAGAACTTGACGTGGGGTGGGCGGCTGGGCTTCCAGAGCGATCCGCGCAAGGGCAGCGAGCTGGTCATGCCGGGGCTGAGCGACGCCTACGCCTCAGCGCTGCAGCAGGCCGGCGCCGTAGTCGGGCTCACGGCGGGAGGGGGCCAGGGCGTCGTGGGCACCGTGCACACGGAGCGCGGACTGACGTACCTGGGCGTCGACACGTCGGGCCACTTTCTCAGCATGGTGGCGCCCGAGGTGTCGTTCCGTGCGCTCGAGGTGCTGCTAGGTCGGGTGGACGGCTTTGATGGTGAAAAGCCCTTCTCGACCGACGTGGCGTTCTCACAGGCTGCTCCCGCGGTCGGTGCAAACGCGACGGGTGGTGGTGCCGCCATCGCGGCGGGGAGCGGTGCCGAGGCGGTGCAGAAGATTCCTAGTAGCGCGACGACTCTGGATATCCGCGGAGGTGGCCTGGTTTGGATTGTGTTTATGCTTGGTCTTGCGCTTCTGGAGCTGTAGACATGTAACAATGGGTTCTTTTGTGGGAGTTGGGCGTCTCGTTTTCTTTGTGGCTGGAATATGTGGGATTAGATTTTCAGCGACAAACAACTTTCGTCCGCTTGGTCGACCGTCTGCTCTTCCTAACACCAATAGTACGAATTGATCGAAAGAGAGACAGGCAAAAAGGACTCGTCTTTCGATGTCTCTTCGCTGCCCACTAGGAGAATTGAACTCATGACCTCATCATCGCAATTTCATCGCGGTACTAGTGATGCGCTCTACCACTGAGCTAAGCGGGCTGGATGCGCGAGTGTGGAGAGGCGCCGCTATCACGAGTCAAGGCGACGGCACCGGAATTGTCGACAGAGCCACGACGAGGGAGGCTGACAACACTGGTGGTGCTATTTGTCCTGTTTTCATCGCTACTTGCTAACCGGCCCGTACGACTTGTCTGCTGCTCGTGAAAGACGAATGGAAGCTGGATCGATGCGCAGATGGTGGGCCTGCAGCTTCCAACTCACGATAGAAGGCATAAAGATTACGTCCGGGGGAAAGGCCAAGGACATAAACATCACAATCACAGTCAGTCACAAACGAACAGTGCCACAGGACGAACCGATGTGTGTTAAATCATGCACTGTCCTCGAGCTAAAACTCCGGCTAGGAGAAAGAAGTCATCGATGAATCATCATCGAGCTTCTGCAGTCATGCCCTAGAAAGGACCGCATATCGATAAACGAAGCAAGCCAAGAACTCTGTCTGATGCAACCGTCGTCCTCCCAAAGATATCACACTTGCGTGTCTCGCCTTCCAGCCTCCATCTCCTTGTTCACGACTTGTCGAATTCCCACACAGCCATGCTATGTATTGACGAGCAGATAGAGCCGTAGAGTCCGTGGAAGAGAGGGGATTAGTGCTGAGAGGAAGACGTTAGTCAAGGTGGTCTCAAGCCTGGCGTTGGGAGATGGAAGAGATAAAGACGAGATCATCACTTACACCGCAGGAGCCACAGGCGCAGCCGTCGCAGCTGCTGCAGCCGCAGGTGGAGCAGTCACTGGAACATCGAAGCTGTCAGCATAGACCTTGGAGGGAAGATGGAAGTCGTGGCCAGTACGACGAAAGGCGTCGAGAGTAGAGGAGAGCACTCACCAGGGAGACATTTTGAAGATGGTGTCTTGATGAATCACGTAAGTGGATGAGTGTGCTGGGTGCCAAAGTCTGGATGTGGTGGATGCTTGAGCTGTGCAGTTGGCTGGAAGTTCGAGTTGTGATGTAGTTGGAAAGGAAGAGGACTGGGGTTGGAAGAAGAGAGTGCAGTCTTATATAGCAGGCAGGTACACAGTAGGTACCTCAACTGCTCCAGTCCTGTTGTCCGTTGAGGGAATGATCCCCGAGGAAGACCTCGAGGAAGGAAGCCCCCTCATGGTTGAGCTCCAATAAGGAAGGCGTGGGATCAACTCGAACCTGCAACTACCTTAGCTTGAAGTCCAACTTGGCTGCCACACACAAGAGAGAGACACCCACACACGCACATCGCGGCTTCCTCATACAGGCTAAGTCGACCAAGCAGCTGGTCCCAAGGAGAAGGCGCGGCCAGTAGGCTCCCACTTCCCAGATTATCCTTTTGTCAAACGTGAGCCGTTACGGCGTCGTCTAGCCCTCTGGGTTCTGCAAGCCAAGTAGAATCTACAGAACCGGCATGTCACAGCATATCGACTGTCGTCATCTATTGGCCTCCCACTCTGACTGTGTACAAACCATCCACCTGGTGGGTGTGGAATAGCAACTAACAGGCTCGACTGTCGAGGCAGCATACAGAATACACCCGAGGTGGACAGCCCACGAGCGGATCAGCCGTCCAATGACAAGCCCCGCGAGACCCGAATCGGACAACTGGGAGACCACCCACGCTCTTTTACCAGCTTTTACCTGGCGCAACTTCACACCCACCCTGTCCTTGGGGGTTCTCTGAGTGGCCGGCTGCAGATCTGGGAGGACAGCGAGAGGTGATGAATGTGTGCGAATGTGCAGATAAGAATGGAGTCGGCGGGGAAGGGAGCTGGAGAATCGGGCGGGATGCATGATGCATGACCACATGGAGCTCGTGGGGGTCTTGATGGCAACCTCCGACCCGGACACTTTTCGAGCGTCAGCTCCGTACTGAGCTCCTTACTATCTTTGTACCTTATGCATCGGGTTATTAGGTACTGTAGTTTACATCAAAATCGCATGTGAAGCCGCTTGGATGCATTCATCCGTCGGACATACCGTCTAACTAGTGTATGCCTCAATACCATTAGGTGCACGTAATAAATATCCAACCTCTTTGGTCATGTGAGTGGAAGCACAACAGCACGTTGTGGCACCACGCCGGCGCGGGGTTGCTCTCTCGTCACTGCTTCGCAGCGAGCACAGCTTACATCCATCTGACGACTCAGCGTGTGTCCATGCAAATCACCCTCTTGACGACTAAGCTTGTCTGTCCGGCAAAATAACCTTTTGACGACTCAGCGTTTGTCCTACAAATCCCCTCTCAGCGACTAAGCGTAGGTCCTGCAGACCGGCTCGAGTCTTTGTCTGCGCAGTGAGGGGGGGTGATGGTGATGGTAGTGGTGCGCTACCCGTGATGTGCCATCGCGCTATCGCGTCCTTTCATATCTGGGACAGGGTCTTTGACGATAATGTAACTGCAAGCCTTCATTTTACCTGCTATATACCCTTTAACTCCAATATTGTCCTTGAATAACCCACTGCCATACCAGTTCGTAGCTAACTATACATGTGAGCACGCCAGTCCCTTGACGAGCACTCTCCCAAATGACGTTGCCAATCATGTGTAACCACTCGACCGCACCGGGAAAAGACCACCATTTACATCCATCATAGCCCTTGCCATTACCCATAAGCCATGTCCTGCCTGTTACCGTGCTCCCACGCCAACTGCCCTTGGACAGTCTTCCCTGAGCATCAAGAGCTTCAATACGACCGCTCAGACAGTCTTCCCCCCACAGTCAGGAATCTTCACCCCATCCTTCAGGTTCCTATCCACGTCCATCAACCCCCAATGGTCCTCCCAGTTCTGACTCCCGGTATCGAACGCGATCTTCCACGGCTCGTCAAACGCCTCGAACCAGAAATACTCGGTCCCGTTCGCCAGCGCCGAGCACACCCAGTCCTCCATGAACTGGTTCATCTGGTCGATGCCCGCCACGCTCGCGTCCGGACAGTCCGTGACCGCCGTGGTGCCGCAGTCCGTGCCCCCCTGCGACGGCCAGCCTGTCTCCGAGATGACGTTCTTGGACGCGTCCCCCTTAAAATACGGCCCGTTGTTGTTCTCCCAGAAGCTGTACGTCCACGCCGCCGCGTCTTTCGCGTTGATCCCCCCGAAGAACGGGTGGATGTTGGCCATGACGTAGTCGCTCGCCTGCGCCAGCTCCGCCGTCCACTTGTCGCCCAGGTCCGACGTCGCCACGGGGAGCGACATGCCCTTGCCCTGGAGCTTGGTGCGCACCGAGTCCAGCAGCTGGCCCAGCTGGCTGGTCGTCATCTGCTCGCGGAAGAGGATCTCGTTGGCCACGATGAGGCCCTTGAACGGCTTGTCGCCGTACTTGTCCAGTATGTCCCACATCTGGTCCAGCTGCCGCGCGTTGGTGGTCGCGTTGTTGTCCTGCCACACGCCCAGCCAGAGCTTGATCTTGTCGCCCATCCCGAGCCTGTCCAGCGCGTGGAGCGTCATCTCCGTCTGGTTGCAGTCGGTGCCGTACAGGCGGATGGTGTTGGTGAGCTGCGACAGCACGGCGACGTCCTTGGTGATGTTGTTCTGCGAGGGAGGATTCGACAGGCAGTCCGGGTACTGCGTGTTGAGAGGCGTGTAGTCGATGCCGGGGAAGACCTTGTGTAGGTTTTTGTTGTTGAGGAGGGCCTTGATCTCGGGCGAGTTGATATCGAGGTCACCGCTACTATCGGGTGTCGATGTCGATCCCGATCCTCCCGACTTGTGCTGTTTGAAGACAATGCCGAACAGAATGCCGACGACAATTGCAGCAACGATTATCAGACCGACGGCGATGATGACGGCCCACTTCCACTTTTTAGAGCCTTTCTTTTGCTTCTCCAGCCACGGTGACTTATCCCCAACGCCGCCCAGGTCGTAGGTGTTCCCGCCACCACCGCCATAAGCCGTACTCGCGTTGTGTACTGGGTCGTACGACGCACCGGAGCCACCGCTCCTGCCGCTGGCGCCGTTTCTACCGACAATGCCGCCGAGGGCACCCATTACGCCCCCGGCCGCGGCGGCGCCTGTTGTCGATCCATTAGGGGTTCGCTGACCGGATCCGCCGAGACTGAGCATGCTGGTCCTAGGTCCTCTTCGACCGTAAACCAAACCATCATCCCCGTCGTCTTCGATATCCATCGGATTGACCACCCCGAGATGAGGGTCTTGTGGGCGAGAGTAGTTCTGGTAGGGGTCGTCTGTGTATAGCTCGTTACTGGAGCCGTGAGGACTCCTCGACGGCGTATAAGCGCCGGGTGTAGCGGCTCCCGGGGGAACTGCCGCGGCGCCAAGAGCCTGCAGGCTCGAGTGTGAATCTCTATCGGGTCCATATGGCGGTCGGAGTGGTGCCTCGACACCCCTAAGTCCATGCTGGTTGTAACTTTGGCCTTGGTTTTCCCACTGACCCTGTTGCTGGTACGCTTGTTGTGGGTAGTCTGGCCCTCGCATTGCTTCAAGCCCACTTTCGCGGGCATTGCGCTCCGCGACGGTGTAAGCAATGCCGGCCATACCACCGGCAGCCGCTTCGCTGAAGTTGTCGGCTCCTGGTGTGATATTGCTTGGTGGTGGAGGTTGTTGCGCCTGAGGAGGATATCCAAACCCTCGGTCCCAAGATCGACCCTCGGTCGCACGGTGTGGAGGTGGGTTTGGAGGTGGTGCAGCCTGTGGTTGTCGATAGTTGTTGGGTGCAGAGTCGGCTAAGTAAGGTCCGTGGCCAAGATCGGCGCTGGGCTCCATATCGCGACTCCGCCGTCGATCTGCACGTAGTCTTGTAAAGGAGGAGTCTGGATGTACGCCGCGCACGCGCCCTGGGTTTGCTATCTGAGTGGGAGGGGTATCGAAAGGCGACTGCTGCTCAGGATATGGCTGTTGGCGAGTCGACTGGGGCGGATACTGGTCATGGTAGGGTTGGTGACGACCAGGAGTGCGAGGGCTGCGGGCGTAGGGATTGTCGAGAGGCTCTCGCTCCATCTCGTCTTCATAAGGGTAGTTTTGTCGAGACATGGCGACAATGAGGCGGAAGTCAGGTGGTTCCTTCTCGTATCAGGGTAGTCAGCCACAAAGGGCCGAAGGCTAAGTCGAGAGCGACGGTATCCGCTGGCAGTGAAACAATTGCAGTTGAAGCAGTCCTGCTGCGCATCCGGTTGAGCTAGTGTCAAGCGCACTGTTCGAGAGTGTGCTTATGCTGCGACGGGCGAAGTTGCTGCAGGGCCGTAGAGAGAGAGAGAGAGGCTGCGATGACGCCGCTATACTGAACGAACGGCGAGTACAAGTCGTTGGAATTGCGACGGCAGATGCACCCTTTGCGCCGGATACGCAAATCGAAAAGAAAGGATACCAATACTACCTGGCAAGGTCGACGGAAGTAGGCTCTCGTATTGCGGGTGAAGTGATCACAGACAGAGTGATGATGGACCGACTGGTGGCTCGTATTGCGTCGCCCCCTGGTTGCCCCGGTCTCGAAGGTGTCCTAAAACGGGTAGAATGGCATGTAAGCGCAAGCCACCCCTTCTGAACAAGAGACTCCCTTTCAGCCCTGAAGCAGTTCTTCAAAGGTCAATCAACGAAACGAACGATGAACACAGCGACGACAGCGACATGAGATGAGCGGAGAGGGATGGATGATTAGAGGATTTTCCAAAGGATCCAAGTTGTCAAACCCGCCAAACCTGGAAAGTTTATGTGCAACAAGGAAGGCGGCACCGGGTGATGATGATCGAGAGACAGGGGGAGTGACAAAGCCCCACTAGTCCCTATAAGGTACATTGCCTGTGGTTGGTGTGGTTGGTGTGGTTGGCAGAGAGACACGAAACACTCGGTCCACAAATCGACCCCTGCGCCACTTTTTCCCTCCTTGAAGCACATCAGACAATCCTTTTTTCTTGGGATACGAGAATACTGGATTACTCTCGAGGGATGAACAGTTTATCTATGGACTGTCAAATCGAGGAGAGATGGCTGGTGGTGATGAATAAGACAGTATCTCGAGTTGGTGCAGAAGATGCTATACTACTATCTATACTACCTAGGTACCTACTATACTGCTCTACTATACATGTCCAAGCGAGTGGAAGGAACGGCACAAACAGCACCCCTCCATCATTACGTCACAGGCAGTTGTCGCATTCCAAGTGTGTTTGACCTCGGGGGAGTGTCTCTGGAATTGTACACGTACACCACCAGTTGCTCCCTGAATTAGCTACTTTCATGTATTGATACCTGCATACTGGATGGAGTACACATGGCAGGACTTGTATAGGTCTTCGGGCTAAGTATCATGGCTTTCATCCCGGCCTGTGATATATAATTGCAATATCTTTCATCAGAACAATGCCGTGCCTTGGATTGGAACCGATGCTCTAGTCGACTGACTTGCTTCCGAGCTGCCAACAACTTCCCTTGTATGTCCGAGTTTGCAGTGTAAACTTACTGAGGGGCCGAAGGCCCAAGTCTGCTACTGTGCTTGACTTAAAGCCTGTGATGGCCGGGCCAGAGCATTGGCACTGTGGGCAGCAACTACATGACACCGAACCTCCCGTCGTTGTGCCTTTCGCCCTTCAAGTTCCCCAGCAGCTCACAAGTCATTGGAGATGCTGCAGCCACCAGCTGCACTCCGTTGGAGCTGATCGCTTTGTTCGTCATCGGGCCTCCAAGTTCTTACACGAGCCTGACCTTCCAGGGAGAGGTGTCGAAGTCATACAAATAGCTGCACAGTGTATTGCTTGAACCTCAAGGCTAGAAGGTGTGGTCGGGAATACAAAACGGACGCCACCGGCTGTTATAGTCAAGAAGACGCTACGGAATCGCCGGCCAACAATGAGATATCGATACATAGACGTGTATGTAAAGTTGGTTCCGGATTACCACGGTCTCAGTCTATGGGCCTGGGAGCTTGAGACTATCCATTAATCGTGACCCTTGATCAACATGACCAGATGGAACCGGTGATTGCAAGCCTTCAGGTGTTACAAGCGAGTCTCGCCAAAGAAGCCGATCTACGTCTGCTATTTGCAATGATCTTACTAGGAACTAAGTCCAGCACCACCGTGTCCCTGGGTAGTACAGACCAGAGACGGAGAGGCGCCATCAGCTATCCACTGTTGACATCAAGAGCATATCAGAACCCCTCGATTCGGTATAGCTGATTAGTGATGACATTCGCCAGCTAATCTGCTTCCTTCCTCCTGGTAGACCATATCCCCAACGACAGAACAAGGGACCTCATCGTCCGTTCCCTGCTGTAACTCCTCACCTAGTCTTCCTTTACCGTACAGTAAAATAACCGACTATACATACAGCCTGGGGGGGACCAAACGCCAAAAGTCCAACCGCAAGCAACCCCTTGTATCCGTATCATACACATATACATACACCCCGCAACACCATCCCCCGAGACCAGCCCGCAACACAAACCGCCAAACACAAACAGCCAACAGAAACAGCAAAACGATAGAGACAACGGCACCACAGACAACAAACAAGAGAAATCACC
>SMOB01000204.1:0-67187 GCA_007388105.1 Coniochaeta prunicola | reverse complement strand
CCGATAACGCTCCCCTCCCCGTTTCCCAGCCCCCATCCCTCCCTGCCCAACCTCTCCCTCCACCCGTCCAGCTGCGCCATAGCAACCCTGACAACGTCCGCGACATCGGCGACTCTCCACGCTCCCGAGGCCGTGTCTCCGTTACCGTCAGCAGAAGTTACTGTCTCATCGTCCCGATAGGGCGGCACGACGACCTCGGTCGTCTGGTCCGGGGACTCGGTCAGGTCGTCCAATCGCACGTGTCTCCTGGGCGGCGCGTCTTGGTCTGGAAGGGGTTGGTATCCCGGGTTGTTTGTGTTGGGTATTAGCGGTGCCTCGACGGCGGTGTCTACGTCGGGACGGTTGATGTGCTGTTGGGGGAGGGGATGCGATAGCGCGGTTGAGGATACGGCGAGGAAGAAGAGGAGGATGAGGGGTAGGCGACGTGGGCTGTCTCTGGGCGGCATTGCTGCTGTGTGTACCTGATCGGGTATGCTGGGATGGACTCGATATATTGTAGCTCGACAAGCACTTGGTTGGATCTGTATGTTGAAGTGAAGATGGCAAAAGAAGGAGATGCGAGACAGACAGACAGGAGGTGGAGGCAGTCAACACGAGGGCACGCCAGTTGGTTTTATGTATCCAGCTCCCATAACCCCGACAAACATTCTCACCATCTTAACTAGTGATGGTGCACATTCCAGCCCGTCATGGCCGCCACTAAGCAGGCCCAAAGGGTCTCTGCCTCGCCTCACAGCCCAAACAACGGCCCAGTCACCTAATTCGGGGTGAGATGGTGTGGTTTTGCGTTTCCCTTTCCCTCGTTGCATCCCTCTTCTGGCTCCCTTCGCACTGACCTTGACAGGCGGGTGCTGCTGTTCATCGGCTCATGGGTGAATACGAGAAGTGCCAAGACACACGATGGGATCATTGTCGGCGGAGGAAAGCTGCGCCGTGTGGAAAATAAGCTTTGCTGGCGAATTGCGAAGAGGTGCCGCAATGAGGTGCGTGATCCTTCAATACGTACCTCGTACCTTTCTGTACTGCATAATAGGCACATGATGATTTAGGGTTAAGCTCGGGAGAGGGAGTGTCTTGTCGACTATTGGCTGTATCCCTCGTGGTTGTAGAAGGGAAACTGTCAATACGTGACCCACCTTCCCAGTTGGGCATATACGGCAGTGACATGTATCGCCATGTTCAACCTGGAAATCTAAGTCTACCTCTAGAGTAAGTGTTTAATTCGGTACAATCACAAGAATGGCACTTTACAAACGGATGATGAGATACCAGAGTCTGGATTAAAACCTCTTGCAGCTATGTAACCCGGGTATACCTTCCCTTCCCTATCAAACAGAAACCATCAACTCGCGTGTCCGGTCTTTCCTGCCTCTTCTTCAACCCTGAACACCAGTTTCGTGTCGTCCCTTCCCTGTTTGAGAATGAAAACTGAATACGCAATGCCAGAAGAACTCCCCGCGTCGAAATGCCGAATGGAAAAAAGAGCAGTCGCGCCTTCCTCAGCCTCGCCGGACTGGTTATACTCGAACAGCAAACCGCAGGTAACTTTGTACCTTTTAGTGCCTTAGTACCTTGGTCGAATGATAGAAAAGAAAAGAAATGAGGATAAAACTTGATGATGCCGCCACCGCAATTATGATGCGATCCCGCAAATAATGCCTGTCGTAGAAAATAATGGGCAGCTGCCGGGTTCACCACGCCGGATCCTTCCTCATGACCGGCCTCTTGGGCGCGATATGGAAGCCCACCGGCATGCTCTCGAACAGTCCTTCGACTTTTGCCACGTCGAGGCCTTTTCCCTGCCTCTTCTTGCTGGCGATTCTCTCCTCCGTGCGCCGTCTCTGTCGCTCCCTCACGACCCAGGTACCATCTTGCTGCTTCTTCTGCCTCTCCCTTCCCCGCTCCTCCTCTTCTTTCTTTCTCTCGTCCGCCTCGATATTTCCCAGCCATCTCTCCTTCAAAGCGCTGCTGAACTCCCGCTGCTTGACCGCGGGATTCGGTGCCGAAGGTGACATTCCTCCCTCCCGCTCACCCTTCCCCACTTCATCCACCTCCGCCACCTGACCTATCAGTCTCTGTCCCGAACTCGGGCCCAGAACCGGAGTCGCAGCCGGAGTCAAAGTAGGAGTCAAAGTAGGAGTCGAAGCCGGAGCCGGCGCCCTCTAGGCCCGCCCCCCAAAAGCCCTCATGCCCAGCCCGTCTACGCCCAAACTCGGCACCTCGATCTCGCCCAGGCCGAGCACGCCCTCGTCCCGGCGCCGCTCGACAAAGTTGTTGCACTCGGCCACCACCATGGCCCACTCGGCCAGCGCCCGGCCCGCGTACGTCGCGTTGGACACGTAGATGCCGGCGGGGCGCTCGGGTTGCACGGCAGGCAGCAGCTGCTGCGGATCGGGCGTTCCGGAGCGAGGGGTGGTGTCTTCCGAGGCGCGGGTGGACGGCGGCTGCGAGTCGGAGGAGCTGCGCACGGAGGAGGAGGAGGTGGTGGTGTTCGGGTCGGATGGGGTCCAGCCGGGCTTGGCTAGGTCGAGGTTCGGAGACTCGGAGAAGGAGATGGATTGTTCTGGGTGGGAGTACTCCACGCTGCTGCTGCTGCTGCTGCTCTTGCTGCTGGTCGTCGAGCTCGTGCGCGAGTGGGTGCTGAGGGATGGGCGGCTGGAACGGGTAGGTGTCGCGGCTGCGTCGAGCGGTTTGGCGTTGCGGGCCTCGACGACCAGCCCGGTCGGTCGCATGGCGCCGCTGATGCGTCGGGTTGCGGGTGGTAGGCCGGGTGCTGGTGGGGGTGGGGTATCGCTCCTGCCCAGCGCTGTCTCGTCGGACCCGGCGTCCCTGGCCAGTCGAGCGCTGACTCTCGCCTGTGCCAGGGCGGGCAGACGGGGACGGGTCAGGACGCGATCGCGCGGTGGGCCGGCGGCCGTGGTCGCGTGGTTTTGCCACGTGAGCGTGAACCGGAACTGGTACTGGATCTCGTCGTAGATGGGCGCCGAGCCGGTCGACGAGGTCGATTCGGAAGAGGATGTGACGCCGGAGGACGTCTGCTTCGGCGGAGGCGGCGGACCGCGCGATCTAGACGCGGCCGTCTCCTTCCGCACCTGCTCCAGCTCGTCGTTGTCCCAGCTGCGCTTCAGATTCCCTCCCGCCATGTTGACGCCGGCGGCCGCACCTGCAGTCATGGAGAGAACCTTTCCTATCAGTGACCACTTTTTCTTCGAAGGCGTGTCCCCCCTCGCAGTCGCGTCGGCCGCGGCGGGAGCCGGCCCGGTGTACGGCACGCCCTCGGCAGCACCGGAGAAAGTCGTGGGGGCCTGGTCGAAGCCCACAAACAGCCCCGGCTGCGGCGTCTGCACCTCGGTCCGGATGATCATGAAGCGCTTCCCGGGCGTCGGGTAGCACGGCGCCGTGGACGTCGGCAGCGACTTGCCCTCCTCGGCGTTCTGCTTCATCCACAGGTAATGCGCCCAGACGGTCCGGAGGCGCTGCGCGGCGAGCAGGAAGATGTGCTCGTCGACCTCGTTGGCGCTGCCCGAGTCGCGGCAGATGCGCCAGCAGAGCAGGCGCATGTAGTACGCGCGCACCATCGGGCACCAGTTGTTGAAGAAGCGGTCGAAGGTGGCGTCGGCCAGCAGCCAGTCGGCGACCAGCGCCCGCTTGCGCGCCGGCTCGGCCACGATGGCGTCCCAGAGCATGTAGACGAAGGAGAGCACGCGGATCTCGGCCATGGTGTTGTTGGAGTCGAGCATGCGTCTGCAGACGTCGAACCAGAAGGGCCAGTCGATGAGGTCGACCTGGCTGTTTGTCGGGCTGGGAGGGGAAACGACGGACGAGTCGAGCAGCGGGAATGCTTCCTCTCGCGGAGACGTGGCGTAGCCGTTGTTGAGCGAGTTCTGGTAGTAGTTGTACGTCGTCAGCACCTCCTCCAGATAGTCGCACAGCATGAAGATGGACGTGTGCTCGTAGCGCGAGGTGCGCTTGGTCGCGCTCTTGGTCACGGCCATGAAGGCCTCGGCGAACGTGAGCCTGACGCCGGGCAGCACCACGCCCAGCGAGACGTCGGCCAGCATGTCCTTGAGCAGGATGACGAGCCGGTTCTCGGCCATGCCCTTCATGAGGTTGTACGGCGGCAGCGAGAGGGCCGACATGGACGCGTCGGCGCCGTAGATGCCGTCGGTCACGAACGGCGGGCCGCCTGCCCCGCCGAGCGCGTCGAGCGGGCCCTGTCGCTGGATGGACCCGTCCAGGTTGGCGAGCAGCTGGGCGTGCAGCAGCACGAAGGCCGGGGCGAGGGCCTTCTCGACCAGCGGCAGGTCGGCCGGCACGAACTCCTCCGCCAAGACGTAGTAGTACTTGCAGAAGATGAAGAGCAGGTCCGTGTCGCCGCCGCGCCACCGCGACACCCACGGGCCGTGCCACTGGATCCGAGACGCGAGCAGCGGCAGTTTCTTCTTCGGGGGTGCCCGCAGCCTGTCGGCGACGGCCTTGACGCCCGTCCAGCCCAGCCCGGCCAAGTTGGGCGGGAACAGCGCGACGATGTCCTCGCTCTCGTTCTGACTCTTGCGTCTCGGCAGGCCGAACTCGTCGGCGACGCGGCGTAGGAGGTCGGCCCGCAGGCCCCAGAGGCGGACGAGCACGTCGGCGACGCCGGGGGCGAAGAAGAAGGCGTAGGCGCAGGCCTTGCCGCTCCAGTTGACGAGGCTGGTGGGGGCGTGGCGCATGGACATCTTGTCGACCACGAGGGCCATCTGGGTGGTGAGGTTGGTGACGAACATGGTGCGCACGTTGTGCTCGGCCGACTCCTCGACCAGCATCGTCTCCTCGGCGCCGCCGCCGGAGAGGGACCACGCGGTTTTCGGGGAGGTGGTGGCTGTCGTGTCGGCCGTCGACTGCGTGCCGGACCGGGGCCGGGCCAGGACTTCGCTCGGGGACCGCTCAGCGAGCGGCTGGAAGTAGCTCGTGCCGAGACGCCATTCGGGACGCATCATGATCATGGTCGTGGCTTCGAGGAGGGCGGGGCGGTCGACGCCCGCCACGGGCTGGAGGTTGGCGTTGTTCGCGGGGTTGGTGTTGGCGGTAGCGGTGCCGGTGGCGGGAGTGTTGAAGGTGGGGTTGCCGTGCGCGCCGCGCATGCCGGCCATGACGGACTGGGCGCCGCCGCCGTAGTCGAGCATCTCGAGGAGGCCGACCCACCACTTGTTGAGGATGGCGGCGCGGCGGTCGACGTCCTCGGGGGCGAGCACGGCGCGGTTGCGGTTGGAGGGGTGGCCCGCCGTGCTGCGCAGGAAGGGGACGAGGGTGGCGCGGACGGCGGCCATCTTTGCGGACGTCGAGGTCTTGCCGGCAATGGCGGAATAGTCGAGGTCGAGCTTGCGGAAGGTGGCCCACAGGGGGTCGCGCGACGTCGGGTGAGGCATGGTCAGCGCGGTGTCGGCCGTGGCCTGGGAGGAGGCGTTCTCCGACACGCAGCCCGTGGTGTCGGTGGTGGAGGAGGATGTGGTCTGGGAGGAGTTGCGGTGGTTGATGAGGGTACTAAGATTATTATTATTACATACGGTGAGGGTATCGCTGCCCAGTAGTGAGGATGATGGCGTGGTTGTGGCTGCCGGAGCTGACACGGGGGAGGCTGTGTCGTTGTTGTCCGCAGCGTCAGCTGTCGTCTTGCCGATGCTGGAGGATGAGGCTGATAGAGAAAGTGACGAAGCGCTCTTCACAAAGCCCTGAGGTCGTTTGCTGAATTTGGTGAAATAAACACTTGCCCTGTTGAGGGCACGGCCTGTGCTGCGTGACGACTCAGCGGATTGCTGCTGCTGCTGCTGCTGCTGCTGCTGCTGCGTCACATCGCCGTCCAGGCCGGCGTGCGGGTCTGTCGGGCTTCCGGAAGGACCCGCGGGCGCACCGGAGGTAGGCCTGGCTTTCTTCCCATTGCCGTCCGTCCTTTGTCGACCGGCGTCTTTGCCGCCTTTCTTGGGAGAAGGTGACGGAGACCTGGAGCCGCTAGACATCCACGATCTTCTGGCCAGGCTGGTCAGGGATTCCATGGTCCTGGATCTCTCCAGCACCTTTGGTTCCGGCGCAGCAGCCTCCTTCTCCCTTATCGGCACCGCATTGGCGGTCTTGGGCGTCGCTGGGACTTCGTCGTCGTCCTCGAGTATTCGCACATCGGGGCTCGACTTGGAACTCGGCAGCCAGCGCCGTCGGTCAATCATGTATTTCTTCCGGCTGGCCTTCTCCGGCTTGGCCGGAACGGCGGCGACCTGCGTCAGCGTCGTCGCTGCAGTCTTGCCCGGCGCCACGGTGGACTTATCATTTGCTGCTGCGGCCGGCTTGGACTTGTCGGTCACAGCCTTGGTGTCGAAACGCAGGGACGGTTTGAAGTCGTCGTCGAACTCGAAGTCGAAGTCGATCGACGGCACGTCGAACGCCGGTAGGCTCGGAAGGCTCTTCAGGCTGAGAGTCCTGTGGTCCAGTTGGCTGGAGGACAGCGGCGGGCTTCTGCTGACGGTGGAAGAGCGATTCGGCAGCCCGGACAACAGATCCGGGGTCGAGTGTGAGCGGTGGAATGGCACATCTGCCTGGTGGACAGCCGGAGCCATCGAGAGGACCGGACCATTCATCTCATGGCGCAATTGAACCCTCCTCGTCAGCTCGCGGCTGGTGGTCCTTGGCGTGGGATTGCTGGCCCCGTCGTAGGACTGGAAGGGGGTTGCGGCTGTCTCGAATCAGAGGGGTAGCAAGCGGTGCAGGGCAAGGGGCCGGGGTGCTCGAAGCTCCCGCGTTGTGGCAGTGTGGTGCACTTTCGGTCACTTCTCAGAACGTCATTTCTTCCCCCGGTTGGTCGGGATTTGGATGCACTCCAATAAATTGCCGTCTTCAGGTCTGGGCACTTTCAATCTCTCTTCTCCTTTGGGTAGTCAGAGCCTCCTTGTTGCTTTCGCCGTATCTCTGAGCCGGGCAGAGCAAGTCTTCAGCGTTCAAGGGAGCCGGATTCGACGGAAGATGCAGGTAGCGGTGGAGTGTTAGGAAACGAACGAAGGCACGAGGAAGGGAGCCGATCTCTACTCTAATCAGGGATGGACCAGCCGCGTTGTTGCTGCTGACAGGGACGGTGGCCTTCTCTCGTGTTTCAAAAGGGACCAAGTTAGCACCAGAGAAGGACTTAAACGAGAGGCGTTCGAGTTTTAAAAAAGCGACGCGAGTTCTCAAGCCACGGATACGTAACTAAGGTACTGGGTGGCATGCGACAGACACCGACGCCAAGGTGGAAAGGGATGGAACCTGTGCGGGTCGGAGAGCATGGCCCGTCCGTTCTCCAAGCTCAGCTGAAGGCCTTCTGAGGCTTAGGGCGACACGCCGTCGAGATCGGCCAAGGCAGAGACTGGGTTTGATAATGATTTACCGGACGATTGATCGCTTGCAGCTCCGCTTGGCCCGCAACACAACCCTCCGGGCTCGTGTTCTAAGATATAAACTGGGGCTCTTTGCTGTCGTGTGCTACTGTGTACTGTCAAACTTCGCTATAATAATGGAGCAGCCTTGAGACTACAAGGACGGTTCCTCCTGAGCCACGAGTAATAATCAAAAGGAGCACGGGTATAGCACGCAGAACTTGGCACAGGAAAAGCCACGGGGTTGTCGGTAAGATGCAACGTCCGATGCGGTCTGATGACGCGAGTCTGTGAGTTCTACCTGTTCACTACACCAAGCAATTGTCGTACTGCTGCCAAAACAAACTTTCAGTGACACACATCGGATAAAGTTTGCGGGACAGGTCTCGTGGTAATGTCTGGGATTCAGATGTTGTGTGCTGTCAGCCTGTGTCGCTGTAAGCCTGTGTCGCTGTATGACAAACACAACAGGATCAGATCGGTCCAAGGAACTACTGTAGGGCGAGGATTTAGTCTACACTGTAGTGCGCCCAAGCTATGCTGTACGGTACCACAGCCTCTGGCTAACTTGACGACCCTGGCCGGTGAGCCTACCCTGGCCTGCATGCAGGAGAGTCACTGCGTAGTGCTGTGTGCGCTGGCTAGTTGAGATCGCCAGGGGGGCTACGCTTACCATAGTACCACAGTAGGTACCTGTTGCTTGATAAGCTAATAGCAATGCGTCCTTTGATCTGTCGGTGCTCATGTCGCACGAGGTCGACCCCTGAAGGGTTTGCATAGATCCATGGGGATGCTATATTTTTTCCCGCACCGCACATATATTGCTAATATCGAATTGTCGTCTATGCTCGACTATGACGTCGTTATTCCTCTAATAACTACCGACAAGAAAACAGAGCCCCGTTCAAATGGATCAGAAAGTGGAAACTGAGCGGAGAGAGCTGCTGAGATGGCGCGTCCTGGTAATCAAAGCTAAGCGCATTGCCAAGACGCAGACAAAGGCCGCAAAGCTGAAAGGCGTTTGAGACAAATGACAAACCTAGAATTCCTCAGGGCCTGCACGGCACTGGTGAACTCTCAGAGAGTGGATGTGTGGGGATGATCAAACAAAGGGCCAGACTTAGACGACTGGTTAACTCGTGTGCCTGAGCAGCACTGCATACAAAGTACTCTTCGACACCTTCAACGATCTTGAGAGCGACTACAGTGCCCGTCTGCTGTTCCGGGTTTCTAGAAGCAATTACTGCAGACACGATGATACCCTGACCCCCAACCTGCCCGAGATTCGTGACAGCATCCGAAACTGTCGATGCTCGTAAGGTATCTGACAATATCGTGTGCTGTATGTAAGGTTTAGGGCATTTAACTTCCGGTCTCTGGCCCTCTTCCGCTAGCCTAGCCGGGGGCTATGTATCTCTCAGACTTACACGTCAACCGGACCCATGCCCAGCTGATGAAGCTGCATATGCGTCCTAAAGTCCTAGCATCACGACTGCATACGATAGTCGCGCCTTGTGCAGCAGATTCGAAGCCGAGTCCAGCTTTATGCATGCAGCGAAACACGTCTTTATGATAGATGATTATTGCCGCTGTTAGAATGCATGGTGCTGCTGTTGATCTGAAGGATGACATGCATGACCCGTCAGATGCCATTGTGGCTATTGTATACTACACGGACAGCCAGAGTAAATATCTTTTAATCTCCTAATTCTTGGTGCTATCCTACACTGTAAGTCCCTCTGCTTCACACCGCGAAGTGCTCGCAGCTTAGTTAGTCGACGAGCGTCCAGCGCTTCCACCACAGCCGCTACGCTCTTCAAGAGCAGCTTGGTTAAAGGCAGAAGAAAAACCTTGGCTCTCGCGCCTGATCCCAAGGACATAAGACCTGTGTGCTTTCTAACTGGGACGAACGGGACTGACAATCACCGCCCCATGACAAGATAGTTGGGCCACTTTGACGGCTGAGATCCCCTCTCTCTTCAGCAACAGGCGCTGGAGACGATGTGACAGCAAATAAGAGCGAAAAAAAAAAGGATGGTTTCTGCCCCCGGAGGAAGGCAGCATCAGGAATTGAGCCCGATGCGGGGGTCGAACCCGCAACCTTGAGATGGCGCAGGTTGTTCTGTGCTCGTTAAGAGTCTCACGCTCTACCGATTGAGCTAACCGGGCTTTTGGCGGGGATTGATGGAGGCCGAGACGCGATATTATGACTCATGGGCGGGCGTGGTTTCTGCCGAAGACTTTTTCGAGGTCCCAGGGGGGTTGGGGTGTCGATGTAGTTGGGTTGGGGACGAGTCGGTTGGAGATGCGTGCTTGACTGTTGCTTTAAGTTTGCAACGGGGCCCGTGAAGCACCTAGGTGTTGTCGAGAAGGGTAATAGTTTTGTCATGGTCGGTTTCTGTCAGGCAGGCAGGTGGGTTGTAGATGTCCTCTCGTCCCACGATATACTCCGGTAGTAATCCGGTCCAGGTGCGGTGTTTCCCCAGCGATAACGCTACAGAGCGTGACACGGTTCCACGTGGCCGATAGACGGCATCGGGCCGTGAACCGCGTATGTTGAGCACTCTGAATCAACTCCCAACGACCACCCATGGCGTAAGTAGTGGCTGATAAGGACCCCTGTCCTCACGGACACGTACGCCCTCAGTTCGTAAACTCTTCCCTCAAACACGTCCTTACCCTCCTCATCCACTCCCCAATCGCTCAGCCTCCTCCCCAGCCTTGACCAGCTCCCCCACGCCCACGACCTTATACCCCCTCCTCCTCAACTCCGGCAGCACCCGCTTCAGCATCCCCACCGTCCAGCTCCGCCGATCATGGCAGATGATAATCCCCCCCGGCCGCACCATACTCAATATATGCCGCGCATTGACCCACTCGTACCCGATCTGCGCGTCGTGCGGGTATATCCCGCCCAGCACGATGCGGTACCCCATCCGCGCGGCCAGCGCCCTCATCCCGGACGAGAAGAAGCCCGACCCGGGGCGGAAGAACCTCCGGTCGCGGCCCGTCCTCTCCCTCTCCGCGGCGTAGACCCCGACCGCGGCGTAGGTGCCCTCGATGGCGTCCTCCACGGCCTCGATCTGCCTTTCTAACTCTGACAGCGTGAGCGCGCGGGCGGGCTCGTCGCGCCCGCCGTGGTTGGCGAGGCCGTGGCCCCGCCTGACGACGTCCGCGAGGACGGACTCGCGGCCCGCGACCTGGTTGCCGACGACGAAGAAGGTGGCGTGGGCGTCGTTGGCGGCGAGGACGTCGAGGATGGCGGGCGTGTGGGACGAGGGGGCGTCGTCGATGGTTAGGGCGACGAGTTTGCCGGCCGAGGGGGGCAGGGCGAAGACTTCGAAGAGGACGTCCGGCCAGCGGTGGGCGAAGTACCGGATTAGGAGCCGGGGGGGCTTGTAGATTATATAGGCGGGGAGGACGAGGGTGAGGAGTAGGACGAGGAGGACGAGGTGGAGGGCCATCCTGCGGCGGCGGGCGCGGCGGCGGGTGTAGGGGATGCGGGGGAGGAACCGGGGCATTGGAGGGGAGTGAGGACTATGGCGGCATTGGGATGTGGTGTTGTGTGTGTGTGTGATGATTGCAAGGTTTTGGTTGATGGTGATGGTTGGGGACCTTGAGTAAGGTAGGTTGAAGTTGAATTCGTGTGGAAGTTGAGAAGGACAGAGGTTCGGATGGACAGCCTGGAAGCTGCACCCCTGTTGGACCCCGGAAATCTGGGGAATCGATTACTTAGCGGCTTGGCGTGGGGGCAGCACACTGCTAATGCCACTGGAAGTCCCCTGTAAGGTACATAACAGAACATAGACCTCCAGACCTCGATAGACCAAGAGACTTAGATAGGACATTCAAAATATTGGATTAAGACAGAATAACCAGTTTTCTGTTATGTATCCAAACGTGTATCGCACCAAGCCCATCTGAGAATGTACCAGTCCCTTTCCCAGGCGATACGCCGTCCATAAACTAAAGAGCCACGCCTGAAATCCTACTCCAAAACGCCTTGTAAACCGTACCGTTAACATGCTATGCATCCCAAATGGTATCATTGCACGACAATAACCAGAAAACCCCCATCCCATATTCGTACATCACGTCATCTTCTTCAGCTCGTCTTTCTCGACGGTGCCGACGAAGGCGTGCGACAGGAAATGCAGCCACACCTTATTCGCCTTCTTCTTGCCCTTGCCGCCCTTCTTCTTCTTACCCTTGCCCCCCTTCTTCTTCTTGTCTTTGTCCTTCTTATCCTTCTTGCCTGCTGCCCCAACTCCGTCTGCGTCATCCTCCTCGTCGCCGCTCTCATCTTCGTCACCATCACTGTCTTCCTCACCGGCATCTTCGTCATCGAAGATCCGCTCCTCCTCTTCCTCGACAAGGGTATCGTTTCCCCCACCCGCCACGCTCATTTCTTCTCCCAGCGACTTTCCCTTGATCGGCCGCGCCATCCGGCTCGCCAACTTGACAAAGCTCTTGACCGTCAGGTCGTCCAGCTTGTACAGTTTATCGTCCTTGGTGCTGTACTCGACCTCGAACGCAAACTCTCGCGGCTTCGGCTTCGACTTCTTGGGATACCTGTCGCCGTGCTTCCCCTTCCGCCATTTGAGCAGCCAGTTTGGCCAGAAGGACGCGCCGCTCGTGTCTTCGTCGTCGTCGTCTGGCGTGAGATCGTTGTTGATGTGCGTCAGGTTGGCGTAGTACTGCGTGTAGCCGATTAGAGTCAGGGGCTGCGGCGAGTATGCTGGTCCCGGAGGAGCGGTCCTTGCTGGCGGGTCGGGGATCTTCAGGTTCGGGTCTTTTGGTTTTTTGTCCTTTGGTTTCTTGTGCGGCTTCTTCTTGCCGCTCTTCTTCTTCGAAGCATCGACTTCCGAAAGGTCGCGCAGCTCGATGTTGGTCTCGTCATCTTCCTCGTCTGGTGTGGGGTTTGAGACACTTTGAGGTGCGTCTGCCCAGACGGCTGTATTCTCCAGCCCGGATATGTTGTATTCGACTATCCGCAACGTTGGGAAGTAATTCGGTACGATGCTCGGGCCAACCAGCGAGAGTTGATATCTCTCGCCCCATGGATCTCTGGGCTTCTTCGGTTTCTTCCCCTTCTTGGTTCCCTCTCCACCTGCACCGCCTGACGCCGGCTTTACGAGGTTTGACCACCTGATCCGTAGCTCCTGGAGGTAATCGGTGGCCGATTCGATCGACAACTCGTCCTCCATCGCCTCTCTGGCGCCAAACTCGGCGGACGACCCCGTGATAACACCAATATCGATGTCCTCGGTATCCTGGATCATGAAGTGGTCGATGTTCATGTGCCCATAGACAGCACCCGTAACCACATCCCGGTACTGTTGCAGCCACAGCGTGTACTTCTGCCAGCACGTCTCGTCCCACAGCTTCTTGCTCTCCGTCCTGGCGGGCGGGACATGGCCCATCAGAATGGCCTTCATGCCGCGACTGCGCAGGAATTGCAGCTGGACCCGCAGCCACTCCATCTGCTTGTACCCGGGCTCGGAGGGCGTGGCGCAGTCGTCGACTCCGGCATTGCGGTCGAAGAAGTACAGCGTGTTCAGGCTGAAGACGGCGAGTTTGTTCGGTATCACTTCCACGTAGAACCAGCCGCCGAACTCGAAGCTGTGGCGCTGCTCCTCGGGTATGAACTTCCGCCAGATGTCGGTGTAGTACTTCAGCCACTTGTTCGGCCCCGGTAGGAGGATGTTATGCGGGAGGATGTCGTTGTTGCCGAGCGTGGGTACGACGGGGATGGTCAGCCCGACGCCTGACGGGTCGGAGAAGGTGTCGGCGAACTTGTCGGCTACCAGGCGGTTGGTGCCCAGTACATCGGCTGGACTTCGCGGTATGTCCTCGTCGCTGTCGTGGCGGGCGCTGTCGCCGGTCCAGATGACGAAGTCGACCTCATCTTTCAGGTTGGCGCTGATCCAGTCGAACGTCGCATTGATGAGGGAGATGGGGGAGTCGCAGTCGGAGGTCTCGGCGCCGTAGGTGCCTGCCGGGCCTTTGCCACGGTGGCAGGCGTCTTCTTCGGAGGTGGAAGAGTGGACTTTGTAGAACTCATCCGGGTGCATATCTATGGCAGCACGGTTGTCAGATAACCGGTGACTGCAGGACAGACAGAGGGTTGCAGCGACGCACCAGTGATATGCAGGAATCTGCCTTTCAGCTTCCGCGGGGCAGCTGCATGCGATTGGAGAGGGTGCTGTTCCGGCAGTCCCAATGGGCTGGCAATGACGCCATGCCACAGGAGGAGGGCGATGCACAGTCCGCGCTGGAGAGCCATCGTGGTGAAAAGACAGCAGCGGAAGGAAATCGAGTTAAGGAGCGTTGTTGAGGGTTGTCTAGGTGTTTACATAGTCGTCGAGGTCTCGTTTCGTGGCTCAGATGATAGTTTCTTGGGCGTCTCGGGCGTGTTGATGGGAATTTTGAGGTGCTGATTTGGCTGGCTGATGAAATGTGGGCCGTGAAGCAACTATGACGGAATCCTGCATGGACGTGCAGCAGCGGCCTCGATCAGATGAGAAATGTGTCTGGAATGATCTTCGCTCCAGCACCGAAAGTTATGGCAAACTGTAGACTCTACCACAAAAGGGCATTCAATGAGCAAACGGGAAGATGCCCTCTTCTTATTAGATCTAGATCTTGGCATGGGGTTGATCGCGAGCATATTCCTTTACCGCCTTCTAGCTGGCTAAGCTGATGGTCTGATCCTCTGGTCTCACGCTTGGGAGGCTGAAGATGAGGCGTGGTGGCCAATCTGAGTCGAGCACCGCTCCCACGTGTAGGAAGCGGTGGCTTTTACACTGTTGCAGTCTCACTCGCAATTGATAGCATGTGCTCGTCGGCGAAAGAACCCTTTTGGACAGGTGAGCACATGAGCAGACTGCTTTACACCCCCTGGACAGTTTTGATGCGGGCTGTGGGTGTCTCAGAATTTAATACTGCCTGCATCGCGGCATCGTGACTCGAATCCAATCACTGGAAGCAGTCATCCTCCTCTCCGTCTGCAAGTTGACGTATGCGAGCTTTTCCAACGGCATTGTGTAGAAATTCAGCACCTTGTCTGGGTTTGACGATATGAAAGTCCGACAGTATCACATGGGGCATGATTGATAGTTGACATAGTGTCATCTATCGTGGTCGGTGTGTTGGTGATGGCTGCGAAAAGACTCCCGATGTGGACTGGCAGATCGAACCTAAATCCGTAAGCGAGGTGCTTTTGATATTGCGGGCTAGATCTAGGCTAGGATTGAATCGACACGAGGCCAGTTGCAGAGTGTGGTTAGGCCTAGGGCACTCTACCTAGGCAAGAGGTCGTTGAGGTTAGTGCTATTGGTGATGCTGTAACTGGAAGCTTGAGGTTTGCTTTAGTAACTCCATGAGATTCGGTCTTCGGTGCGAGTCCCATCTTTACCGCATTTCAAGGCCATACATCCTGGTGATGACTAGAGCCTATTCTTATCCCAAACCAGTCTCCCACTCATGAGTGACCATGTAAGGCAAGTGGCCATGGATGCGCATGTTGGGAGCTATAGGTTGGTGTTGGTGGGTTCTGTGGCTTTGCTGGTATCTTCAGAGTTGTGTTCTCGACTTGTGGCTTGAAATACACAAAGCCAAGTAAGATACTTCATGAGACAGTGGGAAGCCCGCCTTGATTCCCTCAAGTACAATTTACTCCCCAAGCATTACTGAAGAAATCGTCGGTATGGCCTGAGAACTGCGATACAAAGCAAGAGAAGCTGCCATATGAGTTCTGGAATGACAGCACAGTGCTTCTTTGAGCGTAATATGCAGACTCTGCACTGTGCTTCGATATCCTCGTCCTAAATTTTCGGTTTTCGTCCCTCTCTTCTTCTCTTTCTCTTCATACATCATAAATGTGCAACTCGTGCCGAATCAGTGATTACGACGTTTTTCATGTCCATTGATTGCTAAACTTGTTGCTAGAGCACTTAAAGACCGTTCGTTTGAGGGAGTCCGGAGCCTCGGCCATGACGGGTTCCCATGAAGTATCGGCCACATCTCGAGAGAGAAAGTCATGTGTTGGTCCATAGAGAGTAGTTCGCGGGTGGAACGTCCAGCAACCGTGCCTTATGTGCTTCGGAGGGCCGCGATCTGAGAGTTTGCTTCCTCTGCCGCGTCGTAAGAGTGACAACGTACCGATATGTCCCTCTTCCCAGCCGTCTATCTGCGCTACTCCTGCAAGCCTGTTTCGGTCTGAATATCCGTAGCGATACGCAGCACGGAGCGTTTGGACGTGGGACACTTCGTCTTCGGATCCAGTATGCTTGTCCTCCAGTGGGAGATGGATAGGGACAAAAGGCCGACGGAGGGTTGGGATGGATTTGCGCGTGGCTCACCCGACCGTAAGGAAGCCATAGATTGATCCAAACGACTTCTTTTCACATGAGCGAAAAGATAGGTCATAACTTGTTATTCGTAAGAGTATTCTCTTACCAAGGTAGTCAGACATCGTATCTGTGCGTTCAAAAGAGACCCTCCAGACAGTCTGAAGATATAGCACGGCTTCAGATTCAAATGACATTCTTATGGGTATACAACCGACAGAAGGTGAAAAGGCAACCGACAGTCCACATCCTCCCTTATCCACCCCATTCACATACTACACAGTGCTCCCGTTCACCCCCTGAGCCTCAATCCTCCCCACCAACTTCTTGACAGCACTCCATTCCTCCCCTTTCACTCCCTCTTTCCCGCCCAGATCGACACCCACCTCAAACACGGTGACACTCCCGTCTATCCCGCCAGCGGCGAGCCTCTTGCCCTCGCCAGCCTCCCAAGCAACCTTGTTCAAGCTCCTATTAATCCCCACGCGCCCGTCCTTCCTCTGACTCGGGCTGATCCGCGCAACCGGCTCCTCCGTCTCGACAGTCAGATCCCAGACCTCCACCCACCCGGCGCCGTCCACCAGCGCAAACACCCCCGGCCGCGTAGGCGACCACTTGGCATCGTAGACCACATCCTCCCTCACAAACTCCATAAGCGGACTGACGACATACCCATCCACCACGTTCCCCCCGACACCGGAGACGAGCCCGACGCTCGTGACGCCCCCGGGCCCGACCCCCCCTTGCCCTCCTCCCACGCCGCCGCCGCCGCCGCCGCCGCCGCCCGCGGCCGCGATGCCGCTCGTGGCGGCCGGGGCGCGCACCTTCCACAGCTTGACGCTCCAGTCGAGGCTGGCGCTGAGGACCAGGTCGCCGAGGTCGACGGGCCCGCGGGCGGGGTGGAAGTCGACGGCGAGCACCGGCGCGGCGTGGCCCTTGTAGGCGACGCGGGCGTCGACGCCGGCCTTGGCGCCGGCGCGGTCGTACCGGTGGCACGGGAAGATGGTGCCCTCCTCGCTGCCCACCAGGAAAAAGGTCGGGTCGGCCTGCGGGAAGGCCATGCAGGTCGGGGAGAGGTCCTCGGTCTTGGCGGGCGGGGGGGCGAGCAGCGTCAGGCTCTCCTGCGGCTGGGAGAGCATGTCCACGCTCCACCCGCAGACGGCGCCGTCGGTCGAGACCGAGATGATGTTGTTGGCGTTCTGGGTGCCGACCATGTCGACGGCGTAGACGGGGTGGGTGTGGCCCGACCCGGTGAGGGGGGTCTTTTGCACGGGGGCCGGGGAGCGCGACCGAGTGTCCCAGAGGAGGACCTGCCCCGAGTAGGCGCCGCCGACGATCAGGTTCGGGTGGAAGGGGCTGAAGCGCGCGACGAGGATGTCGCTCTGGGCGTGGAAGACGAGCTCGGGCCGGTCCGGCAGGTGCATGTTCCAGACCTGGACCACGCCGTCGGGCTCGTGCGGGGCGGCAGGGTTCTTGGTGTACGAGGCCAGGAGGAGCTCCTTGTACTTGGGGGACCAGTCGATGCTGCTGACCATGCGCTTCCGGCTCCAGCGGTCGTCGTAGAACTGCGCGACCTCCCGGATCTTGCGGCGGCCCTTGCCGCCCGTGTTGGTCCCGTGCGAGTCGCCTTCCTCGTCGTCGCCGTCGTGAAGCTGCACGGTGTAGTCCGTGAGGATGTCGTACTCGCCCAACGCCTTCTCGATGACCTTGGTGGAGCGGTCGAGGAAGTCGAAGAAATCGTCCGAGTGGGTGACGGCGTTGAGCTCTTCGGCCGTCAGGGTTCTTGCCGGGAAGTTGGAGGCTGCTGAAGGGGCTGGCTTATGCGTGCCGTTGCTTTCGAGCAGGTCTTTGGTTGCTCTGAGCTCCTCTTCTATCTCCTGCCGGAGCTTTTGGCGGATTTCTTCTTCCTTGTCGCGCTCGCGGCGGCTGAGACGCTTGCTGGGTGTTGATGTGGGTTCGTCGTCATCGGAGAGGTCGGGGAGGGCGGCGCGGGGTTTCGTCGGGGTGGTCCATTCTTCTGTGGTCTGGACGCCTTTACTGTACGAGAAGACTTCCTTTACGGGTGATGGCGGTGTCTCGTAGATGGTGGTCAAGGGAACGGTGGTGAGGACCTGTGGATGGCCGTTTGCCGGTGCTGCGGACTCGGAATTCTCGTTGCTCAGCTCGCCGGCGCTGACTACGCTGGTTGGCCTGCTGCCCTTGGGGCCGGGAGAAGCTGCACCGCTGGTTGAGGCGGGCCTGCTGTCACCGACGAGGTGGTCTATGAGAGCGTCGATGTCGAGACGCGAACTAGCCCGACTTGGTTGCGGTGAGGCGAGCTACGAAGATTAGGGTTAGACGAGAAGTCATACGAGAAGTGGGAGGTAGGGAGTCACTCGTACATCGCTCGGCGTCCCGAGACTCTGGCGAGGACCTTGCAGCTGGCTTGCGCGTAGCTCTCGTTGCCGTTTAAGCTCTGCGAGCTTTGCCTTTTTGGCGAGGATCTCATCTCTTCGCTGCTGCATGTTGAGCGACTCTGGTCATCCCCATCTCACGCGCTCTGCAGTCAAGCCTCTGTCGTGTTCTGCAGAAGGCCACTCCCTTCCGATTCTCCCAACTCTAGAGGGGTGTGCTGGTAGGAGACGCGTAGTGTATGCAGAATGGTAAACTCGTTCTGTATTTTCTCGGTGATGTTTGCAGAATTCGACAATTTGTTCTCCTGCACGAGCTGTGAAGTTTTATCTCTGTGGTAGAGTGGTACTTTAAGGTACTGTGGTACTTTGTGGTATAACTTTCCTTGCATCAAGTCGCGGATCGCGACTTCCCCCAGAGTAATAAAGTGGAACAGGGGTAAAGCTGCCCGTCTTATCTTATCAACGCCACAGGATCTGCCACTGTATAGGTTCAGCCACAACCCTCCAGCCGGGCCTGTGGCGCAAGCTCACCTGTTTTTGAGCCCAGCCTTCTGCTTGGCTGCTCAGTTCGATGGGAAAAGCCGCGAAAAATCCCGACGCCTCCAAAACTTCATTTGACACCTGCGATTCCGTCACCTCCAAGCAACAACCACCTAATTCCCTCGATCCGCGACAACAAGGGACCAATTGAAACCCCCCCAATTGCGATCCCCCTCCGTCGCGCTCTCTCTCCGTCCATCGCTTATCCGCGCCTTGAAAGATTAGCACAATGTCGGCCACATCTGGAGTCAACGTACGTCTAACCTCGGTGCACTTCCATCAAGGCATCTCTTATCGCCATGGCTACCGCCCTACGGCTCCCAGAGCACTCCAGGAGTTTTCAATTGTGCATACTCGGACTTGTTAGACTGACATGTTTTTTTTCAACCATCCAGGTCCTCCGGTACTCGGCGCTCGCCGCCGGTGTCTTCTACGGCTTCTACCACCAGCGGACGATCACGCAGCACGTGCGAAGCGAGCAGGCGCAGAGGGAATACAAGCACAAGGAGCAGCTAATACAGCAGGCCAAGGCCGAGTTTGCCAGATCGAAGCAGCCCGCCTCGGCCAAGACCGAGACTAAGACAGGTGGACGTATGTTTTGGCGACCCATTCATAGCAGATCTCCTTGCGACGGAGGGTTCGGTTATGACGATCTGGAAGCACGAGGCTGACACTCTTTTGACAGAAAAACTAGACCTGAACGACCCCAACTTCGACATTGAGGCCTTGATCTCCGCGGTGATGGAGGAGAAGGCATGAGGGAGTCATTTTGGCGAGATGGGGAGGCAGGTGGAGTAATTGCGGCTGGGAACCGGAGGGACTGATAGGTAACAGAGATCTGACCACACAAGTGATCTCTCATCACGGCGGAGAAAGGTACCATCAGCCCTCTGGTGGTGATGCGATGATACGGTTGTCGCGAGCCGTGATGTATCATTGCAGTTCGGGGCGCTGCGGCAGACATTCCTATGTCCCGATTACGCTGTACATGTGTAACAATACAAGAGAACTTTAGACGGTTGGATGTCGTTGATTCGAGTGCTTTTTGATGTGCTCGAAGTCGCTCATAACTGCGCTTGCAACGGGAAGTGTGTGTGGTTGCCCATGTCTACATATCTCCTTTTGCCCCGACGTATTCTCTTCATGTATATAACCTGGGTGACCTTCGATTCAGCCACGCAAGTAAGTCAACATTGCAGAGGTAGTTGTCAGGAGTTGACAGCCCAGGATACACCCCGTATATGCCTCTGGGGGCTTAGTAACATTTTAGTAACCCCCTGATGCACATTGGGCTTGGCTCTTAAAAGCAACAATTTCCAAGATGAATACTAATCTTTCCGAGTCACCCTCGGACTTCCTCCAAGCAAACTTGTCTTCCAGGGCAGTCTTACCACCGTAAGACCAAGATGGAGAGAACACGAGCTTGGCATAGTGTAATCTGGTAAGCACTAAAGCAATTCCTATAACTGTCGGCACTTCTCCCACCTTCTGATGAACAACCCGTGAATTCTGCAATGCTCAAGATGCCTGATCTGGGCGTCGCTGTGGAAAAGACACTCTTACATTACTTACTATTTTCTGATTACTCATGGGAGTAAAGACGACAATATTTGATTCATCTACCTGCACTGTCGAGATCTAAAGCTAATTTTGAAATCTCCAGACTAAACAAAAGAGACCATGCTCCTCCCATACTTCCACAACAGCCCCCCCTCTCAAAGCTCGATGGGCGCGCCGGCGGGGTACCGCGTGCCCTTGATCTCGAACTTCTTGAGCGTCTCGCTGATCTCCTCCCACTCGGCGTCGGTGATGTCGACCTGCTTCATGTTCTCGGCGACGCGGTCTGGGCTGGAGCCGCCCGGGATGGGGATGACGACGGGCATGCCGGGCCGGCGGGAGACGGCGCGCACCCAGGCGACGGCCAGCTGGGCCGGGGTGCAGCCCTTCTTGTCGGCCAGCTGCTTGACCTGCTCGACGAGCTGAAGGTTGACGGCGAAGTTCTCGGGCTGGAAGCGCGGGTGGTGCCGCCGGAAGTCGCCCTCGGGGATGTCGGAGGCGGACTTGTAGCGGCCTGCTAGCATCTGTTTTTGGGGTTTGGTCAGTATACTTTTGGTGATTGGTTCGATGAGGCAAAAAGGTAGGGTAGAAGGAAGCGGTGAGGAAGAAGAAAGAGAAGAACTTACACCTCGGCCAAGGGGCGAGTAGGCGATCAGCGGAATGTTGTACTCCGCGCAGGCGGCAGCAACACCGTTGCTCAGGACGTCCATGCTCCACATGCTCAGCTCGACCTCGACGGCCTCGATCTTGGCGACCTTGACGGCCTCGTGGATGGTGGCGGCCGAGACCTCGCTCAGGCTGATGCCACCCACCAGGCCCTTGTCGACGTACTCCTTGATGGCGCCGAGGGTGGTGGCCAGCGGCGTCTTGCGGTCGAGGCGGGCGCACTCGAAGAGGTCGATCTTCTTCTTGCGGCCGCCGAGCTGCTTGAGGGTGGTGTCGATGGAGCGGCGGACCTCCTCGGGCGAGCCGTCGAGCTTGTGCACGCCGAGGGCCGGGTCGCCGACGGCGCCCTTGATGGAGAGCACGACCTTCTCGGCGTCCTCGGGGTACTTTGTGAAGTAGCGCGAGAGCAGGGTCGCGCTGTTGTCGCCCGAGGGCGTGCGGTAGATCTCGCCGCCGTTCCAGAAGTTGGCGCCCGCGTCGAAGGCGGCCTTCATGCAGGCGAAGGCCTGCTCGTCTGAGGGGGGATCGGGGCGCCAGGAGAGGCCTACGCAGGTGAGTTGTCAGTATAGCTGCTCGCTGTTGAGGAGGGAAGTGCTTTGTTCTTTGGGATCCGGCACTTACCCATAAGGCCATAGCCGATTGGGCCGACTTCTTGACCGTTGAGTTGAGGCATTGTTGCGTGATGGGGTGTAGAGGTAAGTAAGGTAAGTAAGTCAAGTTTTGATGTTTAGCAAGGGCCCAGTGGCAGAACAGAAAGTCTCTTTTGAATCGTGCAAAGGATGATATTCCTCAAGTAGAGTAAGTAGCTTCAAGTGTGTCTGCTTCTCTTCCTAGATTCAGCTTCAATCTAGACGAGGGCAAGAGGTTATATATAAATTTTTTTATGAAGAGGTCAATTCTCGGTAGGATCAAACAGTTTCGCTTGTCGACATCATTGAAGTCGATTCTATTGTGTACCTTGATGCCCCGCACTAGAAGCTAAGATACCTCAGCTTCCAATAGCTAAAGGCCATGGAGATCTATGGAGATCGCCCGCCACTTTAACTCCGGCAACGACGTCAGGATAAGAGCGAGACGCCAGCTATGCCGTGGTCCCGCCAATTGGCCAGAGCTGGCAAAGAGAGATCCATCGGACATATCGGTTTTCGCCAGCCATTGACAACCCTGACGGCTGGCAAGTCGCACGGATTTGTGCAACCATCCCTCAAAGTTCGGTGTCCGCGGGCATCCGAGGCGCTGGAATCCTGGACTTAAGAACAGCGCGAGCCTGTAACAGCAGCGACAGCAGCAGTTGCGATACTGATCGGGTATTTTTCTTCAATACGCTCTCGTCTGGCCCACAGCGTATCGACATCTGGGTGCCTAAACCTATGTTGGAAGGCCCTGTGAATTGGCAGAATTCATGCACATACTGGGGGAATCTCGCGATTCACGTCGCTTTGTTAAATCCATATTGGACCTCGTGTCGCCGACATGCCTGTCCATCCGCACTGGTTCTTTGATGGGTGCATGGAGACGAGGCCGAAGAGGATAACTGCTACGTGAAGACACGGCTGAAATGCATCGCCAAGAGTGCTGTGGCGGATGAACGACACGACTGCATGCTGTGCAACTCGGCAGTCGGATTTATTACTACGACATGTGTGCTACGGCGATATTGAAAAGATCAAATCTATTCTAAGTGTCAAACAGAACGCCGAGCAAAGTGCGAGTTCACGTGAAAGATAGCGACGGCATCACCAAGCCACGCCAAGCCATGTGCGCACCTCAACTGGAACAGAAAAAGCCACAGCACACCGTCTCAGACGTCGACCAACTTCTGCTGACTCTGCTGGGCCACCACTTGTTGCTGAACCTCCTGGCGAAGCTGATGCTCAAGCTCGCCTCTCCTATCTCCACCACCTCCCACCACCACTTCCCTCGCAACAGCGTGTGCCTGACGAGCAGCTGCAATCCCACGAGCAGCAGAGTGTCCAACACTCGCCGGCGTCTCAGCCACATCCACGTTGTTCAAGCCCGGAACCGCTCCCCCCATCCCAGCCTCGACCCTATCCCTCCCAACCCTCTCCCTCTCCCGCTCCTGCGGATGGACCTCCCTGTCCTTCCTGCCGTATCCTCCTCCCCCGTACGCTCCATGTCCCAACCCAGCAGGAAACCCACCGCGTCCGTACCCAGGCATAAACCCCCCATCCCCTCCCTCACACAATATTCCATATCCATACCCCATCCCCATTATTATCTCTCCAGCAGCCATCTCACCCCCATCGCGATAACCCATCACCAGCCCCCTCCGCTGCTGTCCGTGCAGTCCACCCGGCGCGGACGACAGAGCCAGCCCAACCGCCGCCGCCGCGCTCCACCAGGCCGGGAAGTCCTCGAGGCCCACCTCCGCCAGCCCGGCAGGCGTGGCGGGCATGGCGTGCGCGAAGCGGCAGTAGGGACCCCACTTGCACGTGCCGTGGTGGACCCAGTGGCGGCAGTAGTTGCGCCGCTTGGGGGGGAGGACGGTCTCCTCGGTTGAAGGGGGGCAGGAGGAGAGGGAGGAGGGGTGGAGGTGGTTTTGGGGGGTGGTTGGCGTCCCTTGGGGGAGAAGATGTGGGGAGGGGCTGGGGATGGGTTTGTTGAACGCTGGTGCTGGGGTTGCGCTGGAAGGTTGGCTGTTTGCTTGAATGGTGTGTCCTGGGACGGCGGAGATGTCGGTTGAATGTGCCGCGGAGACGTGGGCTATCATCCGGTCTGCGGGATGTGCTGCCGTCTGAGTAACGGAGTGGGACCGGGTGACAAGTATTGCTTCTCTTGGCTTGCCGGGGACGCCGCCATCATTACCGTCGGCGACGTCACGCGCCCAGCGGGAGCTCTGCAGCCCGGGCTGAGCCGGTGTTTCATGGCCGGCGGCCTTCTTGCCTCCATCTTCTGCGGCAGCGGGCGGGAAGACGCCGTGCTGCTCGGCCACGACGGTGTCGGAGTATGTGGCCTCCTCGTCGATGATGATCTCCACGTCGTGCACGCCCTGCCTCTCGAAGCAGCCGAGGTTGGCGATGCCGCTCGTCTGTTCGGGCGTCAGCTGTCGCGGGATGCCGACGACGTCGAGCCAGTCGGGCAGCTCGTCGAGAGGGATCAGCGGGATCAGGGCTTGTTCGACTGCTAGGCCCGTGGGCAGGCGCTTGATCACCTCTGGGCGGACGATGAAGTGGTGGATGCGGGGAGGCATGCTGGGTGTTTTGGGGTTCTTGTTGGAGGTGAGGTCAAAATACTAGGCAGGATGTGTGACTGCCATTAAACGAAGTGTAGGTGTATGTCGTGATCTGGCTGCTTATAAGTCTATTTCTCCGCCATTAGAATCCTCTGCATTCTACTCTTGGGCGTTTGTTGTTTGCCTTTCTAGAATATCTATGCAATGTAGTATCCTCTATACTAGCCCACAAACGTATAACCACCACAATCATCTCAGCATCCGCACAACCAATCTCCGTCCCAAACTATGCCGCCTCAACCCTGATCCTAGCCTCCATCCCGTCAACACAGTACCCAAACTGCCGCGGTCCGTCCCTGAGCTCAACCTCGCGCTTCACCCACCTGCCCGCCTTGCCCCCCTCATCCAGCCTGTCCGTCCCCACGCCGGCGTCGCCCTCCCCGTCCTCCTTCCTCTCCCTCTCCACCTCGCCTTCCTCGTCTCCACTGCTATCGACCTCCTCGTCGAACCCGCCGACGGGATCCCACTCGCCCGTCTCCCAGACCAGCCTGGTGCGCAGCGGCGACAGGCCGAACAGCCGGCCCGCCACGCCCTTGACGGCGTAGAGATCGAACGAATTTGGTAGCGAGATGGTCTTTTCCTCTTCCTCCCCTTTCGTCGGTCCGTCTCCGGGAGTGGTGGTGTCTGCGCCAGAGGAATAGCGAAAAGATACCTTCACCAGCCGACCCTCGAGAAAGCGTGCGTCGACCTCCCTGGTCCGCGACACGGCGGGGGCGCCGTACAGGCCGCATAGCTCGGCGTAGCGAGGGTGGCGGGCTAGGATCTCGGGTTCTCTGTCCTCGGGCACGGCGGCGAGCTGGCGCGCGATGCGGGAGAGGTAGAACATGTCGGCGTTGGTGCGGTCTTGGGCCGTGATGGTGGAGAAGTTGATTGTCTTGAGGGAGGGGAGGCGGGCGCTCAGGAGCATGTAGGACTCTTCCGTGCCTTTGGTGGTGGTGGTTGTTTCGGTGGAGAAGGAGGCGACGGGGGAGTCGAGGTCGGGGTTGTCGTAGATGGGGTTGTGGGCGAAGCGGAGGGAGGTTAAGCCTGGGAAGCAGGTGGGAAGGAGGTCGGCGAAGGACCAGGTTGAGATACGGTTGGAGGAGAGGTCGAGGTAGTGCAGGGTTGGGGAGAAGATTGGGGGAGGGGTGTTTGGTGGTTGGGACGGGGAGAGGATGGTGGTGATGTGGTTGCCTTTTAGGTGGAGGTTGCGGAGGGAGGTGAGGGATGTTAGGGGCGAGAGAGAGGACAGGGAGGTCAGCTCGTTGTATTCGAGGTTGAGAGAGGTCAAGGTTGAGAGGAGAGTGGAGGTGGGCGCAATGGGAGTCATGGACGGTATTTGGTTGCTGCTGGCGAGGAGGGTGGTGAGGTCGGGGAAGTGCGAGGCTAGGACGACTATCTCGGACCAGGAGAGGAGCGTCTCCTCCAGTGCTAGCTCTTTGACACCTTTGAAGGAGGTGGAGGCGCCAGTGAGGTTTTCAGAGGAGACATTGCTGAAGCGGTTGCCGCTGCCGTTGTTAGCAATATAAGGCTGTCTGACGGAAAGAGGGAACGTACTTGAGCCTCAGTGCCTTCATCTCGTCAAGTTCGGCACATATTTCGACCACGGGACTGAACCTAGTGAAGAGATTGCGGCTCATGCCGAGCTCGACAATGCTGGGACAGACATCTTGGATGGTCTTGTCCTTCTTCGCAGCGGGATCATAGGCACAGACAAGGCGCATGCTGTCGAGGATGACAATCTTCAGCTCGTGCAGCTGGGCCTGCTTGCGGCTGATCTTCTCGAAGCCGACCTCTTCGGCCACCTTGGTGGAGAAGACGATGGGCTTCTGCGCCTCATGCTGGGCTGCGTACTTCTCGTGCAGAGCCGTCAAGAAGTCCGTCTTGCCGTCGTGCGGCCGGGTGGGACGGATGAACGACGCCGACGTGGGCGATTTGATCTTGCCTGACTGACATTGAGTGACTGAAGACTTGCGCTTACACGGGGGAACTCACATTCGAAGTACCTGACCCCCTTATGCTGGCCATCGTGCTTCCCTCGCGTCGGGTCGTCCCATTCCACGCCGAGCCACGTGCCGGAAGTGCCTGCGACCGGACCGATGTATCGCACGGTACAGAGCACTCCGTCGTATGATAGACGCTCGCCTACAGTGTGCGAAGAAGCCATAATCTGGTTTCCTTTGCGATGTTCGACAGGTCAAATCGCAGCATTCATTCAGAACACAGTTCGTGGTGGAGCCTCAAATGGGTGCTGTTAAGTGCTGAACATTTTAGGCGCCCAGATTTGCTGAGCTTTCCTACACCTCACTAACAGACATAAAAAGGGCACCTAGATGAAGGTGTATGCAAAATGAAATGCCACTCGCTTTTACCTTATTTGGATCTCCTTTTATTTCATTTTAGCATAAGTCAGAGTACTGTAGTGAATGACAAAATGATCAAACATGTTTTACTAGATGGTAGTAAATGGCAGTACACGGTTTCGAACATGGTACCTGAGGTGCACCAGATATCGTATAAGTATGCATTATATCACCCTGACCACTAGCCAGGGCTCGTTCGCTTCCGGTGTTAGAGCAAGGACGTCTTTGACTTGATAAGCCGTGTCTACCCTGTAAGCTTTTCCCACTCCGATCCCGTCGCGGAGTTCGGACGGCAGAGGCAATCATACTCTCGGATGGATGCTCCAATGACGTTCGTAGGAGACACACCGCGGAAACGCTCAGAATAGCAGTAACCACGAGGACTCAGACAACTGATCCAATCAGAGCTTGCTCTTGGAATCTCCAACAACCTTCATCAGCGCCCGACCATTGCTCAGACACACTCTCTTTCCCTCGACCTTGGTCTCGAACCGGATCTCCTCCCAGCCATCCTTGATATCACCCGTCCTCCACACAGAGGTAACCAGCTTGTCACCGGGAATAACCGGGCTGGCAAACCGAGCCTGATACTCCTTGATGTTGCTCGGGTCACTAGCACCCAAGTTCTTCAGCAGCAGATGCGCCGTCGAGTTGAACGAGTACAAGCCGTGGACGATCTCGCCGCCGAACCCCATCTTCTTGCCCGGCTCCGGCGTGGCGTGCAGCGGGTTGTAGTCCCCGTTCAGGCGGTACAGCAGCGACGTCTCGCGGTTCGTCTGGTCCTCGTACACGCCGTCGGGTTTCTTGCCCTTGGGCGGGGGGTAGTTGACGGTGGCGGGGCCCTTGGGCCCGCCCCAGTTGCCCTGCGCGACGAAGAAGGCGCTCCCGGTGGCGCGGGAGTAGACCTCGCCCGACGAGGCGTCGACGAGGTCGGTCTGCGTCTCGACGACGGAGCCAGGGCGGCCCTTGTCGTAGACGCCCAGGACCTTGGTGCGGATCTCGAACTTGCGCCCGGCAGAGGTCGGGGGCAGGGGCTTGAAGAACTGGATGCGGCGCTCGCCGTCGACGACGCGGGTGTAGTCGAAGTCGGGGACACCGGGGATCTTGGCGGCTTTCTCGGCGGCGTAGAAGTCGATTACTTCTTGGGTGGTCTTCTTGAAGGCTGTCGGTGAGGTTGTGTCAGTTTTGTTGTGACAGATGAAGCATAAGGGCAGGGGGTGCTTGGAGCGTACGCAGAATGACCGGGTAGGTCGGGAAGACGGCGAACTTGGGATGCAGCTCGTAAAGGAAGTGAAGCTCATCTGCTGTGCAGCCGATGGATCTCGCAAAGAGAAGGACATCGCGCTTCAGCCACGAGACCTCCGCAGGAGGATACTCGAAGCCAACACCCGGTCCCGGTTTTGACATCCTGTCCTGTATTCGTCTAGGTAGGTACCTTAGCTGGCTTATAGTTTTTAATTATGACGGATGGAAGCTAGTACTGGTCAAGTCAATCCAGAAGCAACGAGTCACGGTGGGAACGGAAAAAGAATCAGCTTCGGATGCTGAGGAAAAGGCGCTCTCGTCATCTTAAGAGCTTCGTCCAGCACAATGCCGGCATGCATGGGTTCGGTTAGACGTGGGGTATCGTCAATCGATAGCGTCCATGCCGAGGTTCAGATCATGGGGAAGCTTCTGCCAAGACAACTTGATTATGCTCAACTTATGCATGGCCTGTGGGGCTGCTAGTGGCCCTTTCCCTTTATGCAGATCTGAGCACTGCAACTGCAAGCCACACCTTGTCGGAAGGGCTTTTCCACAGGTCAGAAGCCTCTGTCTGTACTACCTTAGGTCATGTACAAAGTATGTACTGTACATCTACAATACATAGTATCCTCAGATGGAAAGGGCGAGGTTCATACACTCTATATCTGGATTTTTCTGTAGCTCAACATCTTCGAAAGAGTGGCAGCTGCGATCTACAAGATGGGTCTTTAGCTTTCTATGTCTACTGAAAGCTCCTTCCACACGTGTAGATAAAATTAACGACTGATTAACGACATGTCTGTCATCACCACCCATACCCATCCATGATTCCCCCGTGTCCACGTCTGTCAGTCATTTGCTAGTGAGGTAGCTTCTACTGCATATTTGTATCCCCATCGTTAGGTTTGTCCATCCACAGTGCAGTGCAGGACAGACGAGGATTACTAGGGCTGTCAAGATGTCAGACGACTCCCACAGGGCTGGTATTTCTCCCATGGCCGAAATGGCGAAAGAAGCCATCGATCAGCTCACCAAGCCGCCAGACCTACTTGCCGGCAGAGTCCAGGACAGCAAGGATACTCCTGAGCCACCGTCTTCAAGCTCAAGCTCAGAGCTGCCTGCCCACACGGAGTACGGCCGCCAACAGGTCTCGCTGCCAGTGCGCCCAAGCGTTGCTAAAGTGGCCTCGCACACCTGGGTTGGCCTCGACTCGGCTTCACAGCTCATCAATGAGAAATGTCTGTCAGCATCACAGGAGCAGCCAGATAAGCTTCCTAGCTCCGACAGCTCCTCTTTGAACGCCATGAAATCCCGGGCGACCAGCCCCGTAACCGCCTCCTCCGATCTAAGCCACGAGAAGGAAACCCGTTACCTGCAAACCTCTCAAAATCAACTCACAGATCCGCCCATGCCGCAGTACGAGAGACCGATGACCCGGGAGTTTCGGGATTCTCTCGAGTTCGAGTTTGAGGATATGCAGGCGGAACGTGACAGCTTGGACCTGGACCTGATCGACGAGTCTGAGAAACCAGCCGACTGGAGGAGCTACACTTTTCGGGCGAAACTTCTTCAGAGGGCTGAGGAGCTGGCGGAAAGGGAAAAGACCTTCCTTCGGAAGTGGACCTCAGAGCTTGAGAAGCGCGAACGGCTCTTAAGATAGAATCACTCAGCTTGCAGGGCCGAAGACGTTGACGCACTTCGCGTATGCTTATGGCGGTATAGGCGACACCTTGGCCTGTACCGGATCAAATCCCCATACAGCGTGGAAAGATACGTCAAGGGGCAGCCGAAGCTCAACGAGCATGCATCAGAACGTGATGACACACCTACCAGTCCGTCTGATCTCGAATCAGACACTGTTGACCAAGACGGGTCCGATAGAATGGACTCTGAGGAGGAATTTACGTCTGATATATCAGATGGCGATTCTATGGACATCTCATCTGGTGACGATGAGCACCTTGAGTCTAATGACTCTTCTGGACGGACCCTTGTGACGGAGGAGCTTAGGAGTAGCAAAGACATTGCCGCAACAGATCCTCAGCATAACGCCGTGGAATTCTCCAGGTCGACCGCTTTTGTCGCAACACCTTCATCACATCCTGCTCCCGCAACTAATACCATGTTCTCTGACGACCGCAAGACCACCAACAGCAAGAGGAAAAGTGAGAGCGATGACGAAAATGAGCGCTCACCAAAAAAGCTCAAAGTATTTGAAGCCACCCAGACGGTCGCCGAGGGAACAGCGCAACCATACTGGAACAAGACAAATGAGAGAATGAAAGACGAAGCTGCGGATGCTTCAGCCGCCGAACGGAATGCCCACACAAGCTTACCGCAGTCGACGAAGGATTCAGCCGGTCAACCTAAGGCATCGTCTAAAGCCTCCAATAAGCCGGCTTTCCCAAACTACTACCATGACGAACGAGCATCGGAGATCGTTCTTTATCCCCTCAACTACAATGACCTGGTCACAGACAAACCCGCAAGGAAGAGACTTGGGTCGCAGTCCCCGTGCATGAGAGGCGCTTTACCTCAAGTTGACTTCACATCGGTTGCTTTGAAGGACTATTGCGCTTACGATATCATAGCGACGGTCGATGACCCGCGATACCAGGAGCCCCTGGATGAGGATGAGGAATAGTATAGCTCGTCCGAAGACGCCGATGGCCAAGTCGACCATCATATGCCCGCTGGGAAGAAACCCCAAGATCTGGAAACAATGCATTCGGACTTAGCAACAAAGATGGACGACGTTATGCACGTTATTCTGCCTTCTGACGACGAGAGTGATTGCGGCCGGATATTGAAGCCCAACCACAAGAATGGGGCCGAGAAGCAGGTTCTTGACATCACGGAAAAGGAGCGACAGGAAGCACTTGACGAAAAGGCCGCGAGAGCACTCCAGGCGAAATTTGACGCTGAAGACGCACTTAAGTCTGTAAATGGAGCTATGAATGGTATGAGGCGCGCTGATACACCAGGCAAGCAAGACCTTATGCTTGCGAGTAAAGAATTGATCCAAGAGGCGACTCGAACCGGTCTTTTTGACCAATTTCTGAGTGCTGAAGAGGTGGATGAGCTCATAAGTGCATTCGATCAAGCTCTCCATCCCACTCACTCGAGCCTACAGGATTTTGCGACCCCTATGCAGGTTTTAAAGAAGCTTGTGCACGGAGTACAAGCCGGCCTCTTCGAAGGTTCCTTGGACCCTATTACTGTTCAAGTGGGTTTAAGACATCTTGCCAACTTCCTGCTCCAAGGTACCGCAAGACAAAGGCAGCATGCGGGCGGTGCGAATCAGTCTAACGGGGGCAACCTCCGCTCAAAAGCTCCTGATGTGCTACTCGTCCGGCGAAGCCAGGACGAGGTGGCAACGTCAAGTCCTCAGCCTTCAGTCTCAGAGGAAGACCAAGAAATGGAGTCTGTACGCCTGATGGTGGCTAAGGCTGAGATCCAAGAGGCCATCAATAGCGGCGCTCTGAACCACGTCATTCGTCCCAGCTTACTCGAAGTAGTTCTACTATGCCTGGAGGATGTCTGTGAGCCCGGATTGAAGCAGAGGCATGTTGCCCGCAGTACAATGGCGCTAGGTCTGAATGTTCTGCTGAAGGGAGTCAACTCGGAATACTTCACTGGAATATTGAACCCCCAGTGTCTCGAAGCGGCTATTCTTGCCCTTGAGAGAGCACTAGACCTCGAGTCGCTGGAGCCTCAACCAAGTTCTGTTGATATTGACAATAGCCGAGACACCGATACAGCCGTGGATGACGAATCCATGCAGCAGACGGAGACCGGCGCCGAGGCAGCCCCTAACATATCATCTGTGCCGATTCAGAGAGATATGTCTGAACATCCCGATCCTCATATGAGAACCAAAGCGTCAACTCCAGTGCTCGACGTCAAACTCTTGTCTCAGGCCACGAAGGAGTTCCAGAATCTAGACGAAAAAGGCATCCTTTCTTTATTGTTGGATGGCGCTTCTATCGACATAGCCCTGGTTGCGCTTACTCAGGCCGCCGGAAAGGAGACTCCATACGAGTTCAGCCAGCAACACTTGGAAGGGGCTATAGCTGAATTCCAGGCCAAGAACGATGTTCTCGAAAACACACTTGGTGTGATAAATCTGGCTGTGATCCTTGAGGCCCTCAAGCTGGCCAGTCCGACGGTTTATGATAGCTCCAAAGTTGCCAATCATCAGACGGAGAAGGACGAGGAGTATCCTGATTATGGTCTGGCGTTCAAGGCCCTGGACTATCTGAGGACGCAGCTAGGCAGACCTGACGGCCTGAAGAGCTTGGTAAGTCCTGATGCTATACTGCTAGCTCAGGCTGCCGTTGCACAGGTACATTTCGCGGAACATCCCAATTGGAAGCCCAGCCTGGACTTTCTGGCATCTACCTTAAAATTGTTTTGCAGCGAACTATTGCGTTTCAGAGATGGCGCGAATGTGGATTCCCAGCTGCAAATTCTGCAAATAATCGTCAAGGCCCTGAGGCAGTTACTAAAGTCCCGAGCGCAAGTGGCTGCCGCTGCGCTCGAGTTGGCGGCAAAGTCTGGTCTCCTCAGCCAACACATAGAGCCCGGGCTTCTCACCGCAGCTGTGGAAGCGCTGAAGAATGCTTCAGAACCAGCGTTTGCCATGACAGTCGGTCAAAGTGACCTTTCGGAAGCTTTGTTTGCCTTCCTGGATGCAGCAGATACTGGAGCGCTTGACGAGTCCTTGGAATCCTGGATTCCAGAGATCACCATCCGAGCACTCATGCGTGCGATCAACCTCCTAGCATGGGTGAGGACTCCCCTGGAGCTCGATTCCATAACCAAGACCTCAAAGCTGCTATACCGTGCCATCGATCTTAACACGGGTAGCTACATACCGCCTCCGCCAATGCCGTTTATGTGGGCCGGCCACTTCGCACAGGCAAGCGAACTACAACGAGGCCTGGCGCTCAACTCTACCAGGAAATTGCTCATCCTTCTGGGTGAAAGCAAATACGCAGGAGACCCTTGGGTTTTGGACAAGGACTGGCCAATACCCGCGGAGCGGCAACCTATGAGAGGCCAAGGAAAGAAGAGGAAGAAGCTAAGGACGAAGCGTTTGATCGCGAGGGCCGCCTCACTGCGATGGGAGATATTGAAATTGAAGCGTGAGATAGGGAATGACAGGGAGGATGCTGAACTCGAAGGTGGTACTCGCATGGACAGATCTCCTTCACAGGAGGCGGACGGGGAGTCTTCAGATGCCGACCATCTTCTTCTGGAGGCCAACAATGAAAAGACGGAGAATATCATGGTTAAAGGAGTGGTGGATGTCGATCCGCAAGCAGTTGCAACTTTAACTGTTGGCGGTGACCCAAATGACAACACTGACGATGCCCCCCCTAGTAGCAAGGGAGAGGTCTCTCAGGCACAAGAGAGTATTCGACGGTCGGAATGTGCGCAACACCCGTCGGAAGGCGAGCCGAAACCTACGAAGCGCATCAGGATCGTCTTGAAAAAGCGAGGGTCTGGCGACAAGACACCATCGTCGTCGCCGGCACCCATGAATGGAACAGCTGAACCAGTACTCGAAGTCTCGCCGTTAGTAGCAGATGTATCTTCAGAGGCTTCGTCGGAGCCTCCACCGTCTCGTCCAGGTAACTGTGAGAAGGCCGACACACCAGCACCGGGACCGGACGACCCGCCGCCAGAAGCGTTGAGCATCTACAGCAAACGAATCGGTTCCTGTATTTGGGGACCTCCGGGACCGTCTCCGCTCCGCGCAGTAACCAATTCAGCTGACCAGGCCTACGAGATGGTGCCTATCAACCAACCCACTGGCGGCGCTCTGGACGGGAGCAAGGATTACAGCCGGGACGCCAAGGTGTCGTGCTCAAGTATTGTTGAGCAGGACGGTTTTGATGGTTCCGACGATGATCCAGAGTCCTTCGCCTTGAGTGATAAGGACAAGTTATCCCGGGTTGACGATTGGTATATCACACATGTTGAGGATACGAGTGATCGGCGCAGCAAGCCGGTTGAAGAAGCAGGATGGGATCGTGGAAAAGGCCAAGACGAAGACATGCCGGACGCCGTTGGCGATGACGATGATGATGAGTTCTGCAACTGGACGGACGACCAAGAACCAGATGGCGAAGGGACTTCGAGTGTCATACACGCAGTTGGCAACAATACCCTTGATGATTTGGAAATGAATTCACAGGGATGTGAGGAACCGTCTGGCTGGGACAAGCTGCCATCAACGCTGAGGGTGGCTAGACACCTGCAAGGCAAAAACCTGCGATATCGGTGTCCGTGGGAGAGACGGGGTACTACTGCCCTGGAACCGGTACTGGAAAAGCAGCAGCTGCGAGAAGAAGCGCCGGTGCCGGCGGTGGAGGCGCCGCAGGAAGAAGCACCAGTATGGCGTGCCAAAGAGCCGGTCGAGGTTGTCCGTCCCGCGAAGGACAGGTGGTGGGTCAAGCCTGTGGGGATGATCGACTCGCCTTCCAATACGAAGGAGATGTTGAGGAGGTTCGAGGAGCACAGGGTCAAGAATGGGCTGCCTGCTTTCGAGCATGCTGGTGGAGTGATCGAGCGCGACGAAGATGTGGATGTTCGTGAGTGGTTGAAGAGCGCAGTTTCTGAGCAGGAGGCCGAACTGGCCGCCGAGCGGGAGACGTTTGGTTCGGGACTACTTGAGGAGGGGCCTGTTTTTGGGCCTTCGCTTCCCCCGGTTGCTGAGTAGGGGGAATAAGATAGCGGGAGGCTCTGAAGGCGGGGTTGTTGGGGACGAAGAGGTGGTTGGCATGTGGGGAGTGGTGAGAGTGCAGCAGTTAGTGTGTCGGACTAGGCTGGAGAATGGTTGGGGGATATGTATAAGTGGAGGGATTGAGTGAATTCAGGTATTGAGAGTGTGAGATAGAGGCATAAAGGAGGGATCGTTTGCGAGCATTCGGCATTCTCTAGATGATGGGGTCTGGCAACGGACACAGGTCAACCAACGGCGTTGGGCAGAGCATTTCCAGGAGCAAGAAGCTTTAAAAGTATCACGACTTGTACACTAGCAGTCATAATGTGCATGTACACGATAGCATTGTCAGCGTTTTTATCATGAGCCGTCGTCTACCTTTGACAGTATAATACAGCACTGACAGGTTCTAAGCAACGTGAACAAACGCCCGCTTCCGCACGGACTTGCTCTTCTCCTCTTCCTCATCCCACTTCTCGTCGACGTAGTCCTTGACGTTCTTCTCCTGGATCTGCATCCCCACGATCTTGAGCGCGGCGATGTTATACCCCATCTCGTCCTTCTGCCGCCTCAGCGCCTGCCGGAGGTTGGTCCTGATGCCGTCGAGCATGGCGCGCATGGTCCTGCTGGCCACGATCTGGCGGTGGTGCGTCTTGAGCATGAAGAACAGGATGCGGCACGTCAGGGGTATGTTCATGCTCCGCAGGGCGAAGATGTTGAGGAAGGTGAACAGCAGCGGCACCATGGCGAAGGGCAGCACCAGGAGGGCGTCGTGCAGGGCCGAGGCCTTGATGCGCTGCAGGACGTTGAGGACGTGCTGCTCGGCCGAGATGTTGCCCAGGGCCAGGAAGATGGGGCTGCGCTGCGGCGGCGCCGTGTTGGGGTTCACGGCGCGGGCCTCCTCGTACTCGCGCATGACGTTCAGGTCGGCCATGCTCAGCTCGAGGGCCTCGATGATGCGCTCGCCCGCCATGAGGGTCTCGACCGTCTGCTTGCCCGCGGCGCCGATCTCGGCCGACTCGTCCTCGGCGTCGGGGTCGGTCTCCAGGCTGGTGGTCAAGGTCTTCTCGTAGAGCTCCTCGAGCTCCTTCTCGCGCTCCTCTTCGAGGAAGATCTGCTCGTCGGTCTCCTGCCAGACGCGAATGGACTTGTCGTGCGAGGCGGAGACGAAGAAGGTGCCGCTGTGCGCGACGGCGAGGGCCCAGATCTCGCCGTGGTGGCCGTCGATGCGCTGGATCTGCTCGAACTTGTCGGCGTCCCAGTATTTGATGGCGCGGTCTTTGGAGCAGGAGAAGAAGTGGTGCCCGTTGCCGTCGGAGTTGTGCGGCACGAAGGCGACCTGCAGGATGGAGTCCTGGTGTCCGAACAGCGCTTTGTGGCAATCGCCGAAATCGAGGCCCCAGATGCGGATGTTCTTGTCTGCCGAGGAAGTGACTATGAGCTTGCTATCGTAGGAGATGTCCATGCTTAGTACGGGCAGCTTGTGCCCGTACAGGTTGAGGTAGAGCTTGAGAGAGTCGGTGAAGAACACTTTCACTGTGTTGTCGAGCAGGGCGACGGCGAGGAGTTTGGCGTCGGGGGAGAAGCGGAGGGAGAGGATGTCGTCTGCTACTTTGAGAATGCGGGATTGCACCAGCTTTAGTCTGGGTGTCGTGCGCGTAGTGCCGAGGACTTGTTCTTGGACGATCTTGAAGTCCCAGAATTTGGCAGTCTTGTCTGCGCTGCCTGAGACGACTGATCGGCCGTCCGGGTGCACTTGTAAGGACCATATTGCTCCCTCATGGGCTGTTACACTCTCAAGGAGTGTGGCGGATGCCACGTCAAACAGCTCCAGCTCGCCGCTCTTGGTACCTACCACGACAACCTTGTCGCCGGGCAGGAACGCACAGCATAGCGCGTAGCCGCACTCGAATGTCCGGATACAGGCTCGTGTTTTTATGTTCCAGATCTTTAGGCTGCCGTTAGAGGCCGACGCAAGCATTTTATCGTCTGAGCTGATGGAAATGGCTCGGATATCTGTGCGGTGGCCGGGCAGTTCGACGGCGACTCCTCTCTGGTAATCCGTTGCGTCGTCCTTCTTCGTCTTTGCTGCCTTGGCGGTGGTTATGCTGTAAAGTTCGAGCAAGTTGTTGGTCGTGCCGACCAGTAGCTGAAGTTCCTTCGTTCCAGAACTTGCCGCCCAGTCAACAGACCTGACCTTTCCTGTGGTTCTGACAATTACGTGTTGCACGAAAACATCAGATACGTCTGCCCTCGACACGTCTTCGTCACCCTCAGCGACATCTTGCTCAGCCTCAGCCTTATTTCCCTTAGCCGAGGCCAGCTTTTCGCGTCTCCTCCTTCGCTTCCGGGCTAGACTTTTCTTGACCTCGGCTTCAGTCCGTATCCTCCATATTTCAACAGACTTTTCCACGCCGTGTACCGCAAAGTAGTCCCGTCGCGGATGGAATATTACTTCCACAGCTCGATCTTTGCTATTCCGGTGCAACGTTCCCCGATCGTGCAGGAAGGTCGTATTTGAGATGTCAACTTGGTGCGTTGAGGAAAAGAGCGATGCAGCATCCAACGCCAACACCTTGAGTTCGCCGTCGTTGCCAGCAGTGACACATCCGCTGGAGTCGGGAGAGACACCTAATGCCCAGCACTCGCCATTCGTCTGAGCGACGTGCGTCTCGATACAATGCCTCGATGACAGATCCCAGAGTTTTATTAGCGAGTCCTTGCCAATTGTGAGCAAGAACCCCTCACTAGACTCGTCGAGAGCCATTTCCTCGCCATCTTCGCCATCTTGAGAATGAGGATCAGACTCCACAAACCGCACGCCCGTGACCTGGTCCTTATGTCCTCGGAGCTTGTACTGGCCGACTTCAGCTACCAGATCCCAGATGACCACATCGGTGTCTTTCGAACCGCTCGCGAGGCGGGTACCCGACTTATCGAAGGCGAGGACCGTGATCGCAGACTTGTGGCCATTAAAGTTCACGATGACAGTTGCAATCTTGCTGTCCCATAGCCGAATGCTTCCGTCTTCGTAACCGACCGCGAAAACGTCTGGGTCCGTCCTGCTCTGGGCGATTGCAGTCACCTGTGCACGGCAATTCTCTTCTCTCCACCTGTTGAGAAGCTCTCCCTTCTTGATATCCCAACACAGAACCTCTTCGTTGGCAGCGACGACTGCTTGCCCAGCCCCTGTACCCGAACCTCTCTTGCCAGACCATACAATGTTGGACGAGCTCGAAGCGACGATGCCGAAGGATTGGGAATGCTCATATTTTCTACATATGCCAGGTTAGCTGTGGTTAACTTCGACAATATAACAATAGGACTCCTACAAGTATGATTTGACCATTTTGGCGGCCTTGACTTGAAGCACTTCCAAGTCGACGTCTTTTCGTGCGTTAGAGAGAGTCCCTTCAAAGACTCCGTCGCGAACCGTAACTTTTTTTGAGAGACGATAAGATAAGGTACGAACCGAGTAGAGCATGCAGTTGGTGGGGCCTCGCTAAGACTCGACGTCAAGCTCAAGCGGGGCAGTCATGTGACCAGCTCTGGGCAGCTTGGTTCAATGTCAGCAGCCCCTTGATGAGGCTCCGGCGTCACCGTATCCCGAGCTGCCCCACCACCAGGCATCACAACAGCACAGCAGCACGAGAGTACCAAACGCCAAGGACCGGGGACGAGCAACGCAGCAAGAACTATAATCGCCGCCATGCTGCTCCTCGACTACCAGAATGTGCTGATCCAATCGGTCCTGACCGAGCGCTTCTCGGGGTAGGTTGCCATTCCCATCACTCGCCAGATCGCCTCCTCGGATCGAACCAAGCTAACCTCCACCTCTAGAGCTGCGCCGGTGTCGATTGACCAGACCGTGTCCGACTTCGACGGTGTTATCTTCCATATTTCGACCCCGGAAACCAAGACCAAGATCCTCGTCTCCATCCAAATACGATGTTTCGGTGACCTGGTTAGATACGGGGCCGAGGAAGTCTTGAGGCGCGAGTACGGCCAATATGTCACCTCGCCAGAGCCTGGCTACGACTTTTCGGTCCTTGTCGATCTTGAGAACTTGCCAGCCGAAAAAGGTCTGTTGCATGAGCGCTGGATGTTAGGTGGGGTGTTGCTAACAAGCTGCAGAGGAAAGAGACGAGCTGATCAACAAGATCGCGTTGCTGAAGCGCAATGCCATGGCTGCGCCATTCGAGCAGGCATACGAGGAGCACTACCAATTGCGGGAAGCAGCATCGAAGTTCACCTCTGAAGAGGCACCGCAGGGCGTGCGCGAGGGCGGCGATGTCAAGGTCATCCAGTATCGCGAGGAAGAGGCTATCTACATCAAGGCGAGCCACGACCGAGTCACCGTCATATTCAGCACCGTCTTCAGGGAAGAGACGGACAGGGTGTTTGGAAAGGTCTTCATCCAGGAGTTCGTCGATGCGCGCAGACGGGCGATTCAGAATGCTCCCCAGGTCCTCTTCCGAAACGACCCACCTCTGGAGTTGCAGGGCGTGCCCGGCGTGAAGAATACGGGCACGGGCGAAATTGGATATGTCACCTTCGGTACGTGTGCAAGACTTTAATGCGGCTGTTTCACATTTGGCTTAGCTAACATGCGCAGTGCTGTTCCCTCGCCATCTGACACCACAACGGATGCCGGACGTCATCTCCCACATCCAGACATTCCGAGACTACTTCCATTACCACATCAAGGCTTCTAAAGCGTATATCCACTCCCGGATGCGGCGGCGGACGGCCGACTTCCTGCAAGGTAAGCAATAACTGGACCCTCACAGAATATGAAGCATCGAGAGGCTAACGCGCTGCAGTTCTGAGACGGGCTAGGCCAGATAGCGAGGAGCATAAGGAGCGTAAGACAGCGAGTGGGCGGACCTTCAGGGCTCAGGGAAGCTGAGCGGATGCCGATAACACGGAAGCTGTACCATAGCGCCGTGACTGAGACGTCCGACAATGCTGAAAGGCAGGAACTCTTTCACAGACGGCGAGCAATCAATGTGCATCATTCTCTAGCCTCAATAGTCCGCTTCCTCTTCCTATTAGCAGACTTAACTTCGGTCTGCGGCAGCGTATATCTGCTTACTGTCAACGTTCAGCCTGTCGAAAAGTATATAGCATTCTTCCAGAAGCTGGTAAATGCTATGCCATCTGCCAACAGTCCACATGACGCCCGCTCTTGGCACTCTGCGTGTTCACCAACAGATTCGACCGCAAGCCGAGCGCTTGAGAGTGAGAACGTGAGCAAGGCACACTGACTGATAGATTTGTACGTCAAATTTAGTAACCTGCGCAGTGCACCAGTATTCACAGTCGAGGAGTGCCAGAGCGACCTGTGCTCAGAAGCCCCGGGACATCGGCACGCCCTAACTACTGCCGCTTAGTCGCCATATTGATTCCGGCCGCGACGTTCCGGCCTCACAAATGCCCGCAGTATCCACTACGTGGCCTACGCTTGTCAGGTCCAAATGATTGCTTCTAACATTCTTAGGCTTTCAACTAATCAAGCTTCCTCGTGCACAGAGGAAACCGCTCGTTTATAGCACGTCACCCTCCTTTGGTAAGCTGACAGGCGCTCTCAGTTCTATATGTGTAGTAACCAATCCTCCTAACACCGGTTTCCTTATTAATACAGGTCTACACTCTGTCCACACCTAGCGCCGATAACCGTGTTGAATCGTCCTACCCCATATGTTCATTCCTCAAACTCCGTAATCTCAAACGCCTGCGGGCCGGTATACGCCACGTCATTATCGAAGGGATTCGGCTCCTCGTTCAGGTTCACAGTGATATCCGATGCCGGCACCGTGTAAGTGCCCTTGACACCGTCGATCGTCACGTTGAAGGTCGCGCCGTAGCCCTCCTTAGGTTGGTAGAACGTCCAGGTCACGGCGCTACTGTTGCAGGTGCCGACACCTTCGTACACGTACGCCAACGTCGTCGCGCCAGAGAAACCGCCGTCGAGATATGCCGAGCAATGCACTGGTGCGGAGAGGGAAGGTGCTGAGACATCGAAACCGTAACTGAGATAGAAGGGTCAGCTAGAGAACAGCAGGGCAGAGCGAGGGATGTTTTGTAAGCTAACCTGCAGTAGGAGCTCAGATGCGCTTTGCTGGCGGTGAAGCTGCTAATGTCGTAGCAAGTTGGGGATTGCCGGGCCTCTTTACGCAGCGGGCTGGCGCTCGCTAGACCGGCAATGAGCAGACTTACAGAGGAGACGGCCTTCATGATGGTGCTTTGGTTTGATAAGTACTAATGAAAGGTACTAGTATGTTAAAATGTCGTTTCTGATGAATGTGGAACCGGCTTTGGGTTGAGAAATTAGACGGAGTCTACAATAGGACTGTTGTGGCGACATTAATCGACGATGCAGTCCCTTCCATTTATACAGGTTTAGTTCCATGCCCTCCGTGAAGTCACTGCCATCCCATCGGTGAACGGAATGATTATGGTAACACTTAGTACGTGTGACCTAAGAGTTCCTCGTATTCTTGCAGATCATGCCACTGCAGGGCCACAGGGCTTGGTTGCTTAAATTAGCTCGTTCAACCGGATTTCTTGGTGTGTCCTCTGTCGATCTCAAATGACTTGCTTGTTACGCAGCCAGTTGAGCTGAATGCGTCAAGATGAGTGCGTATCCATGCGGGCAGTGTTCGTTCGTGTAAGACCTCGGCAGAATCCTGAAGGAATAATTTAGGTCTAAGTGTACGCCTGTGGAAGGATTACGCATGTTAGTGCGCAACTACAAACCTTTCAATGATTGGAAAGCAACTTAAAGCAGAAGGGAACTATTAAGTCTATATGCCGAAACGGCAAGACGAGGAGACGACCGCACGAAAAGACGATCACACGATAACCCGGAAGAGAGCTTCAATTGCTGTCGCTAGCTACCTTATACACAGACCGACTCTGTCAAGTAAGGGTTATAAACCCACTCATAGTTCCGTTCCTTGCGCACTCCCCATGCATCACACCGTATAAATACGTGTTGGCAATTAGATGCCGTTCGCCTTCATTTCCAGTCTTCCTCAGGATTAATGGCACATTGCATCCACCTACAACCCAAACTTCGTCGCCAACATTGACTTCTGGATAGCAAAGACCTATCCGGCCATGACTCGTGATGTAGATGACCCGGTCATCTGTCGCCGTCTGCATTCCAATGCGGTACTTCCGCTCTAAAGCACGGCTTTCACCCTCTAAGAAGCGTCGCCACTGATTGTGTGTTGGCAGTTCGAGATCATTCTCTGCAAGCAGCCGCCACGAACCTCTTCCTTGTACACGAGCGTCAATGACCTCGCCACAGAGGACGCGGGCGAGTGTCTCGTCTCGTTTATCCACACTGACGTGTATGCCACTATTCCTTATCGTCATACACCAATCTTCCAGAGTGCTCTTTAGCTCCTCACCGTCGGCAGAGTAGATGCCAACAGCTCTGGCCTTCACCTTCACCTCGTCAACCAAGAATCCCTTGATGCGCAGCCTCACCCGACTGACGATACTGAGAGATGCGGATATCTCTCCCGCAGCTTTGAACAGTGGGTATGCTTCGTAATCTCTTCGAATTTGCGAGGACGTCTCCATGACCTTGGAGAAGTCCCGTACCCAAGAGGGAAGGCTCCACATGGAACTATTAAAGCCCTGTCCAAGTAGCGGAAATGGGCTCATATCGGTCTCTTCCAACATGTTGGTGAACGCATCGATGTATATGTCGCCTACTGCTTTCGTGTAATCGGGGATGAATCTAGACCGCTGGCTCGATGGGACGAAAGATAAGAGAGAATATATCTTGTCTCTTGGATCCTTGCAGAGGCGGTTAGCAAAGATACGGCTGACGTCTGAAAATGTCTTTATGTAGCCGGTCCTCTTGCGTATATGTTCGATAACGCAAACAAAGTCAAGCATCTTCTTTAGCAAGGTAAAATGGGAAGTCGTCTCTGTCCCGGTCGCTCGGTAAGCATACCCACAGCATTCGCCGCCGTAGTCGCTCAGATGACGCTGTCGGTTCACAATACAAGAAACCATTGTACTCCATTCAGTCTTCCAGTTGCCATAGATGAGAACGATTTGCGAAGGCAGTATGATCTCTTGAGCGGTCCATGCTCGTGTCCACCACGGGCTTGTTGCCACAAAGTAATGGCTTTCCCACATTGCTTTAAAGTCCATATCAGATTCGTCACAGTTCCAGCATCCTGTGTCAGAATCCTTCCGATATCCTGGCAACTCAAAAAAATGCTTGTTCTGGTGGAAATGCTCTACCAAAGCAAATGGGTTTGCCTTCAAAACCAGCTCTCCTTGCGGACAACCCAGCCAAGCGTAGACCTTTTCACATTGTCTGTAGACTTCATCCATAAAGGCGACCTGACGAGATTTTTCGGCGGTGTCCTCCTGGTTGATACAAATGGCATCAACCCATAGATTAAGAGGCTCATTTGTTGAGCGGAGGTGCTGAAGGGCATTATAGAGGTTGGCTGTAACGCTGACATTTTCACCTTCGACGAGGATCTTCTCTGTTGCTGGAGAAGTACCCCAAGCATATGAAAGTGCTGCGTAGCACCATCTTTCCTTGTCGTCAAGATTGACCTTATGTACTAGCGTCTCAATAGGCGAACCTCGAATCCCGGGTTGAAGAATGAGAATACGAATTTCCCGCATGTCTGCTGAAATGGGTTGACGGTGATAGAAAGTCCCGCGTGTGACGAATGGTTGAGATAGGGGTGGCAGCTCTTCCATGGTCTCAACTCCTCCTTTTGCAACCCTATGCCCACAGACTTGCTTATCTTCCATTGCTATACGAGATAATGTTAACGTGGGAGTAAATCGGAAGATGGGTATAACATCAGAGTGAGATATGTATTACGCGGAGCGCTTCTCCTTCTGACTAGGTAGGAGGAAACAATTCTTGACAAAGTGAGGGTGTTCAAAGCTTAGTGCTCGTTCAGGTCTGGCCATCAGGCTTTTCGAGGAATATTTTACGACAAAGGAGCTATCATTCAATCCTAACGCGGTAATACCAGGCTTTATAACTTGGAGAATTCTTCCAAATACCATCAAGACAAGGCTCTTGAATGCTAGGGCTGAGATTTTGCCCTACCAAACCCACCTATGGCTATGCTACGTAGCCGCATATGCATTGCCACGCACGCACGCACTAGCGGACCAAAACCAGCTTTATATCCAATCAAATAACTTATGACGCTTGCCTTGTGAGAATGGAGTTCATCCCATCGGGCGTAGAGGCGGCCTCAACCCGTAGTTTTGTAGTAAGTCTGCTGGCGTGGAGGTGTCTTGAGGGCGAGAGCCCATTTTTCTTTTTTGTTCTTTGATGAGTGTAATGCTCGGTTCTTTGATGAGTGTAATGCTCAGTTTTGGGTGGAAACCCTGGGTGTATTCCCAAAATTCAAGATCGTTTTGGCAGCCCCCGTAAAGGGGAACAGGTTCGATTCTTGTAGCGATCGTTTTCTGATACTCCCGGGGGGTAGATGAAATTCTTCGCCTTTGCAATACCCAGCCTAGCGAGACTGGGAAACACCTGTGTGCCTGAGGTCTAAGCATCGGACATAAGGACTTCAGGATGATCTGAATCCCAATCTGAGACAATTAGGAACGGCGGTTCTATGAGACATTATGCTTGGTATGATTGGTTTTCTTTCACAGCGAGATCCCGTACTGAGCCAGTGATCGAAATCCGCGTTCCTCGTTTTCCCACAGGCTGTGTCATGGCATCGGAGACCATGGCAGCTCATCAGTTGGCGGAATGCAGGGACATGGGCGTGTAGCCCAGCCAGGATATAAGGGGAATCCAGGGCAGGAAAGGTCCTCCCGTACCTCATTAGTATTGGCTCACTTGCTTGCTGCCGAAACTTTCCGCTGCTTCCTCATTTTACACCCGGCCTGAAAGCAGAAGCAATGTTAATTCTACACTTTTTCCTGACCTGGCCATCGTATATCGCAAAGCCTATGAGAAAGGTGTTAGATTTTTCTTGCTCCACTTAGCCTTCGGCTCGCATCTCTTTATCCAACACAAAGAGCGAGACTCACACTGTAGATCGCGATCTACTACCTGTATCACCATAGTAAAGGTAATGCGGTAATGCCGCTTCCCGACCCGTCGCCCTTTTCTATTTATTCCTCCGTCGACAGGCTCTATCAGGCCTTCGTCTCTCAGAAATGTGAAATCGACGACAATCTGTCCGACCTCTTCGGCGCCTGGTCGGCGGTTAGTGTCCATCAATGAGATTGTGTGCGAGGGGACTACTGTATTTCATACTAACCTCGGTTTTTGGGATGTCTGAGTTGATAATGTGACTCTGTAGAGGTATCCGAGACATAAAGCACCTCCTTACATATCAGAGGTCGAACGGGCCAGCAGTCGAATGTGTGGCTACAATAGAAGGGCTTACACCTCCAGACGGGTGGTATTTCTTGACCCTTCAGGACCTCTCTGTCAGTATCGGCTTCGAACATACATCAACCTGGAAATGAGCAGATCTAATTACCAGCTTGAGCACCCAGTCTACTGTGTTAACCACGTAGGGCAGCCCATCATGGGGATCGTATTTTTTGGGGGCGCCCTTGTGTTCAGGGTGTTCCATCCAGACCTCCCTCCGGAGGATCCCATAGCTCGACCGCGCATATCTCGCGGGTCCTTGCTCCTTATTAACCGCCCGCAGAACGGCGCCGGAGGCAACGGCGGTAGCAATACTGTTACTGGTATGGGTCAGTACACTTCTAGCTAGCAAGTGGAAACGGCCAGTTCGTAACTTGTTTTCCAGTTTCAAGAGTGTGATGTGACACTTCCTTTGCTTGCAGAACTCTTTGAGATGTTCATCGAGGTACTTTCTAAGTGAGATGGACGCGGCAAAACCGCCGATCAGGATAACTTTCTGTCACCAACTGTTAGGTTGGCTGGAACGAGTTGGCTGGGATGGTCATCCTACCTCGACTCTGCTACCCTTTTCAAACGCAGCGTTGATCTGGGCTTCCATGATGGATCCGATGCCTTGTAGGTGCGGCAAAAAGATGTTCTTGATCTCGTTTCTGATTGTGCCATTAGTAGTATGAACTATTGAGCCGATCAGAGGGGGTTCGACAAGACACATACACGCCGATAACAACTCTCCCTTTTTTGAATCCTTTGTCGCTATTTTCACGTAGGCCGGGAACATCGAATTCCTTGTGCCCTCTTGCGGTATAAAAGTCAAAGGTCCGCTTGAGTCGGTACTCGAAGTTGTTGATCATGATCCTTTCGACGGAGCCAATGATGGTGTTATCTCCGTCCTCCAAATAAGTCTCGTCTCTGAGTTTAGCCATAAGTAGGTTGCGGAATCCTTCATTCAGATAGCTCGATCCATGTAGGCCACCTGTGTTGGTCAGTCTCTAATAACTAGCTGGCGGTCTCCCAGTTACTTACCACCGGGTGGGACCACTTCACGAGTTAATCGTAATGGTGTCGTCATGCTCACTGTGTAAGTGTTTGCGTCGACAGTGCCTCCGCCTGCACGAATGTGAGTACGGACGAATACAGACAAGGCTATTTGGGAATTGTTCCGTTACCTGCATCAAGTAGAACAAATGTATCACCGGGCTGATATCAGCGGCCATCAGCAATATCCAAGGACTAAAACGATCTCGATGTGAAGGGAATATTACCGATATACCGGGCTCTGTCGCAAGTACGTACGCAGCAGCAGCTTCGGGCTCAGAGACAATGAAGAGATTCTCGATGCTGTTATTCTCCACGTCGACACCTTCGAACTTTGCTTGTCCCATTGCTTGTGCCATCGCAGTCTGCATATCCCGGCACGCTTTCTGGCTCCAAATTGCTGGAACACACAGGACAATCTCCGTGCTATAACTTTGATCGAAACCGGCCATCTCGAGTTCGGATTTTGTGTGCCGAAGGAGGCAAGTGAGGAAGTCCACAATGACATGACGAGGCTCCTTGATAACACCCCTGCGCTTTAACTCGTTAAGCGTGACACTCAATTCGTCGCGAATCGCGTTCGTCATGGGACTTCTGTCGAGAAGCAGCTTAAAGCGCGATAGAGCTCTATTCGTAGGATCGGAATGAGTTGCAGAGAGTCCCCAGGCTTCGTGAGCACCGTAGCCCCAGCGAAATGAAGTATTCTCGTCGATTGACATATGATCTGCATCGAAGGACTCCGTTTGACCAAACACAGCTGGATGGGCAAGGCCATGAGACCGTGTGCTGTCGGCGGCTGCGTTGCGGTCGGGCATGAATGTGTCCTGTTCTTCTTCTTCTTCATCAGCAGCAGCATCCAAGTTTTCCTTCTCGCGGAATTTTCGATCCAGCGGATATATAATCTCGGTAGGAACCTCGCACTCCATGCCACTCGCTCCAAAGTTGTAGTCGTCAGGGAAGTTCTGTATCGAGCGGATGCTTTTACGCTCCAGAAAACAGACAGGTTCTGCTCCTTCCACGACCGTATACGAAACCGCTGAGTAGGTTGTCCCAAAGTCGACGGCAATGATGAGACGTTTTCCACGAGGAGGACTACCCAAATCGTCTAGTAAATGATCTGGGACGTCTTCAGGGACTAGCCCGGTGGGTTCATCCTGGCATGAATCGTCCTCGCGCCCTAAGGTTGCTGTAGATTCTCTCGTGATATCCATTGTGGAAATGTTGCCCTGGCGGGAAGGAAAAAACTTGCATAGTCCAAATCGACGACCAGCCGGGGAACAGCCATCTTTATCCTTGCTCGAGCCTTGCGCATTCCCTGCGCGATTCTGATCAGTTAGTCAGAAAAGAGACAGACAGACAACATGTCCCAACCAATCCCTACGCGCTGCGCCGGGGGTATTCCGGGATGTGGTGTACCTGCTCACCTCTTTTGCGAAACGATCCAATCGCGGACCGTCCCGAGTGGCTGTTGGTTCCCGACGAAACCATGAAAGCCACTAGCCAAAGCCCGTTATGCAACCCTCAGGGTTAGTTCTTGCTGCCGGCCGGTTTCTTATCACTTGACACTGCAAGGCGATTGTCCTGCCTCGAATATTAAATAAGTTCGTTCTTGTGCTGGTGGCTTGTGCAACTGCCATATGTGGGCTGGCATACACCACCGACACCGCGTCTCCTCGCCGCTCTGCCAGTTCGGACTCTAATCATGCCGAAGAAGAAGCGTGCGCCCCATCCGCGCGTTTGGGAAGACCAGGATAAGATTGAGCTTCTTGCTTACCTGGACTTCACCCTGAAACACAAATTGGACTTTAAGAGCACGGTTTGCGGTCACCTAGCCGCAGTGACAGGTAAAGAATTCAATGAGAAACAGGTTTTCGGCAAATTGAAAAGAGAATGGTCCAGCTACGGAAAGCTCGGCTCTGAGCAGGACTTTCTCTCTGAAGGTTCATCGTTTCTGGAAGGATGGAGCGACAGCGACCACGAGTTGGTCCGCCAGGCTTTTGGGCGCTTGCAGCCTCCTGTTAGCCGGTATAGTTTCCGAAGTACTCCCTTGGTGACCTCTGCGAGTTCTCGGACGATGTCTCGATCTGCCACGCAACAGAGCCCTGAAATGTCGCCCTTGTCCGAGCACGCCACGCCAGAATTCGAGGACTTGGAAGACTTGCTAAAGGTTGAAAAGCAGAGAACGGCGGCTTCGTATAAGGTTTGTGTATTTCGGCTCTAGTCAAGTATAAGGCTGACTCCGGGGATCGCAAAACTAAAGCAGCTAATGAGACAATGTACAGGTGGACTTAGATTCGTCTCCGCTCAGTTCTGTCCCATCTGAAAACGGAGTAACTGGTGATCAGGATGAACGTCCAGTATCAACGATCGCGATCAAAACAGAAACACGTCCGACCCTGCAGACTTTGTCCGGACCATCGCCCCGATATGTTGATACCGCAGCGCAGGCCACGCCCTTGCCCGACCTCATTCCTGAGGTCGCGCAGCGAGAGCTGCTACAAATTAGCACAGAGCTTGACACAACCAGGAAACGGATCGTGGAACAACAAGACTATATCTTCACCTTGAAAAGTCAACTTGCCGAGGCGGAGAGGAAACGAGAAGAAATGGACAAAAGCGCGCGTGCCGCAGCTCATCACAAAGACGACCTGGCAATACAACAGAATATTCGAATGGAAAATTCTACCTTGAAACATCAAATTGCCAAAATGGAGAGCCAACGACTCACTGTTACGCTGCTGGAGGCAGATTCCCTGGGTCCATCGGAGAAGGATATCCGGGATGAGTTTGAACTGATCTATATCGATTTAAAGGACGCATGCTCTACTGTTTATGCCGGGAGCATTAGTCTGGATGACGGCGTGGCTGGGTGCGAGGGAGGTGTCCGCGCAGCTGAATCGTGGGCTCGTCGCCTTGCGTCTTGCAGTTTCCAGCAATTTCTTAGGTCGGCCTTGGACAGCGCTATCCAAGACTCTGACATCATCAGGTCTATTGCGGCAGCTGGGATGTGCGGCCTTCTATTTGAGTCCCGCTTCCCAGACTTTTTAGCGAGGGAGTCGCCGCTCCTAGACCAGTATCGGAAACATATACTGACCAGAGGTGCTAAGAGAAGTTCAAGCATAGTTTGTGGAAAGTGGCTAACATGTTTTATAGTTGGACCCAAACTACTATCGCAATTGGACTTCATAGCGTGCGAATCGCTCATATCAGAGAAGTACTTCCATTCCCACGTTGTGGTAGAAGAGGCAGAGACTCTGGCGGCCGAAGTCGCAAACGCCTTGGCTTGCTTAATTTCCTCGAATAATCCAGGGGTTCTAAGCGGCAAACATGATATTCCCAGTCTTGAAACGACAGCAAACCCGGCCCCTGAGAACTTTGTCGAGGGGTTCACACGAGCATTAGAACTCAAGGCCAGGCTGGTTCTATCGCGGAAAAAATACAAGCTAGTTTTCTTCCTTAAAGGAGATAACTTTGATCCGGAAGTCATGGTGCGGGATACCGACACATCCAGCAATTTCACACCTAGGCGAAAACGAAACAGAACGGGACTACCTAAAGACTATGCCCCGGACATCCAAGTACCCATCCAGCTATGTTTGTTTCCGGCATTGTATTCTAAGGATGAAGAGGAACGCGACGGGGGTGAATCTCAAATAGGGGGCGGTATCACGGAATTGCTTGTGAACTCCGCCAACTTTGTCGTTGACGGCGGGGAGGGCATTGATGGATCTTACAAATTAGTGGTGAAGGCTGTGGTATCAGTTTGAGACCCAGAGGAGCCAAAGTCATGGTAGTCCACGATCAACATGTGTGGAAAACAGTTTCTTGATTGACTGGTTCAGCCCTCCTAAACGTGTATCTTGAGGGACTCGAGGGTCTCTATATACACANGAGGGCTGCAGATATCTGCAGGGGTTTGCAGTTTCAGAGCCCCTGTACCAGGTCTTGGCGGAAGGATCTCGAAGTTTTCAGGATACAGGGGTTGGCGATAGCCTCATTTTCAGGGGTTCGATCCTTTTCCTCCCACAAGGACAAACCCATAGGCCAAACAAGGTCATTTACTCCCGCAACTGCAAAGATTGCCCCATTCAATGTGATTGCTAGTCCAGCTTCCTCACCATGAGTGGCAAGCAATTACAATATGGGCTTACACTCTTGCGTGGCCGTACGTGCACAATCTCTAGAAGATGGTCATGGACCCTCATTGCCGAAACCCTGGGACGCCATTGCCCGGATGTAACAGCACAAACACTTTTGAGGATCTCAACATCCTGCATCCTAAGTCTATATGAACTTGAACTGCCGTATAGACTGTGGCAGGGAACGTTTGACAAGCCTGGGCCGGACCTTCCACGCCAACATCTCACCGACTCAACAAATCCACCCAACCCCAACAACTCCAAAGTGCTTTACGGATAACGTTAAGGTAACGTTAAGTATTTAAGTATAACTCACACCCTCTCTTTCACTCTACTTCACTTACCATCTTCCATCCTTTTTCCAACCTTAAACCCGTCCTTCCAAGACCAATTATCCACTACCATGCTCTAAACATTTATCCTTTCGTCGGCTTCCCATCCTGCACCTCATTGTTCCTTTCACTTCGCATTGCTCTACATGGCTGCCAAGGATGTGTATAAAATTGCAGTACCGGCGCAGCTGTCGGGCCACATGTGGTGCGATGGATTCCTTATCTGGACAACGGAAAGGACGATCCGCAGAAAGTCAAGAGGCTGTTCTCCTTAGAGTCAAGGGAGAACCGCCGCAGGGCGAGGATCAAGCTCAAGATGTATGTGGTCTGTGGCGACTATGACAAGGCCACGGCCAAGACAACGAGATTCAAGACCGGATTTTCGTATCTCTGCACATTCTGTCTCGAGCAACCGGATGGTCCCGTCAAAAGCCACATCGAAGGTACTTGCTTGAGTCAGCTACTTACAAATCCCAGCGGGCAGATCATTATTCTTATTATCCAGACCTCAATGACTTGAAACCACACCAAGCGTTTGAAGTCATGCGTGGGCATATGCTGGCCAGACCAAAGTCTGATGCGCCTTACTGGCTCAATAAAGAGGAAATACTGATCGCCAAGTATGGCTCCTGAGAAGCACGTCAAGGCCGCACATGGTCAGACCGCCGTTCTCTCTGCGCAGGTTTCTCTATTCTGCCACGACGACCAGATTATTACGAAAATTGCCGATAAAGATCAACGAGCTGCTTGCAGATCTCTTGCAATACGTCTGGAGCTGATCTATCACCGACATTTTATTCATGCTCGATGCGGCGAAGATTCAATTAGACTTTGTATATCGCCTCTCAGCAGGATACCTTCCTCTGCTTCATACCACGATCACTCTCAACCATACCAGAACATTATCAGGCCCATCGTCGATAGGTGGAGGCAGGACATACTCAACGTGCCTCCGGTACACAAAATCGAAATCATTGTGCCGATGACGGAAGAGCAGCTTGCAAATCCTAAGTTTTGGCGATTCATGATAGAGTATTGTCGTTGACGGGACCATAAGAAAACCACGAAGAAGACGGTGACATTGACTTCGATAACCTTATTAGGTCGAGGTGTCGCTTTGCAACGTATAGCGACTGCTATAGCCCTGACGATCGGTATGGTCCCAGATAATATGCCACTTGCAGTTATTCATACTCGAGCAGGAATTTCGTATTTCTACATCAGACCAATGTCACAGATACCAGTACCCAACCTGAAAGCACCTACTAGGAAATGCTACAGACCTCCATGAAAGAGTGGCAAGCAGTTAGACAGGAGAAGCTATGGCGGCTCATACACTCGGTCTTCCAAGCATTTTCTCTTGAGCGCAAGGTCGATTAACGAATAACACTGGCGGACATGGCACCAAGGGCACCAGAACATCACTAATTTCGCATGGCCAACCGAGGCATGCCATGTCATACCGAATGTGATCGAGCTCTTACGCAGGGCCTATTGTATCAAGCTTATATGGCTTCGCAGGTGCCAACCAGTCGCGCTGTATCCGTCTAGTAGTCGAACCTCGACCTGGGCCACACCAAAGAACATCGCACATCGACCTGTGACGCCCCAATCGCGTGTTACAGATCCCACGCACAGGAGCACGTAGCGTCGGACTGTAAAAAGCCGCACAGTCTGCGGACTATGTGGGCAAGGCAGACACTTCTCTTACGAATGCAGGACGACCTGTAAGTTGTGCGGGCAGTTCAACGACCACGCAACGGAGGATCGTCCAATGCGGTCATGCCAAAATTTTGCTTGGCTCGGCTATATCAGTAAGGAGTGTGATGAGGAGCCGATGTGTCGCGGGTGTCACAAAACGGGGCATATCTTCAAGGAATGTCTCAACAAGCCAAATCCTCAGTGCCGGATTTGCCAGGGCACCGAGCACATGGCAAGCCCGAACGAAGAAGACCCGTCGTTTGTTATCAAGGACTACCAAGCATACGGTACTCACGCTGTCCCGAGCGTTATCTCTTGTCTAACTAACAAGCCTGCTCGTGGTAAAGACAGGCATTCCATGTACCGTGCGGAGAACGGCCCCTTCCAAGGCAGCATCAATGCCAGTGATCCTGGCTTAGGTAACACGGTCACCATCTTGACCTTACAGTGGATTGCCCAGATACAGGCCTGGAGATCTACGAAGGACGACGGTACTTGCAAAAGGCAGTTCCCGATGCTGCGTCTCTGCCCCCCCAGCCTGGTATATCAGCATACGGTAGAAGTACACCGTCGCTTTAAAGGCGTACTTCAGCCGTGGATCTTCCAAGGAAACAGGCAATAGGCACCCGAAGAGCTGAGAGACTTCGTAGTCGACCGTCAAGGCTGGGATGGGTTAGGGTTAGGGACTGTCCCAAAAAGAGTGATTGCAGGAACTATGGACAGACGGCTCACAAAGCAAAGAAGTGTCGTTGGTGGTCAACAACACCTGGAATTCAGAAGGACGAGGCTTATGAAGCAGAAAGTACTGCCCCTGATGCACCCCGCACTCTTTCGGGGGAAGGACAATGTCAACCTGATCACTAGGCCGGACATCGACTTCCAGATGACAAGGATTAAGGTACAACTCGCCGAACTGGAACGCTGGAAGAATGCACTCAGGCTGCGGGCTGAGGAACGCGCGCGCGACGCCGAGAGCGCCGCTAAGAAGGACAAACCCAGCGCCCCAGCCAAGACTGTACACACTGCACTGCCCAAGATTGTGCACTCAAATCGAGTAATGACAATCAATCTCATTACCGCTGGAATTGCCCTTATCACAATCATATCCATACCGGAGTACTCCTATTCAAGCTTCGACCAGACCTGCCGGCTCCGCCTGGGCAATCATTTGGGTCATGCCGCGAGGTCGTGAAGCAGCATGGTCAACCCACTGCCAACATGTGCAAGACAGCATTCAGGATCCCGACATGACAGCTGAGCACCCTGATGGCAAAGCCACCACTCCTGGTGCAGCATGCCCTCATACCCCGTGGAGACCCAGGAGTGCATGCTGCCGGAGGAGTACTACTTCCAGCAAATGAAAAAGAGCTGACTGACACAGCTACCAGGTCCAAACAAGTAATCTTACTGCTAGATGAATAGGTGTATTGTGACGCAAGGGCCACGAACTCGAGTAGGGTCTAAAATCGTACGGCAGGAGCGTTCCAACGTTGTTTCCTAAAACAACCATCGCACCTTCCTTCCGACAAAGCAACCAGTCAAGTAATCAATTAACCAGTCAATCGCTCTCCCTGCCCAAGATGACTAATAAGGCTCGCGCGAGTCGCGTCTACCGGTTTGTGAATGAGTGATATGAGACATTACTTATGGAACGATTCAAGTTGCAGCAGTCAGACTTTTACTACACATTACTTTTTGCCTACACTGTCCTGCGTGACATTCCTCGGACCACAAGATGGCACTCTCTCAGCATGCATTGGTCGCCATTTTGTGACATCAATATTTGGCTGACAATGCCAACTTGCTTGACACAGAGGGGAGCATTATATCGCAGGTGCTGATCAACTGTTCGCACACCCTGACAGTGTTCTACTGTGACTCGCCAAACTTTGAGCGGGAAGGCCGCTATCTACCATTTCACGGTTTCTTGCAGATGATACTACGCAAGTTTGATTTCGACAGCAACTCGCTCAGCATCACTTTCTGAATGAGCCCAGTGGAAGAACAGCAAGGAAGAACTATGCCAAACACAGATAATTCTTGGGGCAAAAAGCTTCATCAACGAAAGAACAGAGGCCCCAGCTGTGCGAGTGATCAAGCACAAAGCCGAGTCGGCTTGGAAGGCTTGGAGCGTGGGAGCAAACTTTCACCAACTCTTGCCCACGGTGGCCGAGATCCTTGCCCTCCGATATTATAACAATGGCAGGCTCAACGAGTCTGTGGGAGGTTACCTCTCTGCCTGTGGACAAGTCCAGCTGATGGGAGTCAGGCAGGGACGCCCCATCGTCTCAACTACCACCATCAAGGAAACTGAGATCAACGGGCTGAAAGGCATCATCAAGAAGGAGGTCAAGAAGATGTATCTGGCATCGTCTATCACTCGTGCTAGGAGGCGTTCATTGAAGCGCAATACTACAAGCTGACTTAGCAGCTCGTTCTTCTCCTTCTTAGTCGAGGAAGACATATTGGCCGGCCCGTAGGCAGCTTTCGCAAGGGGAAATGCCTTCAGCAGCACGAATATCTCACCAGCCATCCCCATACGAGATTAAACCTCTCAGGCTGCTCCTCAGAAAGATCGACAGGAAAGAGCTACACGACAGAGACTTTGGCTCAACACTACACTGAATTAGCGAGCAGAGAAGTATTATGATGTAGAGAGCGTGATATAGTAGCCGATACATACTCGCAAGATCATGGGAGGTAGCGACGTGCCATACATCACTTGCTAATACTAGCCGGCAATTGTCATATGCTGTGGGAGTGGTGCCATTTCGCACTCAAACCACTGTCACCCACCATCAACACGGACGAAGAGCTACCTTCTATCAGCTTGTACGAGCTGCAGTGCAACAAACCCTACAACAGCTCTTGAATCGCGATATGGATATCCAACGCGTCGACATACCGTTCCATAGTGATATACACTGGAACCCACGCGGTTCTCTCAGGCAATAGGTGAGCTGGATATACCATTACCCAACCGAGGCTCTTCGACGGGCTCGTCTGTTCATAATCGACAAAACCTGACAAAGATTCCTCGAATGCACGCAAGGGTAGGACATTACACAGGGAACAACCCTTAAAGGCTCTGCAGGACGCCGCAGCAGACTTTATAAAGTACTACGATATCATCATATCGACCACACATTGTAGTCGCAGCCCACTCATTGAGGGTTTCACGAAAAGTACGCATTATATCCTCATCGACAAGGCATACCAGACAACTCCCGGCGAGGTTCTAGACGTGTATAGACCCTTCAGGTGTGGTCCGCCATCAGACTATTACGACCCCTTGGCTCTGGATGAGGACCCGCCACGATTCTTAAAGCGTTGCATCCTCATATACGACCCCTATCAGTTTAGCCCTTATGTCAATGCCCCCCAACTATCAGTTCCGGCTTTCGCCCCGATATAGTTAAGGTCGATCCAAAGCGGCTAATCTTTGGTGTAGCGCATTGCGAGAAGATTATCGAGAACGATAGGGACGCAGGTCTAGGCCTGCTGTGGCTTCTGACCAGCTGGGAGTCGAGAATGCTTTGTCTAGCAGATAGAATGTCTATGCCTACGTTCCTGCTGGCGGAGTCGCTTATGCTCTCGGCGGGTGTGACGCGTATGTGGGAGTGGGTTAAGTCTGGCTATAGGGTTATTATGATAGTTGACATATCCACAAGATTCCCGAATGCCCATTGCCAAAGTCGATGCTGACACGGCGTCTACAAGGCGTCATACGACAGATACGGCAATGAAGTGCACGTCATCCTCACTCCTTAACTTCTCATGGAGGACACCGCAGCCGTCTTAGTTCGATGCTGTCGGGTCGCCTTACTCCGATCTTGCCGATTGTGGGTTGCCAACGATGTTGTTGTCAGATACCAAGGCAGTAGCCAACACAATGCGGCCGAACATATTGGGAATGCAGACGAATGTGATCAGACAAGCACCACAGGCAGAGGAGCAATCAATGGCTTAAGGCAATACAGCAACTTGGACGACACCCCTCGCGATCCCATGATAGACCACCCATGGTCACTGGCCAGAGGCACACGCCGAAATGTTGGCAAACAGGCACGAGCCTCTCGTCAATGGAATCCTCGAAGACATTCTTAATACCCGTCATAAGGTCCAGAAAATTGTATTGACGTCCTATTTCGGCTCTGCCAAGACCGTGCAGCTCCCGCAAGCTCTGCTATACGATGACTGGCAGTCGCTGGCAAAGCCTAGAATTGAGGCTCAGAGCGCTCGTGGAGTACCAGAGTCTAATTAAATATGATTGAACGGGAGAAAATCAAGGCACAGAACAAGGAAGCTGAAGTCCTAGCCAGTATGACTTGGCACCAGGAGGTCATTGCAGCTCCGCGCCATGCGTCTTCAGAACATCGTTGCTTGATTGGCTCTTCGGGATGTGAGGTCTTCAGCAGTGTTGTAAGTGCGGCAAAAAAAAAAATATATGGAAGAAGATTGGGAACAAGAAAACATTATTCAGGACGGTATGAGGTTACAAAAGTTTTATTGGCTCTAAATTCAGCCTGACACAAATGGGAACGGCAGACAAACATTGCAGAGGCAGATGAAACTACGCTCTTGGGCGAGTAATCAGCTACATACGGCAAGAGCTATGGTCCATTGTCAACGTTGTCAAAAGACCATGGGCCCTTGCCATGCTGTGCGAATCGTGAGTGGAAAACCGTCCAAATGTTGGCGAGGTACGCTGAACAGGTGTGCCAGTGTTCAAAGCAAACTCGATCCTCCTTACTTGACGACGATTCAGACAGAATTAGGGGCGTCGAAGACGCTGGCCTTCTGACAAGGGTAGAGTTTACCTAGACCACAAGGAGGGACATGACGAGGCTGGACGCTTATATGGCACGGACTACCAAAGGTCTGAGACAGGGATGGAAGCAGTTCATTTGGACCTACTGCAGTAAGCCTGGCAGCTTCAACTTTCCCAAATTTGCCCTCGAAAATTTCACAGAAGAAGTGATCTCTCGGTGTCAAGAAGCTGAATTCAGCCTAGATGGACCTGAGCGCTTCTCGCTTCACCACTCGCCAGGCATCAAGCGGGCCATGCCATCAACTACTTGTCGAGATCGAGGGAAATGACGATGTTCCTAACTAGGAGTTCTGCCCTATGAATGTGGAGAAAGAGCAGGCGGATAACTCGGTGCTTCTCTCATCGCGTCCAATAAAGTGATCTGGTCGATGACACAAAACCTTTCAGCGGCCATTGGGTGAGTGTATACCGCTAAAGGACGGCACAAAGGGTTGGCTTTCCGTGAGGCCAAGCCGACCCTTGCCCTCACCGTACGTACATAACTCCACGGGTGACTCCATATGTTAACGACCAGTACTTCAGAACACCCCAGGCTCGCCCCAACCCTCAATTGCAGACTGGTTTCTGTTAAGAGCAAAAAACCAGGCGCAAACACTATGGACGAAGACAACCAGCTGGCCGGTAAGTACTCATTCCATATAACCTGTTTGGTACGGGTTAGATACCTGTCGCAAACCCGTTCCTAACCGGGTTTAGTCTTCTATAGAGACCTTCAGGTCTACCATGATACTGCTGGGGATTCCGATCAGTCAGATGACCCACTCGTTCCAGCTACCCCCCGCAAACCTGTTGCCGCTCCTCCCGATAAGCGGCTTTTGTCAGTATCTAAGACTGCTGGCAAGCTTTTCGTCGAACTCCCACAATGCCGCGGCGAATCTCTGAGCCCGTGGGGCATGGATAGGTTGGGCATCTGACCGAAGTAAGTCTTGAGTCGTACAACATCTGAGAGCGTATTACTGACGATTGGCTCGGACAGGGTGACAACCCAGTACTCGCCGTCTTTGCGGCTAGAGGAAGTGCCATCACGTATATAGGTCTTGTTAAGACTTCCATCCAAGACGACACTCTCGACTCCGGGCATGGCCGCGACGTCCTCGGTAGCAGCAAACGTGGGCACACTGCTCGAAGTGGAGTAGACTAGAGCTATCGGCTGCGACTGCCACACCCACAGTGAAAGGCCGAGAGCTTCGCCAGTATCCGTATCACAACTATCATGAAGACCTGTCAGCTGCAGAAGGACGTCATGTCGCAGCGCATGTCGATCGATATGAATGACATTGTTCATGTCGATGATATTTGTCGATGCTAATTGTCGATGACATTTGTCTATGTCGATGACCTGTTACTGCTATCGATCTCTAATACAAATGATGAATCGAAGTCAGTCTGAAGTTCACTATACTATACAAAGTCTGCAAGCCTCGCAACTCTAACGACCATCTCAAATCTTTAGCACCAATGGCCAAGCTAAAGACTTAGATACCAGACACCTTCAGACACATCATTCCCATGCACAGGCCCAGTTTCACCATGTCTTCCTACAAAACTCAAAGTAAGCCATCGAAGAATGTGCTCCTATGCATGCTTCTCCCCTACACCAAATATTGTCGGGCGTTCGACCTCGACGAGAAAGAGATATGGAAGCAGCATATCGCGGCCCACTACCGCGGTAGTCTGTCTGTCCTTCCAGACACTGTTGATTGCTGGGTAGAAGGGTGTTCATCCGTGTTCACCGTGGGTGCAGGGGACAAATTGAAATGCCTTTTCCGAGCCATTGATCACGTGTATACACATCACCAAGGAGCATCAACCACTGGCATCCATGAGAGGCTGAGAGATAACGACGCTGCAGTGATTAACCACTTCTGGGAGGATATCAAGGCAGCAAGGCGAGCAGGAAAGCTCTCAGAAAGAGAGTTCAATGAGTTCAGATTGTACCGTGGCGGAATTGCTGGGGGGGCTTGAAATTCATTAGCTCGGTAGATCAGCAATCTCTCATTTCTTCTGGTTGACATTCTCACATGTTATCAAGCTCCCATCTGTAGTTGCGACCCTAATCTTCAGAGATTGGTTCGGCACGGTACCGTCGTTCGGCCGACAGCCGCGAGCTGGCCGGGATGCGGAGCTGGGCCGCGGGCTTGGCGTTGAAGCCGGTTGCTGGGGTACGAGTTATGCAAACAGCCGTGCAGGACGGCGGAGACGAACGATCTTTGGAACGGCCGCTATCACTGTTACCGCAAACTATGCGAAGTCTAAAAACATCGTTGGCGAGTACAGGACTACCTACGGCCGACAGGTCTATCGACATCAGCTAACTTCAAGAAAGCTGAACTCTAACCAACCGGAGAAGCGGACGCGAAGCTAGACAAAACCCGGTCCGACATGAACGCTCCCCGTCCGCCATACGAATGATGCAAGTTTAGCCCTACGTTTCCTGATGAGTGAGATCAATGACGAAGGTCTTCGCGCGTCCATCCTAGCCAAGGTCAACTGGCTCTTAGAAGGATCCAAGAAACGGCTTGCGGAGAAACCAAAGACGTTGTTCTCATAAGTACCAGATTTAGAGTTGTTCTCAATGGAGAGTATATAACTAGGAGCCTTCAAAAGACCAGGTTTGTTCTGCTGACTCTCAATATGCTAGAGCATGCACCAAGGTAAACAAGACGTCAACACACCGAGTTGGAGATATGAGGACGCGTCGGCGGCCATGTCTCCGGAGGACAGTCAAGCACTATATCTGAGAAGCCTTCCTTCTACGAGAGTTACTAATGCTACCGCTAGCTTGGGCAACTGGACGAGGCAATCGGGCGGACTGCCAAGGCCAAGGCCGCCCGGGCTAAGGCTGCTAAGGCTAAGGCTGCCAAGAACCAGGCTTTGGCCTCCCAGAACACCGACAGCGCTAGCGACGGCGACGACGACGGCAACAGCGACGGCGACGACGACGCTAAGACCCTGTCCAGGTCGGCGGTTGAGACCGGCCTCCCTCGGCTAAACTTCACTAAGCGCCGCAAGGCCTCACTCGCCTCCTGGGATCCCAGGATTATGCGTCTCTTTCGTATGAACGAGCCGCTCCAGGTCCGCAAGACCTTGCACGACGCCCTTAAGGTCCAGTTGAAATCGGGCGGCCGTGAGTAAAAGTCTATTATCGACGCTGGGGCCCAGGCGCGTAAAACCGCCAAGGGTAATGAAGCCGCGCCGACTATCGCCGGCACTAACGTCGTCGAGGCCCTGGTGGAGAACGATATCGACTCCGGCCTGTCGTGGTTCTTCTTTAACACGTGTACCGACCAGTTCTGCGACCCCTACATCGACCGCCTGCAAATGGCAGCGTGCTGCGTCGCATTCGCCCCCGCCGCCCGGGAGGTAGTCAAGATTGTGACCCGCAACGCCGCCGACGGGCTCCGCCTGCTGACGATGACGATGGCGATGACGAGGAGACGGTGAAATAATTGGTGCTCTGTCCTCGGAGGTGACGAGGAGGGAAAACCTTACAAGCCAGCCTATACACAAGGCATAGCAACTCCTATGACCTATGGCGTCCCGGCTCTTGAGAGAGAAGTAGCACAACCTTTATTGATGACTTCTCCATAAATAATAGTCGAAGGCTAGCCATGATTGCACTCAAGGATGCCGACTACGTGCGAACCTCCCAACGCTTGACTAGACAAGATCCGAATAAGCAAAGAACAGGCAGGAGTCTGTCACCGATAGGGTATGAGTTGATGGCATCGTCAGCAATTTAAACGAGATCTTCAGCGAAGGGACCCAAGCGATTGACGATGAAGCCACCTAGCGTGTGCAATGCTAGAGATCGAGATCAAAGACGAGACTTTACGCCCCAAAATCATTGGTGTGATGACCGAAATCCTCACCAAGTCCAGCAACCTACTTGCGCATTCCGGCAATCGCACCTCGTCCCACAACTGGCAAGCGCAAGAGCACAATCAAGTATCACGAATATAAACAGACTGGAGGTGAACTTTCCTACTCCGAGTGGGAGGACGCGGAGTCAAAGGCCCAAATACTCCAGAGGGAAAGGGACGCTCTACACCAACAGGAGAAGGTTGCTCGAAAGCAGGCAGAGAAGGGCAAGGCTCCTACTACCGAGCACCACATGGCCCAGTGAGATCGTTTCTTACTCCGAACTGCCGACTGTTCGATGCATCAAACAACAGCCTGGTCTCACACTACGCACGGGCCCATCTCTCCTGCTATATAAGGAGTGTTTCTGTGCCAAGACCGGACCTCTTCCTCTTCTTTCCTTAGGCTGATTCGACTGGCAATCCCCCATCTCTACTTTCGTGCTCTTTTTAGAAAAATTCATCTCAAGATAAACTTCAGTCCCTTGCCAGTACTGTTTCTGCCGTGGTTCGCCATGTCTGCTGGTCCTAGCTCTGCCCGTCGGGGTTACGAAACACCTGTGCGCCCTTCTGACAAAGGCAAAGGTCGGGCTTCTGATATGGACATGGAAGACGCTCCTGCCCCGGTTCGGTCTTCGACACGGGCTAAAACATGCTCGCTCGCAAAACACACATACATCTCTCCTAACCCGTGCCTGACATGCTTGCGTGTTTGGTGTACCATCGATGACTTGCAACGTTTCCGTGAGACGCCGCCGAATCCCGAGTGTTCTCAGGACGGATTCTCTTCTCGGTTGTGTCATCGCTGTTTCGCAAATAACTCGACTTGCGCTCAGGTTTGTGACTCATCCGTTTCGAAGTTATGGCTCTTCGGATGAGAGGGTTCACTATTTATATACTCGAGTACTAGCGAACAGTAAAGCCGGCTTCTCACCCCGCAACTCTAACCGAACGCCTAACATACTTTTTACAAGAGTGTGTGGGCTAGGACTACACGTATCGCGTCGGTTCTCGTGGAGACGAGGTCCATACTCAAGAACAACAAACACAACCAAAGCCAAAAGGACAGCATCTCATAACATCTCCAAACAATTTACAAGAGCTGGTTTTCCAGCGCTGATTTAACCTCCTTCATAACCTACTTGTTCTAGAGTACAAGTCTTTTCGGATATACCAGCATTTGACCGGTCAAGCCTCAATGACGAGTTCGTGGGTATGCTTTGCGGCTTCTTCGGGTTCGAAATAGGCTTAGGAGGACATAGACGCATTGCCTCAGCGCAAAATGCCACATTTCACGCCGATCAACGGAGGAGGCAACGCTGGGTCTCGGGTCCTTGAGGCCGGAAGTCCACGTACTCCAGCCTCAGTTATGACTCTGTCCGGCACTGCACCTGTCTTGTTTACTTAGCAAACCACGTCAACCCAAGTACGAAACCGCCAAACAAAACATCGACTACAAGGTGGACGGCAAGCAAGATCACTTAAATAACCCCAATCCAACGAGAACATGGTATGCTATGGTACTTGCGTCTTATATCATATTCACCTAACGACAGTCAGTCGGCTGCTCGAGAGGCGCTTCTGTCGCCGCAGCCAACAGCAGCGCGGCCGCCACCACTACCAACGCCACCACTGCCAAGAGCGCAAAAGACACGGACAGCCAGGCCCAGGAGGACGAAAATACGTCAGCGTCCTCTTCCAGCAACAACAGAATGTGTGTAGTAGATTCTTTGGAGGACTCTAGTCGATCGGATACGGTTCTCAACCATCTGCTCAAGATGGTCTCGGATGCAGAGGAGGACGGTACTCGCTGGGCGAAGGCCCCCTTGGTCTTGGTATCGGGATCATTTGGCAGGCGAAGGTTGAACCTGCGCAGCGCCACCCTGCTGCTGCCCAGGGCTCTGTGTAAGTCACGTCAGTGGTTTGACCTGCCCGTCAGCTGGCCTCTCCCTTGTTGGAAGCAAAATCTTTTGGTCTACCGGCGGGTCAATTCTCTGCTAGCAGCAGAATTCAAATTGTGCTCAGAACAGTTCGACTGCGGGCTCGCCTCTACAGACACTACCCTGTTTCTTTTTCGCCCGGGAAGATTTTCTTTCCCAAAAGTTGTGGATGACTACGGCAAACCATGTCGTGGTTATTAGTATACTACGCTCAACTAGACAGTCGTTGCTTGTTGGAACTAGGGGTTCGATCCAGACCGGCTGTTCCGCAGGGACATACAGTACACCGTCTGCTTCCCATCACGAGGTCTACCAAACTCGTTAGAATATCAGCGCGAGTGGTACAAGAATATCTCTGTGCTGATATAGCGCAACACAGCGGAAGTATGTCACATAATACCATATTCTTCCGCGAAACCCCCCAAACTCCAATTTGGGACTTGTCGATATTATGGCCCAGAGGCCAAGCTTCGTTCTCTTCCTTTTGCACGCAAGGTCCTAGACAGTTTTCGAGACCTCGCTTTCGGATATCATGCTCTGCCTCTACCTTTTTCATCAATCAATTCTGTACCGCTCAAGATGTCTTCTCTCGTTTACGATCTTGAGGAGCCCTCGCCTAGGCGTTGGCGCCTTTCTGAAGTTGGGGCTTGCTGAAACAGTTGCCGGCCCTGTCGATAGCGAACTACCGCCCCCTATACCTTCCCCAACCTCGGCCGTTCTGACGATTGGATCCCGGCTTCTGATGTTTCCTGCCCGGCATTGATGAGATCTCAGCCGCTGTTGAGAAGAGCGAAGCTCAGGATCTTAAGGCTGCTGAGAATGATATGAGCGAGACGGATGAGTCGCCTAGGCGCCGCTCTTCAGGCAAGACTAGAGAGAATATTCTTCTTTCGACTCCTCGGAAGAAGAAGTCTAAGTCGATCAAGAAGCCGTGAGTTTCCCAGTTGCCTTGCCATTCTTCTGTTTGCTAACATCAGGTAGTCTCGAGAAGAGCAAGCTTCGTAGCCAGCTGCTGTACGGAGCACTCCATACCATACATGTCTGGGCTTGGAACATCCAGGGACAGCACGAGACAATGGGCGGTCTGATGGACGAGATAGCGGCCCAGATGGCGCGCACCAACGCCCGTCACGCCAGTGAGGGAAGACGCAAATGGCATCGAGGAAACCATACGCGTTGTCAGGGTGAATGATCCAGCTCTTCGCCTTCCCGCGGTTGCGGCTAGATGGCACGTTTGTGCCGGCCGATGGCGAGGTGGCAGCACCTCTCAACTTCAAACCTTTCTTTAACTTCCAGTCCTCTCTTCATCAACTTCATTGCATCAACTTCATTACCCGTGTTGGAATCAACATTTCTTGCCATCGGCGCGCTCTCTCTGCCCCACCTGCCCTCCAAGCCTTTCCTACCCTACCGCCCTTGTTCAAGCTCTCACACACGTTACTAGGTAAGATAATCCCACCCGCGCCGACAGTAATTAAGCGCTTGCAGCTAAGACGTATGTAGGAACATGGCGGAAGTTTCTGTCCTCGAAGACGTCCCTATGCCCGACGATACCGTCGGCAAGATCAACGAACGGCGAAAGGCCCTGGCCGGCGCCAATCCCAACCGGCCACTCGTCTTCTCAACCCTTATTAGGTATATGGATGACAAGACTAAGACGTCTTGGGCCCAACATCACGAGGAAGCGCAAGATATGACCACGATCAAGAGCTTCTCACAGTAAGTATACTCCCATATAAGCTTACTTTCGGCCGGCAAGACTACTAACGTTATATAATAGCGGTTCCTTTCAGGGCAGACGAGGCAAGATTGCTTTATTTAACAATCTACCTGTTAACTGGGTGCAAGATTCGAATTGGAGGGTGAATACGTTGGAGATGACTTCTTCCCAACCAGTCACCGGGATCGACCTGCCCTCTTTGAGGAGCAACACTCTTGCTTCTCTCAAACGGGTCCATCCAGGACCGAGCCTGGTCCCAAAAGCACAAAGCAACGAAGGACGACAGAGGGAAGCCAACAACTGGAGTCCACAATCAGGCCCTGCTGCTCGAGCGAATACAAAATATCCCGGCCAACGGATCTCCGGTTTCGTCCTTGCCAGACACGCAACACATCAGAATGTCAAGGCTCTGGCCAACCGCGCACCACCGAATATATGTATTCACCCATAGCGTTGCAAGAACCGATACAATGACCGACGCAATGGCCGACACAATAAACGATGAGGACGTCCAGGCGGAGGACGATGGCAACCCACAGGACGTGGAGCTCAACGAGGACGACAGGGTGATCCAGTCGAAGAACCTCTATAAGATGGAGGCAGCCGACCCGGCTGAGGTCGCGCGTATCTTCAAGGCGACATCAAAGACAATCACCCTGGCTGAGCGCCGCCGGCAAGCCAGTAGACTCATCACGATGGAGGTCATGGACGAGGGATTGCGGTCTTAAGTATGGGAGAACGTTGAGCTGATAATTGGCTCTTTCGAAGACAACCTGAAGCTTAAGAGCGTTAAGCTTAAGGGCAGCTCTAAGACAGCCGCCTTCAGTGAGGTCCCAGCTGTGCGAGTGATTAAGCACAAAGCCGAGTCGGCTTGGAAGGCTTGGAGCGTGGGAGTAAACTTTCACCAACTCTTGCCTACGGCGGCCGAGGTCCTCGCCCTCCGATATTGCAACAATGGCAGGCTTAACGCCTAGCATGGTACCGGGGAGACACACCCTATTTCTAAGAATATCGGCTTCATATGATCACTGCCCTCGACTTTCAGGATTGCGACCGCTCAACAATTGAACATCGGGTTTTCAGCACATGGTGATTCAACCCTTTCGAAACGTTACAATCGGTTCTTCATCAGATCTCACCGCCTGCTATGTCGTAGGTTTAACCCTCCCCCACATCCGATCCTCTGACTAACATGTCTCAGGGCGTTCCCAGTAAGAAATCGCATTGCTTTACGTTGACCACTGCCATCGCCGTGTGCTGTTCATTGACTTTTAAGCTTTGCTTCCTACTGCCATTGATTGATTGCTGTTTGTTTGCCATTTTGATGACCGTCTTCCATTGCCGTCAGCTAACCGCCACTGCCACTGCAGGGAAATGAAGTGTTCAATATCTTTGACGTCCTGGGTTACAGTCCCAACATCAACCTCGCCTCCATCACAGCCGACTCGCTTGGCCGACGCATTCGCACATTGTCGCTCTTGCTCCACCCCGACCGCATTGCTCGACATGATGCCACTGCCCTTGGCCGACCACATTATACACAAGTGCAGCAAAGGCTCACGTCGGTCACACTCGCCCGCCAGTCTCCCGCCCGCTCGGAGACGCTCGGTTGTGAATTTTCCACGAGGTCACACACCGCCGGCCGTGAGTCTCGCGCACAATCCATAAGCTGGCCCGGTATCCGGGGAAGAGTTTTTCACCCGGCTGTGGGAAGTCGTGCTTGAGAAGGGCTGTCCGCAACGCCTTCGGACAGTTGGGCCGGTTTTCCAACAACACCCCGCCTATGTATCCCTAGACCTGCAGACGCCTCCCGACGAGTCCCTACTCCAGATCCTTACGGGATCCCCCGCCAGTACTTGATGGGCGTAAGTATCTTCTCCGAAACCGGTGGCGTCTCGTACGAGTACAATTAGTAACAGATCTTCTCTGGCTGACACGGCTTGCGTATCTACCTACCGCGTACGACGGCTTCGACTAACTTCACCTCACTAACTATGAAAGGGAGATAGCCCACGGGGCCCCTGGCCGGCATAACTTTTGCCGACTTTCCGCCCAAATCTCCGTGCCCAATCTGAGCCAGCTCCAAAGGGCGCTCATCCAGAGCTGGGGAATTCCTGACCACGACCTTCCAAGAACACTACTGATCCGTTAATTGGGGCCTGGAAAGGACTGTGGCGAACACAATTCGACTGCCTGGAAAAATGAGTGAAGTTCGGGAACGGGCGCGTGATCGTGCCTGTAGCAGTTATTTGGCTTGAAGGTATGCTTGACTAAACTTTCCAAGTTACCGAGACGACCTACCCCGGGCAGAACTTCACGGCCGTCGAGAAGAACGATCTATAGAAGTACACAGGGAGCGGTTGTCTCGGGATTTCGCGAGATCTCAAACTTTCCAACGAGCTCCAAGATATCTGTTGGAATATCTAGCTAGGGGGTAGGAACAGGGGGCAGCAACCCAGGGGTTTCAGACGGTGCCTCGGGCAGGGGCACCAGTCTGTGCGTCAGGGGCACCAGAGGCTATTTCATGACTCCCTCTCGCACCTGGGAACTCCATCCTCTTAGAAGACAGACCCAACCTCTTGAGCAATCTTACAGCACGTAGCCCTCCAAACAGGAGAGTGTATTTGCTCTATGTTCAGACGTACCGGTACCTGTTGGATCCTACAATTTCATTAACTGTGCATGTTAACAAGTCGCATTCTTATTTATAATGCCAGATCCCACAAGCAACTATTATACAACGCATCTGTTTTAGAATACATTGGCCATGATGA
>SMOB01000203.1:0-85775 GCA_007388105.1 Coniochaeta prunicola | reverse complement strand
GCTGCAAGTTGCAGCACACCCGCAGCGCATAGGTTTTAGTCCAGCTCACGCACGGTTTCCTATGTGTATAGACAGATCAGGCAGGGGTACCGAATGCCCTCCGGGCACACCGGCGTATAAGAATTATTATTATTATTATTTCTGTTATGAACGTCAGGATATCGACATAAGTTCCGAACACGCAAACATGCTGCCCACACGAATACCCCAGCTTCAGAAGATTGAGCGTTGCTGGAAAGCATCAGACGTCAGCAGCCGTGGTCGTCTTTTGCCGGGCACAACGATCGAATCAATGCGCCGCTCCATTGTAGAGGGGCATATCTTCCCTTGGCGAGTCTATGAACTCTGTGCGGGCGGCTCGAAGACCGGCACCAGATACACGACACGCTGAGTCCGTCTCTTCGCTCTCTTTGCTCTACCAGATGCCACGCAGCATCCGATGCAGTTGACTAATGAAAGGAAGAAATGCGCGATCCTAAACAGTGGACTTGTTGTCAGCTCTGAGCCCGGCACATTAGCAACCGAAGAGTCCACTCCGACCACCGCTTAACGCTGAGGGGACGTACCATACTCCCATGACCAAGAATGCGCAGATATCCTCGTAGTCGTCCCACTCCTCCCGCTCCACGGGTCTCTCCCAGTTGAAATCTCGAAGGAGGATGTACAGCCATCCGATGATGCTCACAATGAGGACAATGATGTCACCGCAATTCAGGCTCGCGCCGGAGCTTCCAGATAGATCTGTCTTATAGACCAGCACACCTATCGCGACGGCATCGAGTATGAGAGCCAGAACTGCCTATGTCTTGTTTCAGCACAAATCGACGTCGACCGGCAGGCTCGTCAACTATCCGTTTACTTACCGCTGCGATACCGCATGCATAAAATCCCCTCCGGTTAGGGTAGTGCACAGACAACCAGACCAAATATCCAAGCGTCGCGACTTCAAGGGCTAGAGTCACCGATCTGAATGCAATATAGGACTTCCTGAAGGGCATGGTGCCATCAAAGGCGCCCCTTTCCCTCGGTTCGGGGTGTACCGCTTGTGGAGGGTTCGCCATTGCACGCTTATAGACATCGACGACAGATGAAATGACAGAAGTTCAAGATTTCGTCATTCCCCCATCCTAGACTGTGGAATTTGACGGGTATTTGTGTTGACTTGATGGCAGCATGAGTAGGCAGTGAGGCGCAGCGAACAATGTCGCATCGCGGTCCAAGACTTTTGCCAGATCCTACGGCCCCCAACACGAGGGATGATTGGCTAACTAGGACCGACGCGCCTCTGTTCATCTTGGCATAGTATAGGCTTCCTCTCCGTCAGTCCATCCCAGGCATACCAAAGGATTATCTGATCCCGGGCCTCGTTCCTGACAATATTGATGCTCCTTCTGGGAATTCTTCACGCTCATCGAAAGCCTTGAAGGAGCGCCACGTTTATCTGCCCTCGCCCACCTCTAGGTGGATAATCCATGTCAGTCACGGATAAATGACCGGACGCAGCGAACAGCAATCTCGACATGGGACATTTAAGGTTAATGGAGACCAGCTAATGCCAAGAACCGGGGAGAGCAGTAGCCAACCGGTCCCAGGGAGATTTACCCGCTGAAATCTAGACCTTCAGGCACAAGCCTCATGTGCCGAACGCCACCACTTGGAGAAAGATAGCAGCCAAGTCAATATCCGGCTGTGCACTCAAGCGAGTGCCTCCCCCTTGTGCGCGGAGATGGTTGCATTCTCTCCGAAGATGTTAAACATGCTTGTATGATATAGTAGTCAAGCTCAGCAAATGGACCTATTTTGGCCATCACGGGGGAACCCTCCAGATATGCGTGGTAACATCCGCCGACCTGGTTCATATCGGGATGTTAATAACCTCGTCTAGCGTTCTTGGCAGACGGGTGGAGAGCTGGTCTTGCCTATTGGAAGGGGTGTTGTGCGAACCAGTGATCAGCACGATTAAGCTGGGAGCACATTCGTTATCAAAGCATTATACTCGGTCATGACTATATGGTGTAGCCAAGAATGCCCTTGAATTCACTTATAAAAGGAACATCGGATCACTTGAACAGGCATCTGCGCAGAATGAGTCTTCCGGCGAGCGTCTCATAATGAAGTCAAATATCAAGAAAGGCGCGCTCGCGATTGCCCTTGGGTTTATCGCGACAAATCCTGCTGTTGCGGCACCAGCTGCAGCACAGGCTAGCGAGTACGACTATGTCGTCGTCGGTAGCGGGCCAGGTGGCGGTCCTCTGGCCGCTAACCTCGCCAAGGCCGGATACTCCGTGTTCCTGATCGAAGCCGGAGATACCAGTCCGGGAATGGGCTTCGGCCAGTACACACCCACCGTGACCTGGGACTTCTTCGTCAACCACTATCCGGAAGATGACCCCAGAAACAACGAGTATTCGCACCTCACGTGGAAGACTCCGGAAGGGCGGTACTGGGTAGGACGGACGGGTGCCCCAGCTGGATCAAAGCTCTTGGGCGTCTACTACCCGAGAGGAGCAACTTTGGGTGGAAGGTTGGTCTCGAACTGGTATTCCTTCGTTGTCTGGCTCTGACTAGGACAGTTCCATGATCAATGCGATGTGCACTTGGCTTCCGAGTGACAGTGACTGGAACTATGTTTATGAACTGACTGGAGACGCAACTTGGAAGTAAGTGCATGATCTTACGGCGATCCAGAGAGCCTCCAACTCACACATTCACAGAGCCGAGAACATGCGCAACATCTTCGCCAAGATTGAGCACAACAACTACGTCACTAAAGGTAGTGCTGGTGCAGCCGGACACGGATTCGATGGTTTCTTCCAGACGACGATGGGCTCCAAAGCACAGGCACAGCATGGTGGCCTCCAAGGCAACAAAGTGATGGCCGCCTATGCCACGGATCTCAACCTGACCATGCCCATGATTGATCTCCTGCAGCGAGACCCCAACGCCCTGTCGCCCGATCGTGACACGACCTCGAGCATCTACGGTCTAGTCCAGCACCAGTACACCAACGGCAACCGGTACAGTTCCCGCGACTACATCCAAGCAGCGCAGAAGAACACTTCTGTCCCGCTTACCGTCAGCCTCACGTCTCTCGCGACCAAAATCCTCTTCGACACCAGCTCCAAGTGCGGCTCGGCCACTCCCCGCGCCACAGGCGTCGAGTACCTGGAGGGCAAGTCCCTGTATTCGGCCGACAACCGCCGCGTGCCGGGCTCGACGGGCGTGAAGAAGACAGTCACCGCCAAGCGCGAGGTCATCATCTCGGGCGGGACGTTCAACTCGCCGCAGCTGCTCATGCTGTCGGGCGTCGGGCCCGCGGACCACCTCCGCCAGTTCAACATCACCGTCGTCAAGGACCTCCCCGGCGTGGGGCAGAACATGCACGACAACCAGGAGATGCCTATCGTCGGCTCCGGTTCTGCCGGGACGGGCGACGCGGGCGTGGCTATGATCCGCACTAATCATCCGGCGCACGGTACTGATAGGGATATGTTCCTTATGGGTGGACAGGGGTTCCTGTTTCGCGGTACGTGCCGAGTATTAACACAAATCAACAACATGAAATGGGATGACAAGACAAGGTGCTCGAATTACTGATGATTTAAAAGGTTTCTGGCCCGACAACCAAACTTCCAAGCTCCCAGCCGACCCCCCACAGCCGTATGGCGTGTCCATGGTGAAAGGCTCATCGGTGAACAACAAGGGTTGGGTAAAGCTTCGCTCTGCCGACCCGCAGGACACGCCTGAGATCAACTTCAACCACTGTTCGTACCTCTTTCACCAAGTCTATCTCTCTCAGACAATTCGGGTACCGTCTATCAACCCTACTAACACAATTACCGTCCCCCAGACGCCGTAGGCTCCGAATACGACCTCGCCGCAATGAAAGACGTAATCGCCTGGGTGCGGCGCATCTTCCTGCGCATCGGCATCACGCCCGTGGAGCCGACCTGCGGCACCATCGCGGCCGACGGCAGCTGCGCCGGGCCCGAGAGGGACGAGGACTGGATCCACCGGCAGACCTTCGGCCACCACCCGACCAGCACGAACCGCATCGGGGCCGACAACGATACCATGGCCGTGCTGGACAGCAAGTTTAGGGTGAGGGGCGTGAGCGGCCTGCGGGTGGTGGATGCGAGCGCGTTCGCGAGGATCCCGGGCGTGTTCCCCGTCGTGTCGACGTTTATGATCAGCCAGAAGGCGTCGGACGAGATGGTGGCCGAGTTGGTGGCCGGGACGGCGATTGGGGCTTGTTAGGCGGCGGGGGATGGGACGGGCCGAGTGAGGTGTTATGTTTTCTTTATTTCTAGGTACCTAGGAATAGGAATATGTACTTTCGGTGCGGCTGTAGGCCCAGCCTGCAACTGTCGGATGATGCGGTTGTCAGCTTACTGTGGTTCCGCGACGGACCGGACGTCAGACGGACTCAATCAAAGCTGCGCACCGTGTTCGGAGATGACTCAAGATTTGGTTCTTACTCAAAGTCTTACTTTCTCTTTGAGTGGCGACAGAGTCGACAACATTGCGCAAGTGACCGCTTAGACTTTGAAAGTGCCCCCTGTGTCGAAGACCTTGGTTTTGAGGACGAGTAGGAATGAGCACAAGAACTAAACCATGAGCGCGAATCCTATAGACCGCTCCGAACTCTTCTCAGTGGAGGGGCTGGTGGCCGTCATCACCGGCGGAGGGACTGTATGTTGAGTGCAGCTTTTGGAAAGTAGATGGACGTTCTAGAAGTCGACACTAACATGGACAGGGACTGGGTCGATACATTGCGAGGAATCTTGCCTCCAACGGCGCACAAAAAGTCTACATCTTTGGCCGCAGGCTAGAGCTGCTCGAGCAATGTGCATCGTCGTCACAATCAGGGGTCATAGTCCCAGTCCAGTGCGACATCACATCTAAAGATGACATCGAAAGGGCAGCAGCTAGGGTGGCGGCTGAGACCGGCCACATCAACCTCCTAGTCCTCAACGCGGGCGTATCGGGGCCGCGCTCGGCAGTGATGCCGAAGAACTCTTCGGTGGAGGACTTCGTCGCAGATCAGTGGCGCGTGTCCATGGACGAATACCTAGAGCCGTTTCGGACCCACGACGCGGCCAGCTGGTTCACGGCCATGGGATTTCTGATGCTGCTCGATGCGGGTAACAAGCGGAAGAACGTGGCCCAGCTCAGCCAGATCATTCTTGTGTCTAGCGTCGGGGCGTTCAATCGTGCTACTATAGGTAACTTTGCCTACGCGCAGAGTAAGAGCGCGCAGATACACATGATGAAACAGCTTGCGACCGTGATGGTGCCTTATAAGATCCGGGCAAACGCCATTTGCCCTGGTGGTAAGGCGCATTTCTGTTCTTCTCGTTGGCCATTATGGTGAGACGGAGCTGACTCTTTCTCGCAGTATTTCCATCCGATATCAGCGAGTGGACAAGCAAGCAGGGGATGTTGAACCCGGCGAACTTCCCTAGTGGTAAAGTTGGAGAGGAGAAGGATATGGCAGGGGTGATACTCTTTCTTGCTAGTGCGGCCGGAGGATATGTAAATGGGAACGTGATGCTCGTTGATGGCGGGACCCTAAGTACTATTCCAGCTACATATTAGATCAGGCCATTGAAAGGAGTCGCTACAGCCAGGCTGTATGAGTGATTTGATATATCTTGGTCAGCAAAGCTACAGAAGCTTTCGAGTACATGTTTTGAGGTTGGAAATGACCTGCTCATACACCAGTAGGCTTAGGGGTTGCATAGGTAGCTGCGAGCATCCAGCCTACATAGCTGCTCAGCATGGCTTGAAAGGCATCTTTCTAGGCGTGATTGCCTCAAGCCCAGATGGACATGGTACGGCGGCGGTGACCGCGCAATGTCGACGAGATCTAACTTGGAGTAAAAATGAAGCTGCAAAGATTTTAAATAAAGATGCCAGTGGCAATGTGTGAAGGTTACAGTTAGACGTCAAGGTCACAGGTCGCTTCATGAGGACACATAAGGCACACACGCCGATAGTCGCTGTTCTCAATATGGACCACAACTGCACCCAGGGATATTTCATAAGCTGTTCGGCTTCCATATGCCGTGTTATAGCATTGAGATCATAAGTTGAGGCATGGAACTTGAGTTCATGTGGTTCGTCGATGATAGTGTTGTATTTGTGCTTATGCTCCTGACCTTCTATATTAAATTCCCGGTGTTGTTGAGTCAGCCTCGCCGGCCATGAACATTTCTTGTTGTTGTCTTGTAAGATGCTTACCATCCTGACCGAACGAAGTGGCCAGTCAAGAAGGACGCCGTTGATCATCGCATTTGCAACATGCCACCTTGATGCTGTTTGATGAGGAATCATCATGGCTCAGTAAATCCAAAATCGCAACTCGAATCTGCGCCGTACCAACAAGATGCGGTTCGTGCTACCCCAGGATGACGAGCTTACCATTGCCCAACATGTGCCGACTATCCCCGGTATCAACAGAGCAAACTCAAACTCTATAAAGATCGGCCTTCAAGCACGCAAGACGAGAGCTGAATTGTATCAACAAGCCGCAGACTTCTATTCACAAACTCAAACGATCACTTTTGCCCTATTCCAAGACAACATGAAGGTCACCATTGCTCTTCTTTCCCTCCTGGCCGCCGTAGCCATGGCTAGCCCAGCGAACATCAACAACCCCTTGGAAGCACGTTTCGACTGCTCGAAGTGCGGTTGCTCATCTGTTGAGGCCTGCACGGTAAGTCCTCATCAGCATCACATAAGTGTTCCAATAGTACGTGCTGACACGACTTATAGTTCGACTGCTGTCAGGTAAGGTCCTTGTTCAGCTCTTGCGCCAGTACCGCCAGGAATTTGACTGCTGACAATGACACAGTGAATAGATGGGATTCGAACAACACGGACGTGCGCTTGCTGGGGTACGGGAGGTAGTGAGTTCTCGCCGTTGTATGGAGTTCTCCACTGGAGTTTAAGCTCGGCCGGCGAGAAAGAGGGCTCGATCGTTAGATTCACACGAGGAAGTCGTAAACCGATAGTTGAAATCTTTAAATCAACACATCTGCCGAATCAAGACGCGCAGTCATTACCGTGTTCAATATTGATTATTTCTGATAAACATAATGTACACTGGACCTCCACCAACTGCTCTCGGGTTAGTACCAGGTGCTAAAAAGAGAGCGAGGGAAACATATTCGGCCACATACTATTACTCCACAGCACGGTGGCCCAGACGCCTCTGCCATTGCAAAGAAGCAACGCTATAGCGCATTTTGTACAGACATAACACGCCATTACTCAAACCGATCCCGCGGCCTGTTCCAACCCGCCGTTTCCCCAATCGCCCCGATAGCAGATCGAACATTGTCGACGAGGGCCTTGGCCAGACCCTGGCCTCGCTTTGCCTTGTTGGTGTCGCTTCCTATGCCGCTAGCCATGGAAGGTCCCTCGCTGCCTATCGTCGGCAGGACGTTGTCGCTCGCGGACAGGCTGACGAAGAGGGCAAATGGCACGAGCCAGACGCAGAGACCAAAGTACGAGGCGATCTCGGTGAAGGAGGGGACGTTGCTCGGGGAGTCGTAGTACGATGACATGTTCTTGTATGCGCGCTCCTGCGAGTGGGAGAAGTGCTTGAACCAGAGGTAGTGGTTGACGAGGACCAGCACTGTGTCAGACGGGATGTCAGAGCGGGGTTCACCTAACGAGCACTTTAGAAGGGCTGGAGCAAGCCTTACCGCAAGATGCAAGAAAGAGAGGGTCAGTCAGTTTGACATAAGGGAACCTCCGCATGTTGCCGAGGTATATGACGTGTGAGAAGACGCCTAGGAGGGTGAGGAGGAGGGGAAATCTGTCGACTATGCATAGTAGGAGCTGGAGGCCGATGATGGAGTATATTAATCGTGTAAGCAGCCGCTTGGCAATGACTGTGTGTTCCTCGACGAGTTCTGAGAGGTAGTAGAGGCCGGATGCTGCAATGTGAAGGTCAGCAATCAGCAGCGAACTCTTTCGATGACGTTTTCCAGGGAGGGTGTAGACCTACCTATGGCGAGGGTCAAGAAGCAGAAGCCGACGGCTGAGCCTAGGTAGCCCACAAGAGGAAGAATCCACATCTTGTGCAGTGCTAGAAAGACTCAAGGTGTTCAGAGAGAGTCGCCCATTCGGGACTGGAGCTGTAACGCGATGTCGATTTTGGCACGTCTGAAAAGGAAGTGTGTCCTGGAAATGCATGACGATAAGATAAGATCCCGGTAGTGGACGTTTAGCGGCCCCACCCCCGCCCAAAAGATCCCTGTCGAGAAGAAAGAACTTCGGTGGGGTTCATTTTCTCGACGTCCAAGAACTTCAGCATTGGGAAGTACAGTTACGTTTTTGCAAACGACAGTGAACATAGAGTGCCGACCCGTCTCTATTAAGCGCTTGCCTGGCACTTTTCTACCACTCTGAGCTGGGCTCACCCCATTCACAATGTCCAGGCCCGAGGACACCCTGTGAGTACTCGGCCAAACACCCGGGCTCTTCACCCAAACTGACCTTTTGACAGCTCGGCCGACGTCCATTACGATGACACAGAAGCGCGCAAGTACACAACGAGCTCCCGGATACAAAACATCCAAGCGTCCATGACGAGAAGGGCACTCGAACTGCTCAAACTCGGCTCGCCAAGCCTGATTCTCGACGTCGGATGCGGGAGCGGTCTGTCGGGCGAGATCCTCTCGTCGGTGGAGGAGGAGGACGGCGGCCCGCACATGTGGGTAGGAATGGACATCAGCGCCTCCATGTTGGACGTGGCACTACAACGAGACGTCGAGGGCGATCTACTGCTCGCAGACATCGGACAAGGAGTGCCCTTCCGGGCTGGCACATTCGACGCCGCGATCAGCATATCGGCCATCCAGTGGCTGTGCAACGCGGAGAGCAGCGAGACGTCGCCTGCCGGCCGGCTGTCGAGATTCTTCAACGGGCTTTATGCGTCGCTCAAGAGGGGTGGCAGGGCGGTGTGCCAGTTCTATCCCAAGAACGACGTCCAGAGAAACATGATCAGTGCGGCGGCGGTCAAGGCCGGGTTCGGTGCCGGTATCCTGGAGGACGACCCCGGCACGAAGAATGTGAAGCTATACCTCGTCCTGACGGTCGGTGGCAGCAACGTCAACGGTACCGGGGACATCACTGGCGTTGTCCAGGGGATGGAAGGGGTGGATGTCTTGGATTCGAGGAAGTCCTTGAAGTCTGGGAAGGGCGAGATCAAGAAGGGCAGCAAGCAGTGGATCATCAAGAAGAAGGAACAGATGGAGCGGAAAGGGAAGATTGTCAGGGCAACGTCCAAGTATACCGGCAGGAAACGGCGTATCGCCTTCTGATTAGTGTTGAGACTGCATCATTGGCGTTCGGAGGCGTTGGCCATCGGGAGTCCGCGTACCATCGTTACTTACTTGGCAAACATATTTATTTGATACCCATAGTTCTTCTCCCTTTTCCATCCAGGTGTTCATGTCAGTGTCTGAGATCGAAGCTCTGTTCCCCTGGCTGCGGTCCTGCGCTTGGTCCATGTCGTCGTATTGCGCTGGATCGACAAGAAGGGCCATTGTAGTGTTGTAAGTAAACGCTCAGCAGATTCGGAAAACACACACCAGCCTAACTCCGTTCAAGCAGGTCTCTATCCAGGCCCGCTCGAAACATGGGATTCGTTTTTTCACAGGCCCTTGAATCCGGCCTTCCACGGTCGCCTTTTCAAGGCTCGACACACCCGTGCTGGCACCCCCAGGAAGAACCGTGATGCTCTGTACTTCTCTCTCTTCGGACGTGTGGAGCCAGAAGAGAAGAAGGTGCCTGTTCGTCCTCTCTTCTGTGGTGATGGGTACGGGCTAGCGGACGACGCGTGATGGCGACGAAGTCTTCGTGATCTGTGGAGCTCTCGCCTCGATAATCTTTCGTCGCGAGGAAGTAGAGACGGGTTATAAGGTCCCTACGGCAGCATTTATGCCTACCTAACGTTGACATTCGGGCATTGCCGGACGACAAGGGTTGCGACCTGAGCTTATTTTGGGGAACGGCACGGTCATGTCAGTCGAGATCGTGTTCTGGCACAGCTCTCCATCCACAAGGACTAAGGCGTTCTGAAACAGAGGCAACATTAAGCTAGCAAGGCATATTTAACTATTGTACGACGTTTTCAAAGTGATTGTATGAGATACGGCAGGTTTGAGGTGGGCAGTCCGTGCTTCTGCGAATGTCAAGTGAAGTCTAACAGCTACAGCGCGCAGTGGTCGAGCCGGTGGGTGGCCGCCCAAGGTATATATATCCAAACCTTCAAGGAAGCTAGTGCTTGGTGGCTTGTGGTCGACATGATATGTCTTCCACATTCAGCTCGGCGCCATTTCTCTACCGCTCTGTAGTCTCTGGGTTCGAACCCCAGCGCAGGGCACCCGGTAGAAAAATGGATGACTGCAGCCCACCCCCCGCATACGATCCAGGATTGATACTGGATATGTGGTATGCCTTTTTATTTTTATTTTTACTTTTACTTTTATTTTTGTATTACTCATGATACCTAATAGCTTCTGAGATAGATGGGCCTTCGGGTTAGCTTCGATTTCCAGGCACAAGCAACCAGCAGCGTGCATCTAAAACAAGAGTCCACCTTAATACGACCGGAAATTAGATGCGTCTGTGGCTACACAGGCTTGACCAGTCTGAGTTGTCTCTCATGTTATTATCACTAACTTGTTATCCTGTCTCGAGGTGGAGTGCCTCGGTATTTCAGTCCAAGTCAGCTGTAAACTTGAACCATTCGGTCAAATGGTGACCTTCGTCTCACCTGGGATTCACCTTGACGGACACACCTGCCTGGAAATATCTGAGAAACACAACTTCACTTCTGCCCTCGGCCGCACCAATTTATTTTAAGTATTTATTCTTGTTGTAGATTTCTCAACTCTCTCAACCCTCTCAACTTGCATGTTCTAGTTGTCCTTGCCGCAGAACGCATATCCCTCTGCCTGGCTTGAGATAAACACCATTATTACCAGTACTCTACCTACCTTCCAGTATTCGAGTTTTTGATAACCTGGGAAACTCAAACCAAAAGGTAATGTTACGTCTTTTTCTGAGTCCAATCCATGGTATTCTGTTACTGTTCTACGATGCTCTCTCAGGATCTGTCATCCCCTCTGCCACTCTCTGTTTCAGTGACCGCTAAAAGCTCAACGGCTAACCGACACGCCTTGGCTACTGGCAGTTCATTGAGTCCATCAATCTCATTCCAAATAACAGAGCGAACATCAAATATGGAACATCGTGACCCAGCCGACAACCTCCTCGTCGGGTCGAGCGCGATGTCTGACAATCACGACACTACGGCCGAGCCCATCTCTGCAGCGCAGACTGGATGCTCTATTAAGACTGCGATGACAGCCCACCAGTCTGACCAGAAGCAACCTGTCAAGGACTCAAAGCCCATAAATCTCATCGCAGCCAAAGATTGGTACAGCACTGAGCGCTTGCAGAAAGCGAATTTGGATATCGAGCCGCCAAGCTTCCAGCTGGTCATGGCTGCGCCGTGGTGCCCCTACGACGGCCTGGCCTTGCTGCTAATCGGAATGCACTGGATGCAGCAGTCTCGCAAAAAGCCTGGGTTGCGCTTTAATTACTGGTCTATCGGGGCTATGGAGCCCGTCACGGGACTGGTTTACCAGCACATTGCTCTTGTCAGCTGCGCCGACAACGTGAAGCGCTTGATCAAGGCATACTACCATCTTCATGAGCTCAAGCTTGCTCTAGTTGATGAGTGGCTGCGAGATCATCATCATGAGCGCTATCTCGCACAGCCGGCTGGGCAGTACGAGGCGATGCCGACCAAGACTCAGGAATTCCGTGACCTCTACCAAAGCAACCAATGTGATGACAACTTCGCCGTTGCAGTCTTCCAATATGACGACGATGGGGAGCTGGATAAGAAGGCTCAAGTGACGGTTGCAGGTGGAAAAATGGTGTTCCTGCGTTACGATCATGGTGGCACGTCCCAAGTCTATGTCGACCTTGACGGGAAGAAAGTGGAGGAGCTGGAGGAGAACGACGTCGTATTCGCCGAGTCAGAAGACACGTACAAGGCATTGGCAATGTTCTACAAGTATCTTGATGTGGCGGACCTCAAGGACATAGAGGTTCTCGATGCAGCTGATGGAGGAGAGGAGGAGACTGCCGAAGCATCGGCAACCAAGAAGCATGGTCGTCCGGATACTCCTGGAGGAAAACACCCCTCCAAGAAGTCCAAGTCCAAGAAGCCCAAGCCTAAGCATTAAGCACGTCGGGGCACTCTCACTGATACTACATAGCTTTGGAGGGATACTCAGGTGGCAGGGGAATGGAACTGTCTGCGGTACTACTTTGTTTGTATTGTATTCATTCGGTATTACACGGTCGCCACGCATTCTAGAGCCTTCTGGTTCATCCAGATCTGCTACAATTGAGATGTAACTCATGACCTGGCTCAGAAGCCTTGGGTAGTCCATTGTCTCACCGTGAAAACTTGATAGTAGCTACATCCAGCCCTTCCTGATTCATATCTGCAACCGTCATGCCATGCGCGAAGTGACCATTTCACGTGCGGAATGAGCAGCAACCCGCCTAATGGACTCGGAGTGTACACCTGTCTGCATGACTGTTGGTTCTTTTTGGCCTTGTATCAAGTTCCATGCGGTGAATAATTTATCAGGTGCCGAAGCGAAGCTCTCAGAGTTTCAAAATCAACATGTAGTCACTTAGGTAGCCACCAGTTCTCACCTGGTATTCACCTAAGCGGAGTCAACTACTACAGGATGTGCTTTGTGCAATCAGCGGCAATGATCTACTCTCCGTCTTCTACTAGTAATCAAATCTAGCGCTTCTCAGCTGTCGTACTTCTCACTGCTCCGGTCTCCAACTCCAGTTTCTCAACGTAAAGCTTCTATTGTGTCTCTCAATTTTGCCTGCACCCAACTTTGCCCGTTGTCCGCGGGACAGACTCTCCCCGAGATAGGTAAGCTCAATAACCCCAAGTCATTCTTCAGTAATAGCTGCCAGCCCTCTTCAGGCTTCAGTCACTTAGGAGTGACTGATACTACTCCTCGTACGGCTTTCCACATCCTTTTCCAGACGAGAGCTTGACCGGAAGTTTCAACAGCGGATTCATCTGCATCCAGCATCGTCCCTGGATGACACAGGATCTTTTGCTGACGGTGTCGTATCTGCAGAATGTCTTCTCTAGCGAACATAAAGGCCGAACCGGCCATGCAAGCCACGTCAGTCACACAGACCCCTCGAGCCTGCACCAACTGCATCACAGTCGTCAACGATCCTCTCGACCCAGTTATGCAGAAGCACCAGACGGGAACCTCCAGAGTCCTGGACTCCTTCAGTGAGCTGAGAGTGCAGATACAGAGACAAAATGCCGTCGTGGAAGCAAAGATTCGCAAGCTCGAAGAGCTGAATATGTCATACATCACTGGTAGGCCGCGGACGGCCATAGACCGACATATCAAATATATGGATCTGGTCTCAGAGATCCGAGAACTAAGCGAGGAGGTGGAGCAATGTCGACGGGACGTGGAGGAGCAGATTTCTGCCCTGGAAGAGCGACTTCGAGTCCTGGAACTGGTCAGCGCAGATATGGCTGAGCAGAATCTAGACATTGTCAGAATGGGCGCTGCTTGATTCGGACGCCATATGATTCGACTATTTGTCTTGGGCCAGAGAGAGGAATGGCGGTTTCGGAAAGAGGAGGTTGGAGGTTGAACGGAGGTTGGTTTAGGCACTCAGGCTCATGAAAACTAGGTACCTTCGGCGGCCAAGGGCAAAGCATATGGGCTGAGTACTATGGTTTACTGGTAGCCTTGTGGTACCGGTATGCCTGCCCTCGTGGTGTAAGTACAGTCAGGGTCAAAAAGTCCGTGTGCAGAACCCCTTGTGAGATTTGCACACAGACTTAAGTATTGCTCAATACTTTAGCTCATGTCTTATGAGACAGGATACACATGTCTCGCGGTGGTTCACACAAATAACAAGGGGTCAAGCTGGATCGAATGCTTTGGTATCTTTCATTGTCTTCCTCGGGTAGCCCCAGGCACCATAAGTACCGTGTCGTTCAAGAGAAACTACCACCGGAATCACGGTCTGATTGAGTCTGATGCACCACAACTTTTCTCTGTGTATATTTAAACGAGTGACTAAGCTACTGACATCCTCCGCAGTACATGGGGCCCCAGCACAGTTCTCGGACACACACCCCCCTTTCAACGTCTCCTCACCTCGCACAAGTCTAGACTTTCGGCTTGGGCTACGTGCCCTCTGCCTTGTTCTGCACTTAAACGATGCAGATGAGGGTCGAGCCACGCCAGTCGCAGTCTGTATGGAGGGGTTCAAAAGTCAGCCGGAGCACATTCCAATCTCTTCAAGAGTTCTTTTGCGGGTGATACGTACGGCCAGAGAGCACCTCGGACGAGTCAGACGGGCCAGAGTAGTACCGGCAGCTGTGGCCCTTCGTGTAGCTGCAGTTGTTGGGGCAGTTGCAAGCCGAGACTAAGCGAGTAACTTGTCAGCGCAATCTAATATCAATATTGAAGGGACCGGAAGACTCGGGCATATTTTGGGTGTTTACGAACCTGGGTCGGTGGCGATCTGCGCGGCGCGAGCTTCGACATTGTTGCTCGAGTCGACGGCTGCGGCGATGGCCTGGCCAAGGAAGAGGGCCGCCGTGACGGGAGCAATGATGGACTTGAAAAGCATCTTGAAGGGAGTGGTTGGTTTGTTGGTGGGTTGTGAGTAGATGATGTCTTGGATTTGTGCTGATTGCTGCTGGTGGTGGTGATGAGAGTGATTTGACTGAAGGGAAGTCGTCGTCTTTTATAGACGAGAAGACGTCGTGAATGTGGTGGAACATCCATACATGATACTGATTCTGGTCCTGGCCATGGCGGATAGCCTCGCCGTCCTATTGTTGGATATGCTGCTGCCTGCTGAGCTGTCGAAGGGCCGCCGACAGTCCACACCGGTATGATCCTGCTCTCGTCTTCGAGTGATTATCATCAACCTCCGCTTTGACGATGGAGATTGTCATCCTATTCGCCGTCGATCGCACCGCCTACTTGGTGGATCGACGGCAAAGGCCCCTCACCGTGAGGTTGTGATTGTCCATAGAGAGTGTGATTCTCGAGATCCTTCTCTCTTTGAAGGATTCAAAACAATATCGGTACTATCCTGTGTGATATCACACAGCGTCAGAGGAGGTACGCCGGCATAGGAAGGATGGGCATGAAGGCATCTCTAACGGCTATCGGCTTGCGTTCGGGAACTTCGGCCATCGGTGGCATTGCCAAACATCCGCGGGCTCCGCCTCTACGTCCCCATATACACGGATTTCTTCGGGCTATGTGCCTTTCTTGGGGATGTCTTTGGCATTAACGCATGCACGTAATTTAGGCTGATGGGCCCGCGGACCAAAAACTAAACCTAGACTAATGGTTGCTGCGAGTATGTTGTTGCCTACTGAACTTATAGTACTTACACAGTTACCCGGGAGCTAAGTCTAGAATATCCAATAGCTGGGTAAACACTGAAGGATCATCATGCATCATGCGGTAAGAAGGCACTCGGATAGGCCCGTAGCGAGACCAGCACAGTCCACCTTGAAGTCTGCCTTTCCTACCTACCTTGTAGCGCGGTTTCGGATCGACGTGGAGTTGTAAGCAGTGGCCAGTGGCAGTGTTTGCGGATTCAGAGATCGCTGCGTAGGAAGCAGGAGGATTCTCGTCGTACGACCATAATTAACTCCCTACCTTAAATTGATCATCGTTACATTCCGCCCATCCCGTGCCGTCATACCCCGCTTACCAGGTCTAAGTTTGTTCCAGCTATGCAGCCGATCTCTTTAAAATTGTATATGCACGAGACGCATGGGATTTTTGGATATACCGCAGGATACATGTTAGAGTTACATTAGACCGATCTACTACTTATGGTGGGAGTGAGCAGAATAGCCCGGTTAGGTTGTACGCCTAAGTGAAGCAGGGACCTCTTTGCCCACCTCCCTATGATATGCAGGAGTTATACTCCTGTGGCGTTGCGCTATAAGTACCTCGCGGGAGGTTTCTACTTTGGCACCTTCCGGTAGTGGACTAACCTATATAATCATTCACTCACACACTTTAGGAAGAGTAACGACTGTGATTCCCTACACACCCTAGCACTGACCAGCCTATCAATCTGGAAGAAGGATCGAGCCCCATACACAGAATCCACCAAGAACTTAAAATTTCTCTCGTACCACCATCATTGATCACCAGAACTTAAACGTGGGGAAATCCTCCTCGTATGCCTCGTGCAACCGTGTTCTCAGACACAGATGACGCCGTTGCAGTAGCAGTTAATCGGAGTGCAGACTGCAGCGTTACTCAGACAGTAGAGATGTGCATTACAAACCGGAAGCTGACGGCCTTCCAAACCGGTCTCAGCCCGCTTACCGGCCGCCCTGGCCGCGGCAAAATCCGCGAGCTTCTCCGTCGGCTTTACGCCTTCCGGCGGCGACAAGAGGTGGTCGTCGGGCACGGACGTGCCGTCGACGTTGGCGTAGAGCTGCTGCATGTGCTCAAAGTCTTCGACCGAGTGCTCTTTGATGGCGGCGAGCCAGATGTTGATCTGCGCCTTGGAGAGGCGCGCGGCGTCGAGGACCGCGCCGGTGCCTTCGTAGGATCTGTACACGCCGTCGATGTCGACGTTCAGAAATCCGTCGACGGGGCGGATCAGTGTTGGCATCTGTGCCAAAGCTTGGTCTGTTCCGCGGCCGGTCTGACGGGGTTGAAGTTGTTAGTTACGTTTTTTGGGAGCACTCTGACACTTTTTGACATGGGTGAAAACATACCACAGCGGCGCAAGACCCGGTTGTTGCGGTCAAGAGCATGGCGATGCTTGTGAAAACGGTGAATTTCATGGTGACGGGTTCGAAGTGTAGGTTAGAATAATCAGAGACCGAGGATGTGTGAGTTGATCAAAGTTGAAGCTGGGGTACTAACTCACCATTGGCGTGCCGGCCAAGTTTTTATATCCGCAAGAAGCGTCGGACCCTGACTTGAAGTGATCTTAAGAAGTATCTTTCACCGAGATGCGGAACAAGGCATGAGCGGAGGGCCGCGCTTTCCGAGTACAACGCTATGGTTGAGGTGGACAGTTCTCAGTCTGCTGTGAATCGTGTGACGACAGAAGGATGAAACGATCGACTTGAGGGATTGGAAGGAATATCCCCAGTGTGATAGTTCATATCAGGCTGACCACCTGCTTGGCAAAGAGCACACATGCAGGAGTGACATGGTTTAGGTTTTTTTGCGGGATATTCGGAGGCTGTATCCTTTGAAGTTCCCATGGACTGATAGTGATCAGCGCATGATTATTTCGCTGCCTAGCTTGCCGTGTGTAAGTAGTAGCTGTAGAAGGAATGTACTGTAGCATGGAAGGAGCCGAGTATAGATGAAAACCATGCGTGATAGGAAGAATGTGGATAAGGGATAAAACTGCATAGTTGGCCATGCAGTCCTATTCCCAAATCTGCTGTGCTCAACCAGACTTGCTTCTATTCCTATGCATTGTGTTCACTCTTACTTCTCCACCGGAACACTGGAGAAAGTCTCGGCCATATGCCTTTGGCTTCTTGATCACTCCAAAGTATGTCTAGTCCCCGCGACAAAGAAGAGCATGACTCAACAATGGACCTCGTAAGACATGTTCACCTCACTTTGGTCTCTAAATAGTAGAGTAACTAACGAGACATTGTTAGGAAAATGAGGAGTCTAGACGCTTGTACACCTCTGACGACGAACTGAGTAACCACTCGCCCTGTGGTCACTCTTCGGAACGAACTTGGACACGTACCCATCTCAAGACACAGCCATTCAGTCAACCTTCGAGTGCCTGGAGGCTTTCAATAGCTGTCCTCATCACCGTGACCCTCCTTCTGGCCTCCTGGGGCTTCTTTGATATAACATCCCGTCTTCTGAATTCGTTGGCAGCCAGAAGAAGCATAAAAGCCCGGGAATGCTGGTGTGGCAGCTCAGACGAGGAAGCGATATCGATGGATTGCCAATATGATCATATAGCTGTCGATTGGCTGCCACCAAGCTGCATTGACCAAGAGCTTGCCCGGGAGTTTGACGACGCTGGGCCAAATGGGTCCTGGCCGTACTTCGAATTGGAGGGATTCTCGTTATTGGGGCCTAGTTACATCCCTGTCAAGGTCAGCGATATTGATGCTCTGGCACGAGAGGGGAGAGACATGTATGCGACAAGGGAGTGGCACGTTGCCCACTGTATGTTTACTTGGCGCAAGCAATTCCGTTCTAGGTTCAAGAGTAGTTCGATCGAACCGTGGAACAACAAGGAGGAGCACATTAAGCATTGCAGTGATTACATCATGGATGCATTAAAGAAGGGTGTCCGGCTAGAGGAGGTTGACACCTTTATTCCGGGCAAAGCCCGACATGAGGGTGAATGAGCGTGATTCATTTTGTCTAAATGTTTAGGAAACAAGATTTAGGTCCGCTGTATTACTGAGTGTTCGGGTGCGTTGCTACTAGGGCTTGATGCCCTGACAGTTTACCTACTAAGAGAATCGCCAAGAGCAGAAATAGAATGTTCTTACCGGTGAGATACTGGAGTCTAAGCACTCCGAGTCCAGTGATACACCTGACTTATCCCTCTCACTTGATCATCACTCGGGTACTATTTAATCCTCGCGATGGCAGGATGGAGCAGATGGCAACGGGAATATACTATGTTCTTTCAGTAAGGTGCTACTGTTATTCTAGCAGTTTCTATTTTGGGGTCCGAACATCAAAAGTGTCCAACTTCTTTTTCCTCCGACCTCCGCAAACCTCGATGAAGGCTAACACTGCTGGCATACTTCGTGAGTTTTTTGTCTCACACGCTCCCGACCTTCCATTTCTTAGATAAAGGGCCTGCTCTAGCTTTCACGCTCCTCCACCACTTTCATTCCCGCTGTAATCGAAATCGCTTCAACGACACGATCAATTCATCATTCTAACACAATTCACACTGAGCCCTCCGAACAGCATTTGCAACCTGCGTAGTTCAGCAATCAGCAGACAGAGAGAGGCCAGGTTCTCCCAGGGCTAGTCTAGACAACGGAGCTAGTTACCCTGTGGTACAGTAGATCATACCTCACTCCTTTAGCTCTATGCTGCAAAACCTTGATCGTGTAGGCCGGGCTGGTAAGCTTGGGTCATGGTAGGAGTGGACGGTCTTCTAGATCAAGGTGGAGCTGCCAAAGGTCTGGCGGCGGGACGTCTCTTTTGTACATGTGTAAATTCCATGCCGGTACAAACGTCAGTTGATATCACTTTCAATGTGCTTGAATTGATTAGGAGGGATCACTAATGGGACACATGCACCCCAGAACGACAGGCACGTTAAACCGACCACCTCACAACGTCGATTCAGCGAGTGGCATCCTCCGCATCAACACCCCTGAACTCAAAGTACTTGCTCCACTCCGGATCGTCAACCAGCTGCTGCACAAGCTCCTTCTCAAACGCAACCTGCAGCTCTATACCCTCGTCGTCGCCCGCGGGGCCCTTGCGCGGCGGGTAGACGATGGCCAGGCCCTCCGTCACCGTGTCGAACAGGTGCCGGAACGCCTCCGGTCTGCCGAAGCCGAAGTCGGCGGCGGCGCAGACGTCGGCGTCGCGCCAGTCGGTGATGACGAGCGACATGGGCGGGAACGAGTTGACGCGCACCGACAGGTCCTTCTTGTTGCGCACGGGCGCCAGCATGGGCAGGGCGGCGTCCAGCAGCGCGCCCGTGACGCCGTCCGTCATGCGCCGCGTGTAGCGCGCCAGGGCCGAGAGGGGCGCGTCGCGGACGACCTCGGCGACGGTCAGCTGGGGCACGGCGGACATGGTCGACAGGGTGGCGAAGAAGAGGTTGCCCTGCATGCGCGGCGGCATGGCCGGGTCGGTGAGCCGCTTGGTCATGTTGACGCCCTCGGCCCAGATGGGCTTGGAGGCCGGGTCGGGCTTGTACAGCGGCTCGCGCACCCGGGAGAAGACGCGCCACATGAGGGCCGAGACGGAGTCGTATGTGGAGATCCGCGAGCCGTCGTCGGGCGTGGCGGCTTCCTTGAGGGCGGCGGCCTTGCTTTTTGGGAGGTGGAAGATGAGCGACTGCGAGGTCTTGTGGTCCGGATGGCGGTCGGCCTGGGGAGGGGCGTCGACGCGGGACTCGTCGGGGATGGTGGGGGCGGTGAAGCGGCTGCGGTCCAGACACTTTGGGTCGAAGGAGGGGAACTCGGTCTTGTTGACGATGGCGTAGCAGTTCTCGGCCAGCTGCTTGGTGAAGGAGCCCCAGCCCATGACGTCGTTGCTGTAGTGGTGCGAGTGCATGTTGAAGATGAGGCCGCCCGGGATGAAGTTCGCCTTGTACGAGGCGATGACCGGGCTGCTGTCCGGGTCGGCTTCCGGCTTCTCGCCGTAGGTCATGGGGGCATTGCTCAGGACCTTGATGTCACCGAGTGTGGTGCCGACGAAGTGAGCCTTCTCGATATCGGCGAAGGACGGGAAACCATCCTCGGGAGAGTCGAGATACTGGACTACAAACTTGACAGTACTATTCTTCCGCTTGACGAACGAGTGGGTGCCGTCCTCGTCCCTCTCGATAGTGCCGACAAGGTGTCGTGCTTGGCTAAGAGTCCGCTCTAGACCCTCCTTGAGCACTTCCGCAACTTTGCTGAATCGGAGAATCGGACCGTTAGTGATCAATAGTGGATTCAGGACAAGCTTGATGGGGCTTGGTACTAACCCCTTCTCTTCGTCGTCCAGCTTGAAAAAGAGAGCATAGTTGTTGTAGGTCATGGCCGACAAGTAGTCGAGGGTGGAGAGCTTGAACCGCTCCTCCTCCGGGTCATTTTCCCAACCCAGGGGGTGAAGCTGATGTTCCTGAACCTTGGGCATGATGACTGTGAAGCAGAGAGAGAGAGCTGATAATGACGACGGTGGCCTGACGGAAGAATGAGGTGCTGTTCCGTGGAACCGCTGATGAACTTCTGACCCGCGGTCAAGACTGCCAGAAGTCGCTGGGGTTATCTACGGGTTGGAAGTGGCTTCCAACACAGGGGCAACGAGTAGAAGTCTGGTTCGACAAGGGGTAATGAAGCGGTGAGTGCCCCTGGTGCCCGACTGCATCTTCAATGGCCTGAGGATCATCAGTGCCAAGCTACTACCATAGCATGCAGTAAGGAGGCTTGCAGGGCTTAACGACAAACCCCCACTGTGCCTCCACTGGCCTCGCAAGTACGAGACCGGGACTTGGTGGAGTAGAGGCGGGAAGCGGGGGTGGATAATGTTGTGTAAGGGCTTTCAACTTTGCCAACTGTGGTATACATAGTAGGCAGCTTCGCCCAATGGCTTCTTAGCTAGTCGGGCTAGTCCTCGCTGCTATACCGCTCTGGTACGGGCTTGGCAACCGTTGCAAGCATTGTATTGTCCGCCGCGGGAGCTTCCGACCCATGTTGTCCGTTAGCCCCAATTTCTCATTTATTGGCGCATTGTTGCAACCTTACCTAGTACTACGGTATCAGACTAGAGCCGAAACGGATGACCGTTGAAACCCAGGTCCAGTTTATGGCGCCCGGGTTGCGACCCTGTCTGGGAAGTTTGCAGAGGTCTGACTGGTCTGCTCGGAGCAGGATTCCTTGATCCCGTCTATTTGGACATGGACATGGTCAGTGCAATTGGGGGTGCCGCTGCATTCGTCTAGTAACAATGTTGGTCCATGGAATGCAGCAAGGTTGAAGTGCGAGTTCTCTGTCCCTTCAGGTTCTCAGATCAATCATCAATATCAATCTGACGCTACCGAATGTGATAAATAGTACAAATGGGGTCTAGCTTAATACAGAAAGAAACTGAACTCGCTCGGTTACAAAGTGACTGACTGTGGCAAGTCGACTGGAGGCGTGGCCGTCCAACACCAGGGAGCTTCTACCTCCACTGTGCCTGGTGACCGTACATGGTCTCGTCACCGTACGAGTCGGAGTTCTGCGTAACCGTCACCTGGGTTGTGCGGACAATACCCTTCTCCTGGCCGGTGACGTATTGGTCGCGGAGGTGCTCCGTGGACTCGGTCTTGATGTCCTTCAACTCAGTGTCGTCAATCTCCAAGTACGACTTGTTGACAGAGCGCATGTTCTTGGACCGTAGCGCGCTGGCACCCGTCTGGTTCTGGGTGCCGCCCGTCGTGACGCTCATGCCGAGGCCCTTCTTTATCTTGCGCCAGACACCGCTCTCCATGAGGATCTTGGGCACGCAAGGCACGCAGATGACGATGAAGCCGCATGTCATCTCGGCGTAAGCCCAGAAGCACACTGGGCCAATCTGATAGATTGCATCGGCGGCTTCGGCATATTGAACAGTGACGGCGAGACGGAAGGCGGCTGAAACACAAGCCCTGTCGTCGCGGTTAGCCGGGCTGAGGGGACTTGGGGTTTGGCAGGCATTGGTACTTACAACACACCGAGGGAGAAGATGACGGACACACCCAGCTTCTTCTTCCAGTTCATCTGAAGATCCCAGATGACCTTCTGAGGCAGGACGAGGACGACACAATCCGAAGCGAGTTGGAAGGTGGCCGAGACAGTCTCGATGGTGTGGGCATCGATGCACTTGCCCGGAAGCCAGAACTCCCACTTCTTCTTGATCGGTATGCAGCTCAAATTCAAAGCAATCACAACGGCAATTCCGAACGCAATCTGGATGATGATCATGACCCAGGCTGCCCAAAAGAACCAGGTCCTCTTTCCTCGGGTAACAAACATGCCTAGCCACTCGACCATGATGGATATCTTGAGAAGCGGAAGGCAGAGCGAGTAGAATATGCCGGCGAGGTGGACGAGCTGATACTGATTAGTTTCTTCGCCCCTCGGGTACGTTATATGAACAACTCATCAAGAATTGGCAAGACTCACATAACCCATTCCAACTGTCTGTCCAAGCGTCACATTCCATGTGTGCACATAGTAGCCCGGGCTGGGGACCAAACTTAAGGTGCAGTAAGACCAGCCGATGAAACAACCCTGGAGTGAGCAGTTAGTCCACGTCCATGGTGTCGAGGGAGAGCCGAGATGGGACACACAAATGCAGTCAGGATCAGGTATTCTTGAGTCTGTATCCGCCTGAGAAGAGCGAGCCTGGCGTACGCGCGGATGGCAAGACAAAGCACGACAACAACTATACACAAGATCATGATCCCCACGGCCATGCCGTTCTGGTTGGAGGGGTTGACCAAGTTGGGGACTTCACCGTCCGGCGGAGCCATGGCCGGCATTTGAAGCACGGCGTCCAGCTGCGCAGGCGTAAGCTGGGAAAAGTCGACGGCCGACATGGTCGAGAAGGAGTGGTGCTCGGTGCCCGGTGGTCTTGTTGCCTGAGTAAAACCGCAGTTTACAATGAATGAAAGATGTTCAACATGATCAAGATTCACGACGAGTGGCCGGATGGGCGCCGTACTTTTTAATTGTATCGAATGCTCAATTGCCGGCAAGGGGCGTCCAACACAATAGGTAGGCTTGGCTCGCTGCCTGTAACTCTTCAGGGCTCCGAGTCGCTGGAGTAGGCAGGTCTGGCCGGTTTCACTGCCGATCGACATTACCTATTCTGCTGCATCCTGGCATCTGGCATCTTCCCGGCGACCCGACCCCTGTCTCACCCCCGGAATCATACCCAGACCCACCAAACCCGTTGTCAAACTTGGAAGCGAAGAAGCCTACCCGGTATATAAGGGGCAAAAGAGTAAAAAGAGTAAAGGGGCGAGTAACGGCCACTAGTCAACGGGAACCAGGACCAGGACCGAACCGAAGCCGCCCCCACGAAACCTCAAAAGATGCGTTTTCTCTGCCTGCATGGACGGGCGACGTCTGCAAAGGTGCGGGCATCTGTCTGAAGAGCAAAACAATGAGGTGGAAAGCAGCCAAAGCTAACAAGCAGCCATGGCAAGATTTTCGAAATGCAGACAGGTGAGATGTAGACAGACCACAGTTGCGGTACGGTCGCCCACTAATACTACGGAACTTTGCAGCCAGTATACGCGAGGAGCTCGCGGAACACGACTTTGTGTTCCTGAACGGCGGCATACCAATGCAGTCACCTGACGGTAAGATTACCGGCAAATGTGATTCATGCATCTTTGCGGCTTAGACTTACATATGCCGGTGCAACCAACAGCGACCTGCAACAACCTGGACAGCGAACTGTACGGATTTTTCGGGGAGCTGACCAACGTCAGCCAGTATGAAGACCTCCTCGATGGCCTCATAGACGTGGTGCGAATCCAGGGCCCATTCGACGGCATCATGGGTTTTTCCGAGGGAGGCATCGTTGCCGCAACTTTGCTTGTCGAGGATGCGCGGCGACCATTCGCGAACTTCAAGTGCGCCGTATTCTTTAGCGCGGCGGCTCCGCTGGACCCCGACCGACTTCGGGCTGGCATCGTCAAGTGTCTGGATCCGGCCAGGGACGGAGTGGCAATACATGTACCCACGGCACACATCTACTCACGCGAAAACGACACAAGCGGCATCATTGGCCACGCGCCGTTGTCGCCCCTTGATAAGCTCTGGTCCGAAGCCGGATGGAAGACCCCAGAGGAGGTGCATAACTCTCTGGTGCAGATTTGCTACAATGGCCAGGTCTTCGTGCATGATCATGGGCATCAAGTGCCTGGGTCTAGGCATCGCGCGGCGCTGAGAGGGGCTCTTCGGGCTATTAATCGCGCTGTCGAGAGTTCTGAAGACTGATGGTTCATGTGCCGATAGCCGGCCAGACGAGCAGAATAGAAAACTGAAACGTCTAGAACCGTGTTCGTACCATGGACATGGATTCAGTATGTAACCTTGCTGCAGAAGGAGTCGGGTCTATTTTTTGTTATGTAGTAGTGTTTTGTAATCCCACTACTGCATAGTAGTACAACGTAATCATGGAAGACGTGCGTTCTGATACAATACCAGGAGATCATCGACCTGGCAATCCTTCCAGCAGAGTTTTTAGCAAGCCATCGCCTGTCAAGGCCAAGGAATGACCCTTACAGATAACTGGCGGTCAAGAGGCGCGATGTTACAAGGATTTCAAGTCCTAGTCTGCCTAGCTCGAGGGACCTTGTAGGATCACTGGTTTGCGTCTTCGCCCCTGATGAAGTAGCACTCGAAACCCCTGGTGGAGGTGTAGAGTAGCAGTAATAAAACTGTCTGGACTCGCCTGTCAATATGAGTCGTCAATATTACATGAAATACGGGAGATCTTTACCAATTCTATACATCCTCGTCTTAACCGCCGTACTAAGTTACCGACACAATGGAATCAATGCAAGGACAGCAGTCCAACCACCAACCACAAACTGGTCACTGCACCAACGATGACATCGCCGTGGTCGGTTTCTCCTTCAAGTTGCCCCAGGATGTAGAAGACGTGGCCAGTTTCTGGGACGTCCTACAGAACCGCAGGAACTTGCTGACTCCCTGGCCCGAATCCCGCATCAACGCCGAATCATTCGTGTCTGGCAGACGGAGCAAGGTGCGTAGTAGTAGAGAAACGAGCGATGTCGTTGAATAGTAGCTCTTCTTCCAGTTTTGACACATGTACAGTTCAGTTGTCATGGCGGGTACTTCATCAACGATGACCCAGCAGCCTTTGACGCACCCTTCTTCAATATCTCTACCAAAGAAGCGGCCGGTAAGTGCCTGAAACTCCCTCCCTCACATGGGAGAGCGACCAACTGATAGTTTTCATCGTAAGCCCTTGACCCCATGCAAAGATGGACGCTGGAGACAGCATACCACGCATTCGAAAATGGTGAGATGGCGAGCCTCCCAGATTGACGGAGCTATCAACTTGCTGAACTAGCGGTTTTCTAGCCGGAATCCCCGCTGAGAAGCTCAAGGGCTCGAGGACCGCCGTGTTCGCCGCGTCATTCACAGACGATTGGTCAAGGATGCTCTCTCAGGACCCCGACAACGTCGAGCGAACAGCCGCCACTGGTACCGCGTCGTCCCTCATCTCGAACCGCGTCAGCTGGTACTTTGACCTGAGAGGTCCTAGTGTTCATATCGACACTGCCTGTTCTAGCAGTCTGTTTGCCGTTGACATGGCGTGCCAGTCTCTGCGGGCCGGCGAATGTTCAGCTGTACGTGCTTAATGTCCACTTTTCCCGAGCTGGTGGTAGCGAGAGCTAATCGTCCGGGGTACGAAGGCACTCGTTACGGGGTCCAGCTTGATTCTTTCCCCCACCTTCACTCATTTTCTGTCAAATCTCGGCTTCTTATCTCCGGATAGCAAGTGCTGGGCTTTCGACCATCGTGCAAACGGCTACGCTCGAGGTGAGGGGTTTGTCGCACTTGTGCTGAAGCCGCTTTCCGCTGCTATTCGAGATGGCGACATGATCCGCTCCGTCATTCGAGCTACGGGCTCGAATCAAGACGGTCGAACCCCGTCCCTGACGCAGCCCAGCCCCAGAGCGCAAGAGGAGTTGATCCGCCACGTGTACAGGAAGGCGAATCTCCCTTTCGACAAAACCCGTTATGTCGAAGCTCACGGTAGGCCCGAAGATCACCGGGGTGTTGCGCTTCGACACAATAGTCAGCTGACCATCGGCTTGTTTAGGCACCGGAACGCCTGTTGGCGACCCAATCGAGATGAAGGCCATAGGAAGAGTTTTCCGAGGCTCTCGGTCTGCGGAGGAGCCTCTTTATGTGTCAGTGCCGTGGCCGTACTTTGCTCTTCACAAACACAAAGAGACCGTTTGGCTGATCAACTCTTCTTACGAATAGTGGCTCCGTAAAGGCCAACATCGGTCATCTTGAAGGAAGCAGCGGCCTAGCGGGAGTCATAAAATCCATCGGTAAGGACGAGCTGGGGTTATCTTGATAATCTCAGTGCTGAACAAGTCCGCGTTTTGCAGTGTCCCTGGAGAAGGGCATCGTTCCGCCTCATGCGCTCTATGAGAAGACCAACCCGGATATCGACCTCGAGTTTTACCACACTGCGGTATGTGCGCATGACTTGATCGTTCCATTGATAGGACGAAAGACGAGCTGACTTGAATTGATGGTGAAGATACCGACAGAGACGATCGTCTGGCCCGGCGAGGGCTTGCGACGGATATCCGTCAACTCATTTGGCTTCGGAGGCACAAACACTCACATTGTTCTCGATGATGCGTATCATTACCTTCGAGACCACGGCCTTACCGCCAACCATTGCACCGTAGCGTCCGCTAGTCCCCCTTCGAGTGCCGGCACCAATGGAACAATAAATAGTGTCACCGCCGCTGCCACAAGCAATGGTGTCACTACCAACGGATTAGCCAAGATCGCAAAAAGAACAACAAATGGTCTCACCAATGGACACGGCAATGGCTGCAATGGTCATGCTCAAGGCAAGTCTCGACTGCTCGTCTGGTCCGCCGCGGACGAGAAAGCAGTCAAGCGCACAATTGAGCAGCAAGAAGCCTTTTACGAGGACCAGGTCGCGGGTAACCCTGCGAAACTCGATCGACTCGCCTACACACTGGCTACCCGGCGAAGCCGCATGCTCTGGCGCACATCAGCCATCGTCACCGAGGGGTCTGGCCATACTGCCGGTTTGTTTGCTGCGAAGCCTGTGCGCAGCTCGGGAGAGGCTGGACTGGCCTTCGTATTCACCGGCCAGGGTGCGCAGTACGCCGATATGGGCTGGGAGCTTGTCCACCAGTATCCGGTTTTCGCGGAGACACTCGGTCGGATTAACGATATTTATAGCGGCCTCGGATGCGAGTGGGATCTGCTCGAAGAACTGCGCAACAGCAAGAACATCGATCGTCCGGAGTACAGCCAGCCGCTCAGCACGGCTGTACAAGTGGCTCTAATTGAGCTGCTCAAGGGCTTTGATCTTGTGCCCAAGGCGGTCGTCGGGCACTCTTCCGGCGAGATCGCGGCTGCATACGCCATCGGTGCCCTATCGCTGGAGTCGGCCTGCAAGGTCTCTTTCTTCCGCGGTCAGCTGGCCGGCAGACTCCGGCGGACCAGCTGCCCTGCCGGTGCCATGATTTCCGTGAATCTCCCCGAGGACGAGGTCCCAGCCTACCTGGAGAAGATCGGCGTTGCAGGAGTCAGTGTTGCTTGCATCAACAGCCCTCTGAACTGCACTCTGTCCGGTTCGGAGACGGCCATCGATGCCGTTAAGGAGCAGGCGGACAAAGACTCTATTTTTGCCCAGAAGCTGAAGACTGGCGTCGCGTATCACTCGCCCGACATGGTGGCTATTGCTAATGACTATCTGCAGTTGATTGCAGGCCTTGATGCTGCCAGCTCTCCCTCTTCGATCCCCATGATTTCCACTGTGACGGGCAAGACTGTCCGCCCTGCTGTCCTGATCACAGCACAATACTGGGTGGAGAACATGGTGTCTCCAGTTCGTTTTGCAGACGCCATTCAAGCCTTGACGCAGCCCTCCTCGACGTGGAAGGCCGGCTTCCTGGGCAGCATCACGGATCTTGTTGAGGTCGGACCAACTGCCGCCCTGCGCCGCCCGATAACAGACACCCTTACCAAGGCAGGTCCGCGCGCGACGCAAGTCCGGTACTCGAGCGTACTATCTCGGAAGCGTTCCGCGGTCGAGACCGCGCTTGCGCTTGTCGGTCAGCTCTTCGCCTACGGACACCCGGTATCGATCGCTGCCGTGAATCAGATTAGCGGCGAGGGGCCTTTTCTCGTCGATTGCCCCAAGTATCCATTTGACCACTCTAACAAGTATTGGTCCGAGTCGCGCATGAGTCGCGACTACCGGCTGCGTGGTGCCGTGCTAGGCGAGACTCTGGGAGCGCGGGCATCGGACTGGAACCCACTGGAACCGAGGTGGAGAAACTTCCTGAGTGTCGAGACAGAGCCGTGGGTTGCCGACCACAATGTAAGCGCTACAATTCCCTCCCTGTTAGCCCTCTTCTTTCTGTGTACTCTTTCTGCAGCATATGATGCCATTCTAATGCGACCCGCACAGATCAGCAACACCGTGGTCTACCCGGCAGCTGGCATGCTGGTCATGGCCTTGGAAGCAGCGCTGCAAACTGTACCTCATAACCGGACCATCGCAGGATACTCCGTCAAGGAAGCGCGTTTCATGAGCCCCATCGTCGTGGGCGAGACCTGGGAAGACCGGACAGAGACTGTGGTGCAACTTCGGCCAGTGCAGAACTCATACGAGAAAGACTCGGCCTGGTCCGACATTCGGATATTCTGCTATCGTAACACGGATTGGTACGAGTGCTTCTCGGCGCGCGTTCAGGTCCAGTACGAGGAAGACTCTTCACAGGTTGATGTGCTTCAGGAGAAAAGGCTGCTCGCTCAAGATGTGCTCCGCCGGTATGACCACGCGGTGGAAAGGTGCACGAAACCGATAGACTCGCAGGTGTTCTACCGCAACGCCGCCGACCACGGGCTGCAATACGGGCCCTCGTTTCAGCTGTTAGAGAATCTTCACTGGGACGGGAAGAAGACGGCCGTCGCTCGCATCGGCGTCTTCAAGCCACAATTCCACACGACAAGTCTTGTCCACCCAGCCGTCCTGGACGCTGTATTTCACATGCTGCGGGCAAGCTCCCAAGCCTCCGTCTCCGCGGCGGCCACCAACGTTCCTGTCAAGCTAACCAATGCTTGGTTTTCTGCCTCGGGCTGGCAGAGCCCGCAGACCAGCTCCCTCCGCTGCTTAGGAACCGCAAATGTGGAGCAGGATGCCGGCGAAGATGGTACCATCTACACGCTAGCCGACGATGGGAGAGTATTGATGTCGATCGAGCATTTAGTTACGGTGGCTGTGTCTAGGCCGGACGATGGCGATATATCGGCTAGAAAGCTCTTGCACAGTGTCCAGTGGAAGCCACAGCTGAGTCTCCTCAACTCCCGGCAGCTAACGCAGGCATGCGTCAGAGATTGCGTCGTCAAGGATGAAGCGACCATCCTTGCTCACCACCTCGAAATCACTTCTATAATGAACCTTGCTCTGTCCAGGACGCTGAGACGCATGACCGCGGCGGAGCGTGAAAGGCTGCCAGTTTCCCTCGAGCGGCACATGGCATGGATGGAACAGCACGTCGGGGCGCTCAAGCCAACCCAGAAGGACGACCCAGACGCCCCAATCAGCGACGAAGAGCTCGAATCGCGCCTCCAGCGCATCGAAGAAATGCACCCTCCGTGGAAGCTGCACACGAACGTGGTGCGCGAGCTGGAGAACATCCTCGTCGGCGACAAGAACCCGCTCGAGGTCGTCTTCGAGTCGACCCTCGCCGACGACTTCTACGCCGACATGTTCGCCCAGATCTGCGACGTGCGGCTGCGCAACTTTCTCGAGCTGGCGTCGCACGAGAACCCGGGGCTGCGGATCCTCGAGGTCGGCGCCGGCACCGGCGGCTTCACGGGTCACGTCCTGGCCGCGCTGCAGTCTATCGAGAAGGAGAGCGGCGGGCTGAGGCTGGCCGAGTACACGTACACCGATATCTCGCCCATGTTCTTCGAGCGGGCGCGCGAGCGGTGGAAGGCGCTGGACGGCAGGATAAACTTCAAAATGCTGGATCTGGAGCGGACGCTCGAAAGCCAGGGCTTTGAAGCGGGCTCGTACGACATGATAGTTGCCGGAAGCGTGCTGCATGCCACGGCGGATCTGGAGCGCACTATGAAGAATGTGCGAACGGCGCTCAAGCCGGGCGGGCGGGCGGTGATCCTCGAGGTGATCGCACCGGACGACGTTGTGGTGAACTTCACGTTCGGCCTTGTTCCGGGATGGTGGCTGGCGCGAGAAGAGTGGCGAAAAATGTCGCCGCTTCTGAACGAGGACCAGTGGGATGCCTGCCTGCGGAAGACCGGATACTCTGGCAACGACCTTGTGCTCAGGGATAACGAAGAGGAAAGGTGTCATATTTGCAGCATTATAGTGTCGACAGCTGTGGAGGAAGTAACATCGCCCGTGGAGTTGAAACACAACATATTCTTGGTCGTCAACGAGCGTTCGGAAATGCAGATGGAGCTGGCTAAGCTAATTCAATGCCATGTGAGTGAGTTGGGGGGTGGGAAAAACAGCAGTCTTCTGTCCCTGGACCGCTTCCAGGAGACCAGATTGACCCCCGAGGACGTTGTCCTTTGCCTTACGAGCCTCGACACCCCATTGCTGTGCGACATGTCCGAGGGAAAACTCGCCTGGTTGCAGCATCTCATGCGCTATACTAAGAAGCTGCTCTGGGTGACAGCATCGAACATTAAGGACACGCGACTACCCTTCTATGCTCAAGCGCAAGGTTTGTTCCGCTCTCTGCGACTCGAGGCAGCCGATAGCCAAATAGTGACCCTCGCCATCGAGTCCCAGGATGCGACGAGTGCGGCAGTCTGTTCGCAGCACGTCATGAAGGTCCTTCAAGTCTCCTTCCTGGACTCGTCCTCCAACGAGTTGGAATATGCGGTACGGCATGGCCTTCTTGAGATTGGCAGAATCGCGCAGGACGTCAAGGGCAATGCAGCCCTCGACGCCATGCTGCATCCACAACTCCACCAAAAGGCTTGGTGCAAAGGGCCAGCAGTGTCGCTCTCGATAAAGACAGTTGGAACACTCGACTCACTGTGCTTCACCGAGGACCCTATGTATGAGACAGAGCTCGCGGCTGACGAGGTCGAGATTGAAGCCAAAGCCTGGGGTGTGAATTTCCGCGATGTCCTGCAGGCACTAGGTCGTCTAGAGGAGAAGACCTTCGGCTACGACTGCGCGGGAACCGTCACGAGAGTCGGAAGTAGCTGCAGCGGCTCGCTCCAAGTCGGGGACAGGGTCTGCATGGTGTCACCGGGCTGCATGCGCCGATATCCCCGCGCACGCGCCACGTCGGTGATCAAGATACCTAAGGACGATATGTCCTTCGCGGCTGCGGCTGCGGTTCTCGTTCCAGGGATGACGGCATTTCACGCGCTTGTGGATGTTGCGCGGATTTCCAAGGGGGACACGATACTGATCCACGGGGCTGCGGGCAGCACCGGGCAGATGGCTGTTGCCGTTGCTAAGGAGCGAGGGGCCATTGTCTACGCAACCGTCGGCAGCGAGTCGAAGAAGCGGTTTTTGGTAGAGGTTCTGGGAGTCCCCGAGGACCAAATTTTCCACAGCCGCAACACGTCATTCGCCCAGGCCATCATGCGTGTCACCAAGGGGCGCGGAGTCGATGTGGTGCTCAACTCCCTGTCTGGAGACGGCCTGCGGGCCTCGTGGGAATGCATGGCACGCTGCGGACGATTTGTAGAGATCGGGAAGGTCGATATCATGGCCAACTCGGGGCTTCCCATGTCCAGCTTCGCGAGGAACGTGAGCTTCTCGGCCGTAGACTTGCGTGAGATTCTCCTGGAAGATCCCTTGCTCACTGCCGAGCTGTTGCAGAAGACGATGCGACTTGTGGATGTCACTGGCGCTACTCCGACGCCTGTGCAATCGTTCCCTGCCTCCCAGGTTGAACAAGCTTTTCGAACACTTCAGAGCGGTAAAAATATCGGCCGTGTAGTGATCGAGCCCACCGCAGATGACGTTGTTCCCGTGAGTATCTTTCACTACCATTTGCTATCAATCCTGTACTAACGTATACATCCCTCGCAGCAATATCTCCGAGATCGACGTTCGTGGAAGTTTGAGAGCCGAGCGTCCTACCTCATCGCAGGCGGGTTCGGAGGCATAGGTCGTGCCATTATAAAATGGATGGCAGATCGCGGAGCCAAGTATCTGATTGTGCCGTCGAGATCTGGAATTGCGTCCAAGGCGGCCGCCGATGTAGTTGCTGAGATGGAGGCCCGAGGGGTGCGCACTATCGCGCCAAAGTGTGATGTGGCCTTGGAGTCGGACTTATCAAGGGTGCTCGATGAATGTGCATGCAAAATGCCACCTATCAAGGGCTGCATCAACGCAGCATTAGTCCTGCAGGATGCCATGTTCGAGAACATGACGCTGGCGCAGTGGGATCTTGCCGTCAAGGCCAAGGTGGACACAGCATGGAACCTTCACCGTCTCCTACCTAGGGACCTTGATTTCTTTGTCTTGCTGTCGTCCCTTGCTGGCATCATCGGCCAGATGGCAACGTCCAACTATGCTGCGGGCTGTACCTTCCAAGACGCGCTAGCACGCCATCGCGTCGAACAGGGCCAGAAGGCGGTGTCCATTGACATTGGCTGGATGCGCGACATTGGCATCGTCGCCGAAACTGCTGCTTTCCAACGCCAGCGTCTGGCCTCCGAAGACATGCAACAGATCGACGGCCGCGAGTTGATAGCCCTCCTCGAGCTGTGCTGTGATCCTGCTGCTCCGCCGACGGAGCCGGAGCAGAGCCAGAAGCTCTTGGGACTGCGCACGCCGGCTGACTTCCTGGTCAAAGGGCAGACACCTCCAGCCCTGTTGATGCGACCGCTCTTCGCCGCTTTCTCTAGGGTCGTTGGTGCCGGGACGATGGCCAAGGCGGGACAGGCAGCGGACCCAGCCGCAATGTTCCGCGCTGCCGCCGACTCGGCAGAGAAGGTTCGAGTGGTGGTCAGCGCGCTGGTCGCAAAGCTGGCGCGCGCGATGGCCATCTCGCCCGAGGATGTGGAGGTTTCCAAACCACTGTCCAACTATGGTGTTGACTCTTTGATGGCGGTAGAGCTCCGCAACTGGATTAGACGTGACTTTGCTGCGCCTGTGGCAGTCTTTGATATCATGGGGGGTGTACCAATTTCGACCGTTGGAGAATTGGTGGTTGCTAGAAGTACTAGTGCTACTTGTTAAATACGTTGAGTTTATATCGTAAATGGGAGACAGCAGAATTAAGGAGAAAAGACGTCGTGCCGCCGCGCTCATCCATATCAGCTTTTATAACGGTGACATTGAGTCTTGACACACCGTTGCGACCTTTTGGTACTCGGGGTGGTCCTCATTCAGCCTCCACATATGCTGAGCAATATGATGAGTTTCAAGTTCTTGAGAGCGCTAGGGAGAGGAGGCTATTCGACTTACTGGCGGTTTGGTACCGGTTCCGTGGTAAGATACGGGAAAAGGTCGACAGCGAACTTCGTAGGGAGAAAATAGAAGGGGGGCCTGTCACTCTCTCATTTCCCAGTCATACATATAACCTGAGATGAGAAATGAAAACAAACTCGTCTCGACTCACTGGAGTGATAGCTAGGTAGATCCGGAAATGGGTTTGTGTGAGGTCAAATTTCGTGATTAGTTCTGTTAGGAGGTGCCGAATAACAAGCCGTCCAATCAGAAAGCTTTGCCTCAACCCGACACCATTCTTCGGCGGTTCACCTCTGCCACCTGCTCGACCTCATACTGAACTACCCCGTAGAAAAGTAACTGGGCCCAGTCCCTGAGACTATACTTTAGTTAGAAAAGCCGCAGCCGCAAACTTGTACGCACGAAAGAAGTGCATTAAGAATAACATATGGCAGCTCTCAAACGGAAAACCGGCTCAACCCCTCGGCTGCTTACTCAGTCCACTGCAGCATATCCAAAATGAAAGCTACCATACTAAGGTTACGATTAGACGAGAACGAATCATGTGCACGGGTGTACGCAGCAAAGCGATGGAAGCCAGACGCGACGGGAACTCATAAAGGCCGAAGCAAGACTTGTCAATCCTTTCTCGGCAAACAACCCCCTATCGTCTCTCCACCGCACTGCAAAACACAGCACACAAGCATGTCCGACGCCGAACGCTTTGACTGCTTGGTCATCGGCACCGGTGAGGCCGGGAAATACCTCGCCTGGACGCTCGGCTCCAAGCACGGCAAGAGATGCGCCGTGGTCGAGCGCAAGTACCTCGGAGGCGCCTGCCCAAACATCGCATGCCTACCGTCCAAGAACTTCATCCACTCGGCCAGCGTGGCGTACGACTTCCGCCAGGCGGCATCGTACGGCCTGGGCTCGTTCGTCACCAATGCGGCCGACGCAAAGGTCGATATGACGGCTGCGGAGCGCCACAAGGTGGCCATGGTGGACGGGCTGAGGGATCTGCACCAGGATAACTTCAAAAAGGCGAATACGGAAATCATCTATGGCCAGGCTATCTTCGTCGGCCCCAAGACGGTGGACGTTGCGGGCCGCCTGTTGACGGGAGATGCGATTGTGGTGAACACTGGTACGAGGGCCTTTGTCGACTCCACGATTCCGGGCTTGGTGGAGTCCAAACCCCTGACTCACGTTGAGATCCTGGACCTCGAGGTGCTGCCGTCTCATCTGGTCGTCCTCGGAGGCGGCTATGTCGGGTTGGAGTTCGCGCAGGCGTACCGAAGATTTGGCTCGCGGGTTACTGTTATCGAGAAACACGAGCGCGTCTTGGGAAAGGAGGATAAGGACGTCGTGGACGCGCTCGTCGACATCATTGCTGGCGAAGGTGTCCAGATAATCACGTCTGCAAAAGTCAGCCAAGTCACGGGGACTTCCGGCGAGAGTGTTGAGCTCTCCGTCGATGTGGCGGGAGAAACAGTGAAGATCACAGCTTCGCACATCCTGGCTGCTACCGGGCGGATCCCCAACACCGAAAACATGGGTTTGGAGGAGGCAGGTATCAAACTTACTCCGTCGAAGCACGTACAAGTCGATGAGCAGTTGAGGACTACCGCTACCGATGTCTTCGCCGTAGGCGACTGTGCCAAGAGCCCTTACTTCACTCACATCAGCTTCGACGACTTCCGCGTCGTCCTCTCCAGCCTGTTGGGCTCTCCCCGGCCGGGCGGCACGACCGGTCGCCAAGTCCCTTCTGTGCTCTTTACGTCGCACGAACTAGCACAGGTCGGCTTGAGGGAGCATGAGGCGCAGGCTCAGGGCATCAAGTACCGTCTCGGAAAGGTACCTATGGCGGCGTTCCTGCGTACAAGGACGCGCGGGGACAGCCGCGGGTTCGCCAAAGTCCTTGTCGAGGCGGAGGGCGACAGTATTCTAGGGTTCACGGCTCTGGGATACTCGGCTGGCGAGCTGCTTCCTATCATTCAGCTGGCGATGAAGCTTGGGATATCGTACAAAGAGATCTCGAACCTGATAATCGTTCACCCGACCATGGGTGAGGGTCTGGTTGGGCTGTTCAATTCTATCTAGAGTCTCCTGTAATTTCAGGTGCATTCTGGTCTCGCTGACGAGTTGAGTTTAGACACCAGTCAGTGTAATTTCCTAAAATTGATTTACCAGGTATGCTTGACCTCTGTAACCTTTTCGATGTGCCCGTTGACGTGCCTGCCGGTCGATCTTTCCTTCCTCACCACGACCTCACAGGCAGCTAACTCTAAAACGAGATAAGTACAACGTAAAACCCCAAGGTCGCTCCTAGTGCGGAGTATGAGAGCCACCCGTCTTTGCCTGGATGCTTGGGGCCGAGTTTCGCAAGTTGGGATACTGCGGTGCTAGACGCGTCAGACTTGTCCTTCGACTCCTGCCTATCCCGCGAGAGTGCTCCTTCCCTATCGGACCATATACGTGGTAGCCAGCTTGCTGGAAGGTAAGAGGTTAGTCTACGGGAAGTTGCTTCCTGCCTGAATAGCGTGCGTCTTCCCAAATTGCTCGGGTTCTTGGAAAAACGTGAGATGGCATATTCTTCGATTGCTGCATCACCTGCACGATCCTTTCAACGAAACAATCCCCTCACACAAAGAGTCCTACATTCTTCATCATAATGGCGTCGTCGTCGGTGGGAAAGGTTGAGGTTGGTGGCCCGAACTCCGAGCATCTCTTCCAGAGATTAGATGCTTCGACTACGGTCAACCTGCCCAAGAACTCGCCTCACAACGACGATGCCGTCGTGTCGGAGCTCGTTCCATCAACCCCAATGGCAGTCCCATCAGAGACGAACTACAACATTGCCGAGCTCCGAGACGATTCATCCAACGTCCGGGAGGTTTCTGCTTCAGCTGAGAGCCAGAAGACCGTTACCACGGGTCGCCAATGGCCTCGGGCGTCTGACTACTTCGGACATTCCGAGAAAGCTGATTTTATAGATGGCACATACGAACGGCAAAACCTACCATATTCAGACTCTCAAGTTGTCTCCGGTGACATTATTCCAGCCGAACCGTCTCCCGCGAGTCCTGTCAGGGAAGGTCCTACGTCTAGGGCTGAGTCACAGGTCTTACAAAGCCTTGAACCTCAACTCGATTCACAAGTGCCGATTGACTCCCCTGGAAACGCCATGGCCATGGCAGAAAACCAGAGAATCGCGTCCCATTTCCTTTGCGGACTGGTGGCTCTCATCAAAGAGCTCCGGACGGAGGCACCAACTGTTACAGCAACTTCATCGGCATCTAAGGTCCGAGAAGCTGCCACGCAATCAGCAAACGATACGTCCAGCAAGCCCATACAAGATCTAGCCGACGTAGAGAAACTGGAGCCCGAAGACTCGAATGGGTCAGCTCGACATGGCGGCGAGCAGCTAACTCACCTCGATGCCCTAGAGGCGGCCAGACTTGCAAGGCTCGCCTTGAAGGACAAATTCGAGGATGTGGTGCTGGAGAGCTCGACTCATGACCAATCGACGAAGATTCCGCTTAGCCAGGACCAGCAGCTACCAAACCACGGCACAACTCGACCTACCTTACCACCGAAACCTAGTGCAAAGGGCAAGTCAACGAATATGCCGGGGCTGGTTATGAGCCTCCATGAATCAGTTACGGATGGAAAGATCACCCTGCGTCTCAATGGTACGACAAAAGACTGCACGCCACGCCGGTTACTATACCAGACCGACAAGCCGGATGCGGCCGGCCATACCCTGTACCTGCTGGGAGGCCATGTCACAACTGGCACAGCAGACCTCATCATCGAACGGGGACCAACCAACTACAGAGTCCTAGTCGAAGCCTACCACCACCTGCGGCGGAGAAAAGCAGAACTGGTCAAAGAGTGGAAACGTCTGAACCCCACCCGCGCTCACTGTCTCGCAATCGCTCCCTACGAGACGAATCCAGCTGCGGGCCAGCCGCCCCGGTACGACTACCTGACCAAGGGGTATGCCCTCCAGGTCTCCGAACACGACCCCAAGCAGGACCTCGAGCTGGGGGAGATCACCGAGGGCCCCACCGTCCCACGGCGACTCCTGTTCGTGCGCGGCCACAAGTCCAACGTCTCGTACACCAACGTCTGCACCGGCTTGCATCACCAGAAGGCCAAGAAGAAGGACAAGGCCGTCATTTTGCCGGAGAACGAGGTGACGTACGCCCGCCTCGCGCATTTCGTGCACACGGTCAGCGAGAAGGACTGGGCCGCCTCCGCCCCGCCGAAGTCGAAGTCGAAGAAGAGGTCGAACGACGGCGTGTTGGACGGTGCTGGTCTGTTGAAGAAGGCGAAGACGACTACCACCTCGCAGGACTTGGGGGGGGAGGTTAGCGGCGTGCAGTTTGGGCCTGTTGAGGATTCTGCGCCGAGGGCAGGGCGAGCGGGAGACGTGCTGCCGAGAGACTCGCCGGTTGTGTTGAAGCAGACGGCCGTGATGGTGTTGTTGAATGAGGAATAGGAGAATATTTTGCCAGTATTGGTCTTGCTTTTGTTGTTGGTGGCGTAGGCTTACTGTTCCAGATATCAGAGGTTATTTGCTATGCCCAACTCTGTATGAGCCGGAAATATCATGTATGTTGGCACAAGTTATGGCGTCTTCCTCCCACTGCGAGGTCCGTGTTACGGATACTGTATCTAGCTTCACCGTCGTCCGTGGCATCATCGGGAAAACCCCGACATAAGGGAACATAAAGTTCATTAACGATCAACAAGCGTCTTCAATGCAAAACAAACACAATCCTGATGCTCCCTATTTACCCTACTACGTACTTGTACAGCGCACTGGGCTCATCCAATCATCATTGCTGGACGAGTGCTCCCGTCTAGGATACGGAGTCCCCTTCTGGTATCTTCGCACACTCCACATCCCAATCTCCCTCACACTCTCCAACCCTCCTCCTCCTCGCCAACTAACCCTGTTCCATCCTCCATTCTTCCAGGTCGCCTATCGTCTATATCGATCAAGAGTGCCAACGGAAAAGCCAAAGCGGTTGGTGCGTAGGACATGTATAGGGCAAGCAAAAACAAGCCGGGCGGTCAAAAAAGTGATTAACGCCACCGATGGAAAAAAGCTCGAGTTAATGTCGTACTTAGGCGGGAGGTAAGATGAAGTCCGATGCGTAACGCTTGTCCTACAGGCTGTTCTCCATCTTGTTCAGGATGGCCTTGGTGAACTCGTGGGTGGTCGAGTTGCCGCCCATGTCGGGGGTGCGGACTTGGCTGCAAGGTTTGAGAAAAGACGTTAGCTTTTTTGAAACACTTGTCACAGTCGTATACGAGGGAGATGAAAGGAATTGTTACTAACCCTTCGGCAATAACGCCATAGATGGCCTGGGAGATGCGGTTGGCGTGCTCGTCGAGGCCGAGGTGGCGCAGGAGCATGGTGCCGCTGAGGATCAGGGCGCTGGGGTTGGCCTGGTCCTTGCCCTTGATGTCGAGGCCGACGTGGCGGCAGCCGGGCTCGAAGACGGCGACGTCGCGGCCCATGTTGCAGCCGGGGACGATGCCGGGCCCGCCGACGAGGGCGGCGCCGATGTTGGACAGGATGCCGCCGTAGAGGTTGGGCATGACCATGACGTCGAACTGCTGGGGCTTGCTGACGCACTGCATGGAGGCGTTGTCGACGATCATGTCGTCGGACTTGATGGTGGGGAACTCCTCGGCGACCTCGTGGAAGGTCTTGCGGAAGAGGCCGTCGGCCAGCTTCATGATGTTGGCCTTGTGGATGCACGTCACCTTCTTGCGGTTGTTGGCCAGCGCGAAGCTAAAGGCAAACTTTGCGATGCGCTCCGACTTGGCGCGCGTGATGATCTTGAGCGACTCGACGACGCCGGGCACGGACTGGTGCTCGAGGCCCGAGTACTCGCCCTCGGTGTTCTCGCGGATGATGCACAGGTCGACATTCTTGTGGCGCGTCTGGTAGCCGGGGATGTTCTTGATGAGGGAGATGGAGGCGTAGATGTCGAGCTCCTGGCGCATGGCCACGTTGAAGCTCTGGTGTCCTGAGCGGCTGATGGGCGTGTGCAGGATGCCCTTGAGGCCGAGCTTGTTGCGCTGCAGGGACGTGACGCTCTCCCGGAAGAGGTCCTCTGTGCGGCCGGTCGGTGCGCTCTCCTCGACTCCGGAGACGTCGATCTGCTCCCACTCGATTGGCACGTTGTCGGCCTTGAAGATGGTCTTTACGCTCTCGGCAACCTCGGCACCGATACCGTCACCCGGAATGAGGGTTACTGTGTACTTGCCGCCGTACTTAGTGGGCTTGAAGATATCGGACTGGACGGTAGCGAAGCTGCGAGCCGCGTTGAGCTGGAAAGAGGGCTGAGCGGTGGCCCGGAGGAGGCTCTGAAGCGAGAGGCAGATGTTAGCCCCGACTTTCCAAGATCTTTTCTGACCAGGGGAGCAGATCGCGGATGGCGGGGAGCTCCAGCCATTGCGAGGGCAGATAAGGACGAACGTACCTTTGCCGCACGGCTAGTAGGACGGGACAGCATCTTGACAGTTTTGCCGAGGACTGAGGAGTGAAGCTATCACCAAGGTTGCTGTTATCGTGCAGGAAAGAGAGCGAGATGAGGAAGGTTGAAAGCTGAGGCAAATGCCGCAAAACAAAAACGGCATTGAAATCTTGTAGTGGTGGAGCTCTGCTTCTGCCCAATGGCCGGATAGACGGACGCTAGTACGTATGAGGCAAGGCGCTGTTGTCTCAATCAGTGACATCAGCCTCGGGAAGAAGAATGACGCACGTCCCTTTTGTGAGCACGGGCCATAGCCCTCGGTGAGCCAAGGTGAATGAAGGTCAGGGGTCGAAAGATCACAAGGTGAAGAACAGGCGGACTATACAGGGTAGGAGGACACACAAAGCCAAGGGGTCGACAAGAGTGTGGTGTCAATGTTTTAGGGGTTGATGATACGAGAGCTTACATCATAAGGGTGTCGACAGACTACCACAGGAGACGAAACAAGGGGCCGGCTTCAACCCTCATAAAGGCGAGGACAGTGAGTAAGAAATCCACCTGATAAAAAGACATGAGGTATCAAATAGTCTTAAACACCGTCTACTCTCTCCACCGAGTGTACACCTTTGCCTCCCAAGCCATCAGCGGCTCCTTTCCCACCCACTCGGTCGGCACATCTCTCATCTGGGACACCTCCCTCCACCCGTCCAGCTGTCGATCAGGCCAATCCGGAATAACATACTGCTCTCCGTCCGTATTACTATCCGTAAAGTTGACCACCACCACCACCGGCATCTTTCCGCCCCCGGCCTGACCCCTGCTCCAAGCCATGATCTTGCCTCCCTGATCAACATGGAAGAAGTCCGTATCGTCCTCCCCCAGCGCAGGACACCTAGTCCGGAACTTGACCAGATTCGCGACATAGTCAAATAACTCCGCGCGCCACCCGCCGTCGCTCTTCCGATCGTAATTGACCGGATCGGTCTGCTTCTTGGCCATATCCACGCTCTGGTCCATCTGGTCCGCGAACTCCTCCCCCGCAAAAATCATGGGCACGCCGACACTGGTAAGCAATAGCGCAAAAGCCAGCTTGGCCCGCCTCTGCACGTCCGCGACACCGTTTTCCGAGAGGAAGTTAAACAGCCTCTCCTTGCGGTAGCCCTCGATGTCATGGCTGGTGACGTAGTTGACCGCCTGCGCGCCGTCGGCAAAGGTCGAGCCGTCCAGGCTCGCGAGCCTCGTGTCCGCCACTTTTCGCACCGTCCACTCGAAGTCGTCGCCGTCGCCGGGTTCGCCGAGGAGGAGACCGCGGAGACGGCCCTGCCACGGCTCGTTCCAGAGCGCGTTCACGATTCCTTCCCGGACCATCGAGACGGGCATGGAGAGCTCCTCCGCGACGACGAGGAACTTGGACGGGTCGGCGGATGGGCCGTACCGCTGGTTGTATAGCTCCCACGCGCGCTCTTTGTACGAGCGGACAAAGTCCCAGCTGCCGATGTTGTTGACGCTGTCCAGGCGCAGGCCGTCGACGCCGAAGTCGGCCATCCAACGTGCGAGGTGGGAGCGGTGGAGGGCCCAGGAGGGGGCAACGGTGTCGACGTTGCCAGATTCCGGGTTGTAGGTTCGAGTGCTCTGCAGGTACCGCCAGCTCTGGCCGCCGTAGCCGTCTCGTAGCACGCCGCTGACGTGCGACTGGTAACTATCCGGATTCGCTTTCTCGTCGTTGGGTCGGAGATGGAACTGCTTAAATGCGATGTAGCCGTAGGGATCGTGGCCGAATGCCATCACTACATCCGTGAAGAGGCGAATATTCTGGCTGTGGATAGTTTCGACGAGGGAGACCAGGTCGGACGCAGACCCCAGGTCGGCGTCGGGTGCAAAGTAATGTGCCGTGGCGTACCCCCACTCGGCCTTGTTCTTCGCATCCGCGGCTGGGAGGAGCTCCAATGCGTTGATGCCCAGCTCAGCGAGTATGGGCTCCCGGATGGAGGCGAACCTCGCACTCCTCGTGTTGCGGTCGAACAAGGCCTTCACATCCAAGAACCCACCGACGTCGACATCCACGCCCCGCCCGTCGTTGCCGATTCTGGACCAGGAAGCCGGCAGCTCGTATATGACCAAGTGATTGTTGCTCGGAAGGGCTGCTAGGTCCGGGACGGTAGGACGACTCGGTTCGGTGCCGTCGGCGTCGCACGGCCAGAGCTTCCCGTCGCGGTACTTGACCACCGCCGCGGGCTGCAGCTGCTCGCCGGTCTCCTGGGTGAGGGCGTAGTCCACGGTGAAGGCGAGAGGGTCAGTGACCAACATAGTGCCCCAACTCTCTGGTGAGGTGTCGAGGACCTCGAACCAATAGTGGTAGATACCATCTGCTAGGGGGGGCGTGATGGTCTTTGGATCTACTTCCCACAAGTCGGTCTTGTCTGCTACGTTGGTCATAGAAAGTCTAGCGAGCTCTGCAAACGAGTTGCTGTCGGCATCGCGAGTGCCAAGCACTAGCTTGGGTGGTGGTGTACCTTCTGAGGCGGGAACCCACAGCGCGAAGTGCTCGTGCCGGCGATTGAGGAGATCAACAGGGTACAAGGACGTATCCATCCTCGAGGTAGTTGAGTGCTTCTTTGAGTGGTGTAAAATACAGGGAAATGCTAGGGGTATGTCTCGATTGATAGCGAAGAGCAGAAAAGATAAGGTATGTGATCCAGAAATGCAAGGTACCTTATTATCTGGCGCCTTTAAGGCAGTCTGGCTACTTACATCATGGCAGCAAATGCAAGCTGAGGAAGGCGCCAGGCGCTGCTTTATCGATCGCGCTTGCCTTGATCGGTCCTACTAGGCCAGCCATGCACACCATTCAGGTACAAAATCGCAACCGAAACCTTGGCCATTCGTCAAGAGCCATCTGTCGGCTGCAAGCTGGCTCCATTTCGTAGCGGCTCGGCAGGAGTAATATGCGAGATGGAAGCTCAGCCCGTTTGATGGATCGTGCCGATGCGCAGTCACCAAGTTTCTGTCTGGTAGAAGTCACAAAATGACTAAGGACTAACCCTAACCCTTGAGTGTCGAGAATGTGTTGCGTCGACACCCCTGTTCGTAGGCTAGACACGCGTCCACAATCCATGGCATTAAAGCTTTCCATAGATGCTACTTCTGTCATTTGTGCAACCACTTGCAATCGACTACGGTTGATACACTAATAGCTAAGAGGAACTCAAGCAAGAGTCCCTAAAATTGTCGAATCTTCCATCAAACGCCCCTTCCCCTTCCCCGGGAGTCACCCAACCGAGCCATTTTACGGATCAGGATTGTACACAGGATGCGAAGGCGGCATGCCAACGAGCTTCTCGCCGTTTGACGGCCGGAACTTGGGCTCCTTGTAGAAGAGGTGGGCGTTCTTCGCAAGCTTCTCGACCTCGCCAAACACAAAGTCCTTCTTGGGCAGGAGCTGGTACACTCCCTGAGCGTAGTCCTCAGAGATGTTGTACAGCTGGGCAAGGTATTTTTGCTGTTTTGAGATGTCAGTCCCGGATGACACAATACAAGCAATCTAGGGCAAATGGGGTGAATAGTCGTACCTGGATCTGCACATGCTTCACCAGACCAAGGTACTTGGCCGTGTTCCTCAACGTGTTCTGCTTCTCCTGCTGGGACATGACGCGCCGCCACAGCTCCCTGGCCTGGTCGTAGTCGTTCCTCTTGCCCTCGTGCCAGTAGTGGCTCTTCCGGCTAACAATATTATCGCCGACCGCGTACGGCGCCTCGGCCGTGTCCTTGCGGAACTTGTGCGCGAAGCTGTTGGGCGCGTACTGCTTGTTGCCGCCGTGGTTGGCGTCGGTGCGCATGGGGCCGTCGAAGTTGAGAGACGAGAAGGACTTGGCCATGAAGGGGCAGTTGACGGGGATCTGGTGCAGGTTGACGCCGATGCGGTGGTACTGGGCGTCGCGGTAGAAGAACATGCGGAACTGAAGCAGGGCGTCGGGCGAGTCCTCGATTCCGGGTACCATGCTGCCCGGCGAGAAGGCCGCCTGCTCAACATCGCGATGGTAGTCTTCTGGGGCCTTATTAAGCACGAGCCGGCCAAACTCCTGCATCGGAAACAGCTTGCGTGGCCAAACCTTGGTGACGTCGAAGGGGTCGAAGCCGAGCTTGTCCGGGTCGGCGTCCTCGGGCTTCATGACTTGGACGAAGGCGGTCCACTCCGGATAGTCGCCGTTCTCGATCGCTTCGGCCAGATCGCGCTTGGAGTAGTCAGGGTCCTCGCCGCACATGCGGATGGCTTCGTCGTCCGTGAACTGCTTTGTGCCGTGCTTGGCCATGAAGTGGTACTTGATGTACACGAACTCGCCGTTGGCATTGACCCATTTGAAGGTGTGGCACCCGTAGCCGTTGTTGTACCGCCAGGCAACGGGGGTGCCGTGGTCGCTGAAGAACATCAGACCCGCGTGGTTGGCCTCGGGGGTGTTGCCAAGGAGGTCGAAGCACGCATCCCAGTCAAAGAGGAAGTTTCTCGGGTTGCGGTACTGCGAACGGATCACGTCCGGCCCTTGGATGGGATCCCGGCAGAAGAAGACGGGGAAGTTTAGGCCGACGATGTCATAGTTGCCTTCTTGGGTGTAGAACTTGATGGCAAACCCACGAGGATTGCGAGCCTCATCGGGGAACTCGCGGCCAAGAGTAACAGTGGAAAAGCGGACAAAGACGGGCGTCTTCTCACCGACAGTGCTGAGGAAGTCAGCTTTGGTCAGGCTGGAGACGTCCTTTGTTACTTCGAAGTAGCCGAAGGCACCCGAGCCGCAGGGGTGGACCATGCGCTCGAGGGGCTTGGAGCGATTGAAATGCTGCTGCTTCTGGAAGAGAAACGTATCGCTGGCAACCGGGATGCCACCGACAGTCTTGCTGTGCGCGGCGTCTGGGAATGGAATGCCCTCGTTGTTGGTGAAGTAGAGGCCATCATCATGGCGCTTGCCGCCCTCAATTACTCCCGAGATCTTCATGGCGATGTCGGCAGGGCCTTCATTGGCACTCTGCATGTGGCTCATCCGAGGAGTGCGACGCTCTCCGCCAACCTGAGCGCCAATGGCAGCAGCGGTTGCCTGGATTGGGTGCTGCAGAGGGTTGAACTGGTTGGAGTTACCCGTCGTGGACGCCATGATGGCTTGTCTGTTACGATGTAGAAACTACCTTATGTGCTTGCTGGGTGAAGGTCACTGTTTGAAGGTCAGCCTGATGATAATTTCAGATGGCTAGAACGGGTACGAAGACGGTATACGGGACCAAATGGGAGAGAAGCCGGACGGTGAGACGACAAGCAGGACGCCTTCTTTTCTATCGAGTTTGCCCACAGGACTGCTTGAAAGGTACTCTCGAGACATCGAACTACCTACTGTCCTGCAAGGTTGTTTCAGTCCGAAGCTGCCCCTCGACTACGGTACCTGGTGGCTCTAGTGCATATCCCGGAGCTACTTCCGAGGCAGCTCCCGGAGCATTTGGCCCTGAGGCTCGACAGGACTGACCAATTGCGAGCAAGGCTTTTGCACACAGCTTGCCTTATTCGGCGTGAAGTTGCTGCACGAGGTAAGTGGGCAATGCTCTCGACCGCTTTGGACTGCGGGGTTCGCCAATACTTTTGCTTTTCATCAACTTCGAGGGGTCATCGTGTCGTGAAGTCGACGTCATGACGGCTTCACGCTCGAGCTCGAAGACCCCCGCGTTCCTACGGTCTCTTGGATACTACCTCACAGATGCTTGCCTCTTAGGTGGGATCCAATCATCGGTGAAGCATTCCAATTTGGGCCAATGTCCCTCTGGCAAAATGGTGAACATCAGAGTCTAGACTCAGTACTCGCATTTCTAAGATGCACTTCGTGCAGTCTGAGCTCTACCGACGTTGACTTACCCCGTCCAACCTACCGGATGGGCTCCCAGAAAGCTTGATGCGACGCGGGGCCTTGGCTGACGGCATGCTAATCTTTGAACGAGCGGTGAGTCCACAGCCACGCCGGCCATATGTGATATCTCACTACCTGTAGGGTAAGTGGCTGCCATATCTGACCCGGACTGTTCCTCGTACCTAACTCGGGTTTACTTAGAGAACAGTACGCCTATCATAGTGGAAGTATACTGCGTACCGGTCGTGTATTGATTCTTGGTCCACTCTCTGTGTCTGCAATGCTGATATACTGACAAAATGGACGAACCCGCAGTGGACAACTCGACTATCAGTACTTCATAAATTACTATCACTGCCGTTACAAGACAGAAACGAATAGGATATCAACTACAGGTCAACTATTAAGAATATGTAACACACATCGTCATCACTGCTGTACCCCAAGACTCTTCAGTGGTTTGCTACCAAAGTGCCAAGGCACAGCTTCTTCTTGAAGTCTTTCTTATCAGGACCCTGCCATGCGACGACCACAGTGTCTCGAAAATGGCAGATCGCCGGACCGGACGCCGAGGCCTCGTCGTTGAATGTATGATTTCGAGTCTCGCCGTCGCTGACAAGAGAAATCTGCAGCTTCTTCTCCTTGTCTCGGACCGCCCACCATTCGGTGCCGTCGTCATCAAAAGACACCGCAGCGGACTTCTTGGTCACGCCGAAAGCGCTGCAGATTTCGGGCTCACTGAAGCTGAGACTGTGCAGATTTACACACGTACGCTTCATGGCGAGCTTGCCCTCAATGTGGGAAGACCATGTAATGAGCAACGATCCTTGCGGAGTGACAGACAGGTTGGGCCTGCCCCATAAGGACTGGTCAAGCTTGACGGTCAGGCACCAGGTTGCTCCTCCATCGGTGCTGCTGGCGACACTGGTGTTAAAATTCTCATCCAGCCAGGCGGCGATGAGGTATGGCTTCATGAAAGCCAACGACACGCCATACTGAAAGTGTTTCTGGCCTTTCACTAACTTCGTCGTCTGCTGTCCGGTCCATTCGCCGGGCTCGAGGGTCGGTGACGTGGACTGAATGATGTTCAGTGACTTGTTTGACGTGTCCATCCAGCCAAGAAATGTTGTCCTAGAATACCGGTCGTAGGCAAGCCCTGGTGACCCCTTAACCTTACCCTGGTCAAATGGGATGGGTTCCGGGATGGGACTCCATGTCTTCCCGTCCGTAGAGGTCAAGACAAACATAGTGCCGCTGTACTCCGAGTTGGACCAGGCAAGTATCAGCCTGTCGCTGCCATGCTTGGCAAATGTTGGTGCGCCTTCCATCTTGTGCTTGGAACGGTCGTAGCAATTGAACGTCAACGTCTTGGGCATACCGGCTGTGGTGCCTGTGACAAGGATGACTGCGTTGTGGCTTTCGTCGAGGCACCATCTACCCTTGTCGAAGCACGCAGTACACATGGCAAACGAGTCGTTCTGGCAGTCGCAACAGTCTTTTCAAGTTCAGCAATCATCCTGTTCGATAGAGCGTGGAGGCAGACTTACGATAGTAGTCCCCTTGACCAAGCGCTCCATAACAGTGAGCACAGTTCATCGGACGTTCTTGCTTTTCAGCTCGGCTCGCGAGGGCGCAAGTAGCCGGCGTGTCTGCACTGACTACGCGCGTCATGATATGTTTCTCCGGATCGTAGCATCCGTAGTTCAACCCGGCACAGCGCTTGCAACAGTTGAACCCATCATCCTCGCAATCGCAGCAATCTAACGGGACCGTCAGCTGCAAAGAGACATCATTCCTGCTAAAGGATGACTTACGATAGTAGGACTTCGTTTCCTTAGTGAAGGACTCCCCGCAGCGACTGCATTCCACGGCGCCCTGTCGCTTGCAAGAGTCAGGAACGACACCAGTCCGAAAACCCTGTCCCGGTATCCGTCGGTCGCGGTCAATGATACGAGTTGTAACCTTGCCAGTTAGCCACTTGGCGGCATAGACCTCGCCCAGATGAGCCAGCGCCATGCCACCCGCAAGACCAATCGAGCACGCCAGGGTCAATGCCGATCCCGCCGGCAAGGAATGAGGCATCGATGTTGGTGACCAAGGGGTCGCCGGTCACAAACGCGCCAATCTCGTGCGCCTGCATGCTCACGCCCTGGGCGGCGGCGTCGACAAACTGTCCCGGATCGGTAAAGGCCTCATGGGCCGCTCCTTGGACGGCATCGACCGGATTCGCTGCGATGGCGTGGTCGACTACGGCTTGACAGGTCGCACCGTCGATCACGGCGTCGAGCCCCACGCCGACGCCCATCGTTACGGCGCTGACGCCCAGCGGGATCAGAACATCCCTGGCCGTCATCTCGTGCAGGCCCTTGCCTCGCTTCAGGAGCTCGGCCTTTATCATTCCCAACTTCTCCTTGGCGACGTACAGCCGCCTGGCACCGTAGGCGGTGCCGACCAAGCTCACGCCCATGGTGAACGGGGCGAGGCCGACTCCGCCGCCGATGGCGAAGCTGGCCGAGATGTGCTGTCGCTGCTTGATGATCTCATGGGTCTGGAGGTCCGGTAGCGAGCGGTTGGCCAGCTTCCTCGCGTAGGCCGCCCTGTCAAAACCTAATGTGTCATTGAGACCCATCTTGAACGGCGATATTGCGATGCACCCGGATTCTGCAGCGCAAACTGGAACGCGTACCGAAGTTGTCGAGGATGGCTACGCCATTTCGGAAGGCTACAGCAGCCCACCGTGGCCATATAAATATTCCATACCCACGGCGCTCGCATTTCAGCTGAGAAGCGACTGTCGCCCTTGCACATTCTTCACGTCGACTATAGACTCGATAAAAAGCAAACTCGCATGCACTGCTCACCTGTTCGACTTCAAACCCCCTTGAGCTTGTTTCAATGATGCCATGTTTCCCACCAATCGTGCAGAGCTAAGGCAAAAACCATTGTCTTGGCAGAAAGGTTCTGGATTCCAGAACGTGGCCTCGAGGCTGGCTACTATGAGCTCTGGGAGGTATGGACCCTTCAGATATGGAGGGCCTAGATTTCCCGTTTTGGAATCTGGCTCGTAGTGGGTGCGCCACCAACTCCAGCTAGAGCTCAGCTCTCGACAGCTGAGGCTAACATTCCAGGACCGTCAAGCCACGGAGCCTTGTGCTTGTGCTTGACAAAGCTTGTCTGGACTTTTCGTTAGGTGAACTCGGATATCACGGCACGATGCACAATGATTAACCAGTTCTCCCTAATACACCAGAGTGAATTATGCGCCGCTTGATGCTAAGATATGTTTCATTGTGAAAGGGAAAATTGGCTAGCCTACTATGCGGCCACAAAGAGGCATGAGTCTGCCATAGGTCTAACGGTTTTGATAGTGTCCAAGTCGGATCGGAGTTATGAGGGTCTTAGAGCTTGTAGGGTGAGCGAAGGAGGAAGGTGTGTACCGGCATGCGACCGCAGCCCCGGACCAGACTAACAAACTAGCTGCTTTTCCTTAACGTACCTAGACAGGATATTGATGTTAGAAATAGCATCAGATAAGACACTTGATTGATCAACGTTCGAGGACCAGAGTGAAAATCGAAAAAAGGTTGAACAGATATACAGCACAGTACTCCGGTTGAATCGGCCAGCGAGATTAAGATTCGGTTGCAATGCCGGCAGTGGTGTTACGCCTTCACACAAGACTTGTCGAATGATCAGCAAACTACTAACTATAGAAGGCGCAGTCATTGTTCTCCCATCTGTTACTATCTTTCAGTTACTGGATTAATAAACAGCCTCCTCTCACGCAAGACACCGCAGTTAGGCTAATATAAGGGTCCGGCAGATACGCAAACCTTATTTTAATGTCGAACTTGACTGATGTAGAGCCCTAGATCGCTAATACCCTTGATCACATCCAGTGTAAATGTAATAGAGTCGAGTTCAAAGACTCTGTTTGCCAGCAGAAGACTTCGGGCACAGAACATGATGCAGTTGTTGCACATAGCTTCCCGCCCGTGAATCTGGTCTATCATCAACACATAAGTGAGTTACCTTGTATCACACGATCGTCTCAGCGCCCATAGAGATTTACTGAATGATAGCGATTGCTTGTCTGATGTATCGGCTAAGCCTGGTGTCACTGGCTCTTCAATTTCGGTTGGACAGGCATAACCTCTCTTGAGCCCGATCGAGAATCTACATTGACCGCTTAACTAGTACTTACAGGGACATCCGTACGCACAGCTCTTGTCGGGGAAAAAGTCTTTCACGCCATTGGTGGCTCTGGCGACAGACTGGGAGGGCTGGCCCCTTCAAAATATTGAACACTATTGGTCATCGCGCGTCTCTCGTGTGAACAGGCATATTGAACACACACATCTATAAGTCCAAATAGAAATAGCCCTCGACGGGGGGCATGCAAGTTGAGATCTCTCTCTCTGTTTAGTCCTAAGTCATCGGACATAAACTCGCTTCCATACTACTATTACACTCCTGTACTATGTCTGAGGCTCAAGAAATTCCGTGACAGATCTCAGAGCAAACCCAGGTATGTGCGCATGCACCATGAGCCACTGCACGTACGTTCATCAAAAGCTGATAGCCAGCAATATCTGGCGCGATTGCTTGCTTATTGTGGAGGTGCAGTAATAACATCACGACACAGCCAGACGCCTCGTCCCAAGATCCTCTGTAGGTTCGGACACGGGCCTCACAGTCGCTGGGTCCAGTCTAGACGTAATCGACCACCGCCCGTACAATAAAGGGCACATTGTTTAGCCACATCCCCGATATAAGGGTAAGGTGAGCTTCTGAGACCGATTCCAGTCGGGTCTGTTGTAGGGTAGCCACATCCAAGCTGACACCGCCATCATGTTAGTTGCACAAGGATCAACTCTTTGTCAGCTGCATTGTACGGTTTGCGATCCAACTGGATGGGCCGTATTCTATGGGGTTTGCGGTACGAGCCATGCATTGTCAGCTCAATAAACAGTACAATCCCATGGATCTGGTCTGACATGCCTCTACAGAATCCTGGATACTCCAATTTGTTGTATTATCCACTAGCCAGACGCCCCCCCCCCGCCTCGGGCGTAATCGGCGGAACTCGCACAACCTCACAGGTGCCTCGCATACTTGCTTCCGTTGTTTACGTAGTGTACTGTTTGTTGAACTGTCTTCCTCACAGTAACCCACTGGGATATCGGCGGGCCGTCAGCGGCAAGTCAGCAGCAGCCTACTTAGGTTCTATCATGGCTTGTTAAGGTAAGCGATGTTTCAGGCTCAGCCACCCAAGATCGTCGGTCAAGCTGACTGCATGGCCCAACATAGTGGTCAGTACATGGTACAGTCTCACGGGCTGGAGCTTCGCAAGTACGCGGGTCTGGAAACTGAAGAAATAGCATAAAATTGGCGAGATGGTGCGGTTGAGGATGTGAGGGTCCTGGTCAAACACACGTTGTCCACCCTTAACTGAGACATTCAAGTCACACTCTCCAGTTACTCGCTCTACCTCGAGTACATCGGCATATCGCCTTCCGGAAACATAATGGCGTCCAAAGATCCAAAGGACGTGTACTTTGGCCCCAGGACCCGGCCGGAAACACGGCGTCTACAGGTCCAGCATGACATCATACGCTCTGCCCTGGGCGGTAAACTCATCCACTGCCCAGTCGACTTGTCGCGCCCCAACCTGCGCATCCTCGACTCGGCCACCGCGGATGGTTACTTCCTCTACGACCTCCGCCGCACCGAACTTGGCAACCCGGAGTCGGCCACACTGATCGGCACCGACATCGCCGAGTTCCCGCCCATCGAGGACATGCCTTCCAACATCACGCTGAGGAAGCAGAACATCATGGAGGAGTGGCCGGCCGAGTGGAAGGGCACCTTCGACCTGATCACGCAGAAGAACGTCCACGTCCACCTGCGCTCGTTCGACAACGCCGTCAAGTGCGTCGCCCGCCTCGTCGAGCTGCTGAAGCCGGGCGGCTGGATCCAGCTGGCCGACCTGTGGGTGCCGCACGACCCGATCCAGGAGGGGGACAGGCCGAGCACGAAGCTCCTCAAGACCACCGGCCAATACCTGAAGCGCACCGGCCTGGAGAACGAGAACTCCAGGCGCCTCAAGGAGATCCTGGAGAACGTCGGCGGGCTCGAGCGCTTCGACGAGAAGGACGGGTTCTCGCGCCACGGAAAGGGCGAGCCCGACGGCATGGCGGAGCACAGCAGGATCCAGCTCGAGGGGTTCTGGGACGGTCTGGGCCAGGCCCTGAAGAAGGAGGCGGAGCCGACGATGCCGCTGGATGAGTATGAGCAGCTGCTGCCCGCGCTGCTCAAGGAGGCGGAGGAGCAGGGGGTTGAGATGCACTGGTTCAGTGCTTGGGGCCAGAAGCCGCTTGCCTAGGCACTAGACATAGAGACATACGTAGACAGTCACAAGCATGTAGCCGAGCGGAATTCGCCGCATGTGTGGCTTCAATCCTAGCAGGTATACGGTAGGCTATTATCCCTACTAGACTACTCTCTAAGTGACAAGCCCCCACTTCGCAGGTATAGAGTGATATCACCGAATAAGGATCGGCACTGCTAGCCTCCGAGTGTCCGCTTTGTGTAAGTCTAGTTCTGACTGTATCGGCAGGGCTGACAACTGTGGAGTGAGGTGGTATCCGGGACCAGGCGAGGGTGCCGTGCCACAGTGTCTGTAACTCTGTCTGTATGAACTACCGTAGCTCAAGGATGTGCATAGTGTCCTAAAAAGCACAGCGCATCTTACTATGTACATACTAAGCACTAGGTTACACGGCAAGAGATTTGGATAGGTGAAGTTAAGGTTCCGCTGACCCGTCCGTCTCACGCGAATTTGCTGTCGGCCGGTTGCATTACCACAAGAGGCCGACACAGGGTATTCTAAATTATTATCGAGCATGCTTACCATTAAGGATGCTGCGCTGACTTGTGTTGTAAGCATTTACGATCAAGCCTATGCGAGTCGGTATCTGGCGTCGGTCTATACTTAGCAATCTCGCTCACGCGTGCGTTGATCTCAAAAGTTTGGTACGTACGGTGAGAAGACAACAGTTGTCCCGACAATCCGCTGATTTCATGTTGCCCACTGGTTCTTGTTCAACCTCACACTCTTGTCGGTGTGTGGGAATTGAGCAGACACAAGGCTGGTTTAGCAAAATGAGTTCAGCAACGGGCGGCAACATGGAGCCAGAGGCGACGCTCGGCTTCCCGCCCTTCGCGGACGACGACGTCATGGTTCCGCTGTGGAAGCTGAACTGCTCCATGGCCGAGATGGGCGTCCTGCGCGTCCTCGTCGAAAAACGTGTCTTTGACACCATTCCCTACGGAGAAGTCAGATCATCAACAACCACAGCCGGTATATCCATCTCTGAGCTGGCTTCAAAATGCGACATCGGCGCCCACCTCCTCCAGCGCTTCGCAAACTTCCTCGTCGCCCGCGGGGTGCTCTCCTGCCCGGCTCCGGGCCGAGTCGCCCACACGAAGCGCTCTCTGGGATTCAGGAGCGGCACGCTCGCGTCGCTCACCTTCCTGCACTTCTTCGACTTCTTCCTCGTGCCGACCACGAAGTGGGTCGAGTACTTTGGGGAGAACGGCTTCGAGAGCCCCCAGCGGGCGGACCGCGTGCCGCTGGGCCTCGCGTACGGGCACCCGGACTACACGGTCTACCAGGTCATGTCGACCATGCCGGAGCGACGTGAGCGGTTTAATCAGACGATGAAGATTGCTACTGAGGGGATGCCAATTTTGGGCATGTATGATTACGGTTGGGTTGAGAGAGTGTTGAAGGGCGAAGCGGAGGGCGGCGCTGACGGACACAGACCTGTCATTGTGGATGTCGGGTCCGGCAAGGGGCAGGCTCTCAAGGCGATTCTTGAGGACAACCCTTTCATCCCCGCCGCAAGATGCGTCCTAATAGATAGAGACGCTGTGTTGAAGGAGGTTGAGGCGGAACAAGACGTCACGTTGGCACCAGTGCGAAAACTTCCGGGTGATTTCTTTGAAGAGCAGCCGATCAAAGGTATAGCCATCGGACATTTTCTTTTCTTTTTCTCCCCCAACAGATTCGGCTGACAGCATGCCTTACAGGTGCCTGGATCTATCATATCCGTCGTGTCCTGAACGACTGGCCAGACGACAAGGTGCTCAAGATCCTCGGCCATGTACGAGCCGCTTGCGCCGATGATTCCAGGGTTCTTGTGACAGAAGAGCTTCTTGTATCCCCACCGACCATGTATAACTCCATGCTCGACCTCTTTATGATGAATGCAGGCGGGAAGAGGAGAACGGTTTCCATGTTTGAGGAACTGGCGTCTCAAGTCGGATTGAAGGTGGCTGGTGTCTACCTAGACAAGAAAGGGACAGACACAGCAGTGATTGAGATGGTGCCCGTGTAATACTATGCAGCGCAACGAAGCCATTAGTGTTCCCTTCAAACAGACGAAACGATAGTGGTACTTGAGTCATGATTGAAAATTTATAGAGTATAAGCTCTAGTCCCCTAACCACACTACAGTTCGTATGTCCACCAAGTTACTGCGACATGTCTCTGCTCCGAAATTGAATCATAGGGCCATCTCTCTGGGTAATGAACCAGTCCAAGGTCTTGAACTCTCCCACCCTCGGCGCCATAGGCTCCTCCGCCAAATGAGCAATCCCCCGCGTATCGCCCGCGAGAGGCCGCATATCGTACATCGTAACCATATGCGCGACCGTGAGCAGCAGCTCCATGTACGCCATGTTCTTGCCAATGCAGTTCCTCGGCCCCGAGCTAAAGGCAAAGAAGGCCTCCTTGGCCGCCTCGAGCGACTCCTCGGTAACGGCGAAGTCGCCGTCGGAGTGGCCCGGCATCCACCTCTCAGGCAGGAAGGTCGATTCCTTGGTGTAGTACGTCTCGTTGTGGTGGATCGCGTTCGGGGCGACCGTCACGGTCATTCCGGACGCGACGTAGTGTCCGTCTACGACGGCGCCGCCGCGGAGCGCTCTGCGCTCCAGGATCCCGGGGATGGGCGGTGTCATTCGGAGGGCCTCGTCGATACACGCCCGGAGGTACTTGAGCGATGCTAGCCGAGTCCCGGTGCGGATCGCGGCTACGTCGGTGCCGTACTCGGCTCGGACTTCGGCCGTCAGTTTCTCCAGGGCGTAGGGGTGCTGGGTGAGGTAGAAGAAGACCGCGGTCATGCCCCCTGCGATTGTATCCGTTCCGGCTCCCAAGAACGTGGCGCCTACATCGTTGAGCTCGTGAGGCAGCATCATCCGGCCTGTTTTGGGGTCTTTGGCATGGAACAGGTGGTGATAGAAGTCCTTGCGTTGCTGGTCGAGAGATGCGTCTTTGAACTCTTGCTCCCGCAGGGTTCGTGCCTTGACCAATTCACGGATTTTGCCTTCCACCTCGGCTCTCTTTGCGGCGACGATGCTTCTGCGTTGAAGATATGGCAAGAGACCGGCCTTTCTGACGAACGGAATGACGAGCCACATGAGAGGGAGGTAAGCAGCCTGAGTTCACAGTTAGAACCTTGCCCTCAGAGAACAGATACTGATGCAACATGACACATACCCTTTGTTGGTAGACAAAGTTCGTCTTCAAGAGCGCGGGAATTGAAGACTCCCGGGCTTCGAGAGCCCCAAAGCTGGCACCAAAGCTCAATTCGCCGAGGATGTCAACAGTCAGGATGTTGCACCAGTCCGTCATGTTGCGCGGTTCGGTCCAGCCGTCTTTACCTGGAGCTTCTCCGATGTATTTGCAGAAAGCGCGGATCCGAGACAGAACAAATTCTTCGGAATCCCTGAGCGCCTGATCCGAGAGAGCATGTTGGATCAGTCTTCGAAGATCGCCGTGAGCAGTTCTATCAATCATGGAGTGGAGGCTCCCTCGCCCGTACAGATAGTTAGGAATCAGGATGAAGCCCGCCTTGACAAAGTTCGCTCTGCGGTCGTCATAGATATCTCGCACGGCTTCCACGGTGCGGAACGACAGGCTGCATGGCGCGTAACGTACCACATCTCCGTACTGTTCGTGGAGAATTCGGATGCGTTCATGAGAGAGGCCTCGCCATGCGGTGAGCGTGTGGTCAAGGGCGATGACCTTGGATAGTGGCGGGCCCGGATAGGCCGCCAAAGGATGAAAGAATATGCGGTAAATCACGAAAGAAATCAAGCCCTACAACAGGTCAGACTTGTCCCTTAATCTCGCATACAGAAAGAACCCTAACGAGTAATGCTTACCGTGATACTTAGTAGGGCAACTGCCGTAAAGTTGGTGATCGCCAGAGTCATGACTGCGATGGTCTTTTTGTTGAACAGAATATGAGTACACGAGCCTGAGCCGGGACAAGACCAAGCACAACCTCGACCACGTCAAGGCGGAGAAGTGTTCAGATTGTCAGGTCTTCGATGTTCCGGGCACGTCAAGTCGTGGATCCTTCGAGCCTCTTCCCTTGTTCAAGCAAGTAAGCGGTTCCAAAAAATTGGGCTCGGTAAGACGGTCGCCACGATACCGCAATCATTGGTCAGATCTCCTGTAGACTATACAATAGAAGTTAGGACTCCGGAGTGGATGGTACGCGGGATTACAAAAGGATTTCATTCTCTCGACTATAGATCTACCCGGCTGTGTAATTAGGCAACCGAGTTTTCACACACCTCCCCGTACATCCACATCATTAATCACAGTAGCCACTTGGCCTGTTGTACTGTACCCGAATGCAAGTCGTCAGCTGACAGTCGATGCCAGACTCAAACGCGGTAAAGGGGGTAGATAACTGCGGTAGAAGAGTGGACTCAGGATGACGCGTACGGAACATACATGGGCTGTACTATGTATAACACACAAACTAGGCCACTAGTAGTAGTAGCCAGAAAGAGTAAGCAGTAAACCTTCGAGTTGTGCATGTCGATCAACATGTGCGACTACTAAAATTGATCTAGGGCTTATAGAACTAAGTGAGATTGCCATGTCAGCAGGATGGACATAATTGGCACACGTTTACAAACATAGGTGGCAACCAGACCTTTGTACCAGTTGCTCATATCTCCTGCTTCACGTGTATGAAAGTGAATATTGGATACGTATTCTACTGTCGTAGGTTCATGGGTGTCTACTAATGTTTTCTTGTATGCCAGGCTAATCACACCGCAAGGACTTCTACGGGACATCTGAGTACTTAGGTACCTACCGTAATGCCTAGAGCTGTTATCCGGCACTATCTCTTACGCAGTACAGTCTACAACATTAAGTGTGTCCTAGTGGCATCCTGGAACGGCTACGGGACGACCCAGATCTGACATAAACCTAACCCGCATCTCCAACCAACGAGAGAAGAATACGAGGACTGAAACAGGTAGGGGATATGTGCCACGGTAAGCGCTAAGTTAACCATTCCAATCGTCATTTGCTTATTGCCTACCTACCCACTCAAGAGCTTCAACAGAAAATTCGAATCTACAGGTGAACACGCGTCAAGCGCAGCGGACCCGATCTCTCGCAGACACTGCAGAGTCTTAGTCCCATCCAGCGAGAACATGGTATGTCCCATGTCGAAATACGTCTGCAGCACCTTCAGCCGCAGGCCGTCATCCGCGCTCTGCCCCTCTGTGCTTACGGCATCCGCCCACGCATGCCTGGGCACGACACGTACCCTGTCCCCAGCCCCCGCGCTAGCAGCCATGTCTGCAGCGAACGCCGAGAGCAGCATTGACCGAGGGTTGCAGATGTGGAAAATGGCCGGCTCGTCGTCTCTGCCGCTGCGGATGGCGCTGCTGCACGATAGTCGGTACGTGGCCTCCGCCATGTGGTCCACCGGCACCAGGTCCAGCGCGAATCCGGGCTCGGCACCACCAAAGTCCGGCACGCATCGGGCTGCCACCATCGTCCTGGCCATGAGAGGCACCAGGTCTGTCGCCGCAGGTGGGATGCCGCTCGCCGTGCTGGCCGTCACCGCGGAGAAGCGGTAGATCGACACGGCGAAGCCACGGCGGGCGGCGGCCGTCATGAGCATCTCTGCAACCCAGCGCGCCTTGAAGTAGCCGTGGTCGCCTGTCGGACCGGGCGTCAGGTGCTCGAGCGTCTCCTCCGCCGTGACCATGTGTCCGTCGCTGGACGTCTTGCTCTCGGTCCATGTCTGGAGGTGGGCGACGCTCTGCGTCGACCCGAAGTGGATTTCGGTGAGGGCCTCGCCCAGGCCGGCCAGCTCGATAACGTCGAGTGAGGCGCGGACATTGACGTTTTTGAGCTCATCGTATGGTTTCAGGATGGATACTTCGGTGCCGAGGTGGTAGATTGCCTGGATGGAGCGACCGAGGGCCTCGAATCGCTTGGAGTCGAGTCCAAAGTGAGGTTGTGCAAGGGATCCGTCAATAGCCTCTACTCTTGCTTCCAAAGGTCCCGCTCTTGACACTCGACTGGTCAGACCGTACTTAAGGAGAAGTTGTCCTATCTCCTGGACAGTAACTGGGCTGAGACTGCCCAGGACGTAGACGTGCAGATGTGGGTTTTCAGCGAGCACGTTTGCCAGCACATGGATCCCTGCGAAGCTTTCCGGACCCGTGAACAAGACTGATTTGACCTGTGACCATGACAGGCGTTGTTTGTTCGAGGCTACAGTGTAATGCTGTGCTTGCGGCAAAGTTGCTTCTGCATGCCAATCGATCGTGTTTGACCGCACTGGGAGACCACGGTCCTTCCGCAGAACGGGGTTGGCCGCTTCAGGGTTGGCCGCCTCCTGAATCCGGGCAGCGATGGCCAGCGGTGTGGGATTCTGGAATAACACTGCCAAGGGAACTTCGATTTTCACCACCTTTTTCAACTTCTTTTGCAGTCGCACGAGCTGGATACTCTGTCCGCCTAGGTCAAAGAAATTTGCCGTGTCTGGTATTGCGACGGAAGTAGGCAGCATGAGTGTGCTCCGGAAGAGATTTACCACTTCAGCAATAGCTTGGGGGCTTTTTGTCGAAGCAACCTTATCCCCTCCCGATATATCGGGCTTGCCAGCTTGCTTTACCGGCCTCACCGAAGGAAATATCAGCTGCAAATTTCTGGTCAAGAGGTTCTGAAGGTCGAGCTTGTCGCCCACCGTTACCGGCAGCCGCTCCAGGACTTGGTATCCACTGGGAAGCATATATGTGTAGAGTGTTTTCCGCGCACACTCGTGTATTGCGTCCACGAGGAACTGCATATCACGCACGGTAAGAGGTGTCCGTCGAGGAACCACAAAGGCAATGATCTGTCGGTCGTCGGCCAGGCCGTCGGCAGAGGCCGGTTCGAGCTTGCGGGCGACCACGCTCGCGGCGACAAGCCGACGTCCCATCGTAGGGTCAGAGGCGTCAAGGAGCACCTGTTCGACTTCTACCAAGTCGATGCGAAGTCCCCGAAGCTTGATTTGCCGATCACCCGCGAGCCTGCCACAGAACTGAAGGGCACCAGACTCTAGAAACCGACCTTTGTCTCCCGTCCTGTGCAAAACCTTATGCTCAGGAGCTGCAGCAATCGGGTTTCTGACAAATCTTTTAGCAGACTCGTCCGGTCTCCGCAGGTATCCTGGAACCATCTGCGGTCCAGAAACACAGATCTCTCCCTCCGCGCCGACCGGCACCGGATTGAGGCTTTCGTCGACGATATATACGCCGCAGTTCGGCAGTGGATCACCGATAGGGATATTTTCCTTCCATTCCTCGAGCAGGCTTGGGGTTACTTCTTGCATCGTGCATTGGACGCTTGCTTCCGTCGGACCCCATCCATTAAATGCCGTAGCTGGTGTTGCAAGGTGATAGAAAGCCCGTACCAGCTCGGGGGGTAGACGCTCGCCACCGAAGAATGCCAGGCGGTAGTTTGAGCAGGCACCCAATTGATCGGTGCTGGTCTCTAGGAGGACGGAGAACTGCGTGGGCGTGAAATATGTAACGCTGACCTGGGAACGGCGCATAAAATTGCCCAGCTGCGTGGTGTCCTTTCTGGACATTCTGTCGGCAATGCAAAGAGTCGCTCCCACTGCCAAGGCCGGAAAGATCTGCATGACGGACATGTCGAAGCACAACGATGTCTGCCAGAGAAACTTGTCACTCGGAGATAGCTTATGCAGGTCGCAAAAGTTTCCCAGCGTGTACCGGAGACCTGACTGTTGGGTCAGTATACCCTTCGGTTTCCCGGTAGTGCCCTACAAGATCGCGGTTAGCAAGCGTAGGCAACGACTGTGCGCCCTTTGGAATTGAGCCGGGTCAACATACCGAAGTGTATATGAGATAGAAAGGGTCATCTTCCGACGGATTGTACTTTGTATAATCCACCGGACTAGACTGGGGAACTGACTTCAAGGATACGACTTCGAGAGGCTGGTCTACAGTATGAGAAAGGTTGCTGGCGATGGAGGAGCAGCTGTCATCCACCATTATGTACTTCAGGCCGCAGTCGTTCACCATCAGCGCAAGTCGATCAAGAGGAGAATCAGGCTCCATGGGTACATAACCGCATCGGGCAAGGAGGATGCCCAGAAGCGAGGCAATGCAATCAGGACTAGGCTCAGAAAGAATGCCTATCAACTGTCCAGGGACAACTCCACGGCCTTCGATCGCAGAGCGTACTTGTTCGGCCCGGTACCTGAGACGTGCATATGTCCACTTTTCGCCACCTTCGGTTTCCAAGGCAGTCTTTTCCGGACTTTCGTCTGCGGCGGAGAGGAATCTCTCAACAAAAACCTGGGAACCCCATGGGGCGTCGCTGGGTTTTATGTTCCAGTACTGATCCCGGAGTCTTTGCAACTCTGTCTCGGCACACATAGGCAGATATTTCACATGGGCTTTGAAATCTCTGATGGCGGACGAGACCAATACTATAAAGTTTTCGAGGCACCGGCCTATATCCGAGGGAGCATGTCCACCCCTGGGGAAGATGAGACGAAGTAGTATCTCGCCGCCGTCTTTCGTCTGATCAATCACTTGTAGACCGAGCTCCCGTGGAGCAATGAGCTCAAGGAAGGGATAATCTTTATCATAGAAGCCGAAGTAGTTTCTGGAGGAGGTGTTGCTGAACATGGTCTCTTTCTGGGTCGCCGGACCGCAACCGGACATCTGGAAACGACGGAACGCGGCGGCAGAGGCGTCTTTCACATGTTGTGTGAGGATTTTAAAAGTCGTATCCAGGTCACCGGGCAGCTCGAAACTGATGGGCTCAACATCGAGAGGCCATCGTGTCCAGTCACGTACCGCGAACTCCAGAGGGCCATCTTCACTGTGTCGACGAAGGAAAACATGCCAAGCAGTAAGAAGGAAGTCGAACACGCTAAGGTCATTCGCAGAGCAGAGAAGACGAAGGTCGTCCGATGCTTCCAACGAAATTGTCCTGGTGCTGGTGCTTCTGCTCGGCCTGTCGTCTTTCAACATCTTTGTCGCCGGAGTGAATAGGGTCTTAATCGATTTCTCATGAGTACCAGAGCCAATATGAGAAGAGATGGGCTATCCTACGAGTGAAATATTGTTATGACTGTGGTCTGCGTATAAATCACGGTATCGGTCGATTTACTGGTTATATAGATATATCGCTGTATCTGTGATTGTCATATACAAGGTTGACTGAAATACTCCGCCTTCTAGAAGGTGTTACCTATTTCCAGTCTGTTGCTGACCTATTATGGTGGTCCATTCTCTAGGTGTGTCGTTAAGTCATTCTTTTCTCTGTCGACGCCCCTTGACAGGCAATCCGTATGGCTTACACAGTCAAATGTTCCCTGTCCTTCATACAGACAACCAATCAACGATGACCTAGAACGAGGTCATTCCCCAAAACGGCAATACCCCAGCAGTATCATGGTACGGGTGGGTACACACGGGCCTAGCCCTTTCCTTTCTTCTTTACAGCGCTTGCCCCTGCTCTCAGCCCGCCGGCTTACTGTGATACGGAGTTAGGTGGGGGCTGTAAGCGCAGGATGGCTCGTCCCTTGTACAGTGTGAGATTCGGGCCGCCTGAACGACTGCGAATGCCGACGATAAGGCTTCTAAGTCTGCAGTCAGACCTGCAAATAAGAAACATTCCGAGCTATATTCGCAACTGAGATTATCTTGAAGATCCCGCTTATTCATTGCTGATGTACTCGCTTAATAACTAGTACCGTAGCCCTGACTGATCACTTTGTGCAAGCCCTACTGTAAGTCTACCGAGTTCTAGTAGGCTGAGACCTTCCCATTTGCTGAAGCTCTGCCAGCTTGACATAAGTTCACAACCGGGCAACCGCTAGGGAACTGTCGTATACAGAAATATCGGATACAATACAATATGCCCATACCCATAAATCGGGTTTCAGGCGGTTCTCTTGTCGACAATGTGTTGGGTCGGCTGTTACACCTCAAACGACAGGCCTGTCGGCCCTGCCCATGCCCCCGTCCCCAGGGACTAATCACACTGCTCACGCTGAGCAGCTCAAGGGTAGACAGAGCTTTAGTCCGCCTATGTCAGCGTGGCTCAGGCTGGCGTTGCTGGGGCTTCGCGCATCAAGCTTACCGTATGACAACCATGATCGCCATATTATGATGAGATCTATTTCTTTTTGAGATAGCAACAGCCCCTTCTTGCCACTACACGTCGTCCTCTCGCCTTCTCATTCTCCTCACAACTCCTCACACCTTTCATCATGTCCGCAACATACCCAGAGCGCGAGCCCATTGCCGTGGTGGGCACGGCATGTCGCTTTCCCGGGGGCGCAAATACGCCATCAAAGCTCTGGGACCTCCTGCTGAATCGCCGTGATGCTCTCACCGATCTTTCCAGCCGATTCGCTCTTGAAAAGTTCTACGATAAGAGGGCAGGTCACCATGGCTCCACTAATGTGCAGAAAGCATACTTGCTGCAGGAGGATATCCGGACCTTCGATGCGTCCTTCTTTAACATCTTACCGCGAGAGGCGGAAGGCATGGACCCCCAACAACGTCTTTTGTTGGAAACAGTGTATGAAGCTCTAGAGAGTGGAGGGCACTCTATGCAGACCCTACGGGGCTCATCAACATCTGTCTTCGCGGGTGTGATGACGGCCGACTGGCACGATCTGCAGATGCGAGACGTCGACACGATGCCGCGATATACTGCCACCGGAACACACCGAAGTATCATATCCAATCGGATATCTTATTTCTTCGACTGGAAAGGACCGTCTATGACGATTGATACCGCCTGCTCGTCCAGCCTGGTTGCCCTCCATCTCGCCGTACAGAGTCTTCGGGCCGGCGAATCAACCATGGCTGTAGTTGGAGGGAGCAACTTGATACTGGGCCCGGAACTATTCATCTATGAATCGAAGCTGAACATGCTGTCGCCAGAGGGAAGATCGCGCATGTGGGACTCGGATTCAAACGGCTATGCCCGAGGCGAAGGAGTAGCGGCATTGGTTCTCAAGCCCCTGAGTCGTGCCTTGAAAGACGGCGACCCAATCGAGTGTGTCATACGCGACACTGGAGTCAACCAAGATGGAAGGACGACGGGAATCACGCTCCCAAACTCCACAGCACAAGCATCCCTAATCAGAGACACATATGCACGAGCCGGCCTGGACCCGCGAAGAAGGTCAGACCGCTGTCAGTACTTTGAAGCCCATGGGACTGGCACTCCAGCTGGTGATCCAATCGAAGCCCGCGCAATCCACTCTGCATTCTTTCCTAGTCATGATACCGAACAAGTCTCTAGCAATGGTGATGACTTTCTTTTCGTCGGGTCCATCAAGACGGTAATTGGCCATACGGAGGGCTGCGCCGGACTTGCTGGGTTTCTGAAGGCCTCTCTGGTGCTTAAGCACGGCATCATACCCCCCAACATGCATCTCAAACACTTAAACCCAGAAATAGTACCACTTACATCGAACTTGCGAGTCCCCGTTGAGGCCCACACTTGGCCGTCATCCGGCAACGTAAGGAGAGCCAGCGTTAACTCGTTTGGCTTCGGTGGTACGAATGCACACGTTATTCTGGAGAGCTTCAACCCAAACCTGCGAAGCTTTAAGGGGACACGCCCAATCTCAGTAGATTATGACTCTATTGCAGCTGCCGGCCCCTTGGTCCTATCTGCCGCTTCATGCACCTCCCTCGCTAGGAATATCCAGCAGTTCTATGCTTTTCTTAAGGCGTACCCGAACCTGGACTTCGGAAGTCTAGCATGGACACTGCAGTCCCGCAGAAGTCACTTCCAATACCGTGCAGCATTCGCATCGTCGACTATTGACGGACTTCTTGCCCAGCTCGAGGATGCGGGACGCTCCGCTGACCAAGCCATAGAGGGGGCACAGTCCAAGGCCGCTTTGCCACGGAAAGTTCTGGGTGTATTTACGGGCCAGGGAGCACAATGGGCTGGCATGGGCCACAGGCTGCTGTCTTGCGACATCTTCCGCCGTTCTCTTGAAATTTCAGAGCAAACTTTGGCCAGCCTGGCTGATGGGCCGACATGGTCGCTTACTGCCGAGCTCCTTGCAAACGAGACTTCTCGCTTGTCCGAGGCAGAAATAGCACAGCCACTGTGCACAGCGGTCCAGATTGCTCTGGTCGATCTGCTACGATGCTGTGGAATCAGCTTCGATGCCGTCGTCGGTCATTCTTCAGGAGAGATAGGCGCGGCGTATGCATGCGGTGTAATTACTGCGCGAGACGCCATCAGGATAGCCTACTACCGCGGTAAGTGCGCTCATCTGGCGCATGGCCTGTCCGGCCAAAAAGGTGCGATGATGGCCGCGGGACTATCGTTCGAGGAAGCATCGAAATTTTGTCAGCAACCCCGTTTCATAGGCCGTCTGGTCGTAGCCGCCTCCAACAGCCCTTCCAGCGTCACCTTGTCTGGCGACGAAGATGCCATCCTTGAGGCTAAGGCATTACTAGACGAGACGAAAACATTTGCCCGGCAACTCAAGGTCGATACTGCTTATCACTCGCATCATATGGAGCCCTGCGCAGCCGAATATCTCCGCCATTTACTGGACTGTGGCATTGTGCCTCAATCGTCGAACCAGAAGTGCGACTGGTTTTCCAGTGTTGATTGCTCCGAAGACGGAAGAGCGCCAGCAGGTCTTGAAGGTTCATATTGGGTTAGGAACATGGTAGAGACCGTCCGCTTTGCGCCAGCCGTCAGGAATGCCGCGGCTCAACTGGGTGAGATTACCATGTGCATCGAAGTCGGACCACACGCCGCCCTGAAAGGCCCAACGCTGCAGACACTGAAAGATACGGGGTTGATAAATCCACCCTACTTATCGTGTTTATCACGGGGCGAGCATGACGTGGAAATCTTCAGCAGGACATTGGGGTCCATCTGGTCGCAATTCGGCCCTGGATCCGTCAGTTTTGCTGGGTATCGAGCGGCCTTCAGTGGTGATGCGCCGTTACCTCCGGTCCTCGTCGGGCTACCAGCCTATTCCTGGGACCACGATAAAACCTACTGGCATGAGTCCCGCCTTTCGAAGGCTTTCCTGACCTCCAACGAGAAGTATCGGTTGATCGGCACACGGTGTGCTGACACGGCGGACTACCTACGTTGGCGGAATATACTTCATCTGGGAGAGAATCCTTGGCTTTCCGGGCACAAGTTTCAAGGGCAGGCACTTTTTCCTGCCGCCGGCTACATTGTCATGGTTCTGGAAGCCTCGCGGACAGTATGCGCAGACCACGTTTTATCGTCTATTGAGATGACGGATGTGGCATTTCTGCGGGCCTTGACCCTGCACCAGAATCAGACATCCGGGGTAGAGATCAATTTTACCATGAACATCGTCAGCTCGAGCAGCTCTGAGATTGTCGCTGATGTTGCATGCTACTCCTTCTCCGATGGTAGAGTGGAATCCAGCGAGAAGCATTTTAGCGCCCGGGTGAGGTTTGCGCTCGAAAGTACAGCAGTGGGGAGCTTCTTTGACAGGACGCCTCTATCCGGGACTCCCCTGACTATCGTGAACGTTGACGAGTTTTACGACTCTTGCCGGGACGTCCAGCTCGACTATTCGGGTGTTTTCCGAGCTCTGTCGTCTCTAGAACGACGGCTGGGCCGCGCCAAAGCGATAATATCGACAACGGCTGACCATGAAGATGACCCACAAACGGCGATACACCCGGGACTCCTCGACTGCGCGTTTCAAACTCTCTTTGCAGCTTTCGCTGCACCAAAAGACGGGAGGATGTGGACAACTTTCCTTCCCAGCGGCATCAAAAGGCTACGTGTCAACGTCCCTGTCGGCACAGAAGCAAAGCGTGCCTCCAAGCTTCATGTCGACTCTTTTATCACTGATCGCAGCCGGTCCACGGAAATATGCGGTGACGTTGATATTTGCGCCGACGAGAAGAGTATCTGGATACAAGTCGAGGGCCTACGGTGTTCTGCCATCTCGAAACCGCAGGCCTCCAACGACAAGAAGATGTTCGCCCACAATATCTGGACTCCTTCCATAACGCACAATATGTTTGAGGAAATACATCAAACAGTCGACCAGGTCGTGACAACTGCTGAGCTATCTCTTTCGGAACTTTGCGACAGGCTTTCGTACCATTACTTCCTCAAGCTCGCCAAGTCTGTCCCCAAGGAGAGCAGGAGGGACCTCGATGTTCACTTCCAGCATCTCTTCACCTTCTTGGATGGCATACTCGATCGAGTTCAGTCCGGAACTCACCCGTACCTGCACAAGGAATGGGAGTCCGATTCTTGGGAAGCGCTGGAAGGAATGGTCAAGTCCAAGTTTAAGGAGTTCCCTGACCAGATCGACCTACGAATGATTTTGGCATTAGGAGATATGTACCCCTCCATTGTACAGAAGGATGTCAGTACTCTGCAAGTCCTGTTCGAAGACGGCATGCTGTCGCGATGGTACCAACAAGGTCTCGGATTCACTCGCAGCAACCGAGTCGTAGCACAGATGGCTGCACATATAGGCAACCAGTATCCGCACATGAACATTCTGGAGATAGGGGCTGGCACGGGCGGGACGACCCGCGCCGTTCTCGACAATGTTGGAGACCACTTCTCGTCCTACACGTTTACAGACATCTCGCCAGGCTTTTTCACCAAAGCTCAGGAAACTTTTGCGTCATTCTCCAGCAAGATGCGCTACTCTGTTCTCGACATCGAGAAGGATGCACAGGAACAGGGATACCCAGCAGGGTCCTTCGACTTAATCATCGCATCGAATGTGCTCCATGCCACGAAGTCACTCAGGGAGACAATGAAGAACGTGCGTACTCTCCTGAAACCGGGAGGATATCTCCTCCTCATGGAGATCGCCAACCAAGACATCTTGCGATATCACTTCCTCATGGGCGGGCTTTCTGGCTGGTGGCTAGGTGTACATGAAGGTCGTAGCCAGGGCCCGACCATCAACCCGGCACAGTGGGACTCGCTGTTGAAGGAGACGGGATTCTCGGGTGTTGATAGGATTGTGCATGATGTAAAAGAGTCGAATCAACAGGCAACATCCGTTATGCTATGTCAGGCCGTTGACGATCGGGTCGCCCTCCTCCGGCAGCCGCTGGGTTCTCTTAGCAAGGTCCTGCGGAGGCATACATTCCTGATCATTGGCGGCGCAACAGACTCTACGAAGACCCTCTTGGACAAAGTCGAGAACCTCATTCTGGAGTCACCCAATTTTGATGGGCAGATCACCCGTCGAGCGAAGCTCGAAGATGTCGTGGGCATGACCATGCTGCCGTCAGCCACCATCCTGATGGCTGCCGACCTGGACGAGCCCGTCTTCGAAACAATGACACAGACCAAGCTCCTGGCCTTGCAGAAACTTTACGCGCAGGCCGAGCAGATTCTGTGGCTAACAAGCGGCCCACAATCCCAAGGTCTTTATCATAACATGTCCGTTGCCGTCGGACGAACGCTGGCACTGGAATATCCCCACATCAACACACAATTCCTTGACCTTGGCTCAGCACAAGAACACTACGGAGACTACGCCGGCGTAGTAGTCGACGATCTTCTTCGCCTCCCTCTGCTGGCTCGGCCGGAGATCACGGGTGGATCGCAAGACCTTCTATGGTCCAAGGAGAGTGAAGTCTCGTTGCGGGATGGCCAAGTGATGATCCCCCGTGCAGTTCCAAATCCCGTCCTGGATACTTTAGTCAACTCCTCGCGACGACGAATCACCAGAGACGTTGACCCAACAAAGACCAGCGTTGAGCTCCTCACAAGCAGTGGGGTGGTCGAAGCTAGTGACTGCATCCTGGCCGCAGAACCTGACAGCGGCTGTGTGCGGATCCGCGCGTGCTACACAAGTGTCGCTAGCGTTACAGTGGCTACTGGCTCCTTGTTCTTTGTCTGTATGGGGAGGGTCACTGCTCTCGGCGCCGCCACAGCTGATAGTGGCTTCGCCGTCACCCAACCTGTCATAGCTCTTGTCTCGGCCAGGTCATCCATCATCGACGTGCCCGTTGAACTTGTGGCTCCTATCAGCCACATCCCTCCCCATGAGTATCTCACTATCGTCCTTGATGTTCTTGGCTACCTTGTAGCCTATGCTATCATCGGTCCACTCTCGAAAGGGTCAACGCTGGTACTGCACGAGCCAGAGGAGTGGCTGCGGTCGATTGTAACCGTGCTGGCCACGCCAAAGCGCATAACTGTCATTTCCACAACTTGCAACGGTCGAGAACCAGAGAGGGACTATATCCATGTAGACACCTTCGCTCCAGTGCGAGTCCTGAGGTCGATCTTCCCGGCGACCGTTCATCGACTTGTCGACTTCAGCGGTGGAAGCGACTCATCCTTCGTTTCCACCGTCAAGCGAATCATTTCTTCGCCCTTCGAGCTGGTGAAGGGAGAATCTCTGACTCTTGATGGGGCACCTGCTGGGGCCGCTAAAGGAGCACCCATGACTTGGATCGGCGATATGCTACGCGCTGCAACTACAGCTAGTGGTCGGGAGACCATGAATGGCATAGCTCCCTCTCTTATCATGCCGGCAAGTGAGATCATTGGTAAGCAGTCAGACGCAGTTCGGTGGCACGTTGTCGACTGGACTCCAAATGAGACCGTGCCCGTTACTGTCCGTCCCGTCAACCCAGATTCTCTCTTTTCACGCTCCAAGTCGTACCTGATGGTTGGCTTTGGTGGCGGTCTCGGGCGATCAATATGTCTTTGGATGGTCAATCACGGCGCGAGATACCTGTTGCTCACTGTCCGGAACCCGGACAGGGTCTCGAAGGCTTGGCTCGAAGAGCTAGCAGGTCTCGGCGCGGTTGTAAAGCTCGTCAAAGCCGATATGGCCGACGTAGAACAGGCAAAGAATGTTCAGGACGAGATTGTCAGCAGCAACTTTCCGCCTGTTGGCGGTGTGGCAAATGCCGCCATGGTGCTCGAGGACAACATGTTCGGTGACATGACGCTGGAGTCCTGGACGGCTGCGATTCGACCCAAGGTTGACATCTCGAAGAACCTTGATGCCATGTTTCCTGAAAATACACTGGACTTTTTCTTAATGTTCTCGTCCATCTCCTACGTCTGCGGTAAATTCGGCCAGTCGAATTACGTAGCCGGGAACGCGTTTATGGTTGCCCTCGCCGAGCAGCGGCGACGCAGGGGACTGGCAGCCTCGGTGGTAGACATTGGAATCGTGGTCGGCCTCGGTTATGTAGAGGAGAGCGGCCGCAAGCACGACAAGAACCTCTGGAGAGAAAACTTCGCGACCAGTTCTGAACCTGATATCCACGATCTCATTGCCGTGGCTATCGAGACCGGTCGAGCCGGATCAGAACACCCTTCAGAGCTTATCGCCGGGCTCAAGCGTACCGTCATCGATCCCACGACTCCTGCTAGCGTGCCCGGCTGGACGAAGTACCCGAAGTTGTCTTGCTTCGTGGTCAAGCAGGATGTGGCGCCGAGCGGACAGCCTGGAGCGCTCGTGGGCCTGCCGACTTCGAACCTCCCTATACGCGTACAACTGGCGGCAGTTGGCAGTGCTGAGGAGTCGAGAAGAGTGCTCCGCAACGGGCTTATCGAGGCCTTGTGTTCGATGCTCCAGGTCGGCGCCGAATCTCTTAGTGGAGGCAAGTCCCTGGTCGAGGCAGGAGCGGACTCTCTCATAGCTGTGGACATCCGCACTTGGTTCATGAAGGAACTCAGCGTGGATATCCCCATCCTCGACGTGCTTGGCGGAGCTTCCGCAGACGACCTTTGCACGAGCGCCCTGGCCCAACTACAGACAAGTACGGGCAAAGATAGCGAAGCATCCTTGACAACTGTTGGAACGCCCGCAGACTCGATGTCATCGCAGGAAGAGGCCAGCACGGCACCTGAAAGCCCACGTGGCACGGATGGGGACAGCGAGCCTGTCATACTCATGTCTAATGCTCAGACGAGGATTTACTTCTTGTCTCTCTTCCTCGAGGACAAAACCGCCTTGAATGTGACAATTTGCTACCGCGTTACTGGCCACTTGGAACCAGCCAGGCTGGCGAGGGCGTTTCAAGATGTCATGATGCACCACGAAGCGCTTCGCACAGCATTTGATATCGACGACGAGATAGGGGAGCCAGTTCAACGAATCCTAGCCAAGCCGAATTTCGATCTCAAGTGCCGTCACATCCTTGGAGAGAAAGAGGTCGGCGAAGAGTTTGAGATGGTCAAGCAACATGAATACGATCTGGAAGAGGGCGAGACAATTAAAGCTACTCTTCTCACCGCAACGCCGGAGCAGCACTTCTTGATCTTTGGACATCACCACGTTGGCTTGGATGGTGTTAGCGGCCAGGTCCTATTCCGCGATGTCGACGCCGCATATCGTGGTCAGCCCTTAAATCCAACCCGTCAGTACACGGAGTTCTCAAACAAACAGCGGGAACTAGTTACCAGTGGTGCATTCGAGGATGACCTGTCATTCTGGACCAAGGAGTTCGCCTTAATCCCGCCAGTCTTGCCGCTACTCCCAAACCGCAAAGCGCAGACACGAAGTGAGCTGACCACATATGGTGCAAGCGTGTTCACTTTCACAATCGACGCCCGCACAGCCACCGCCCTGAAGGAAACCGCCCGCCAGCTCAATGTAACCAGCTTCCAGATGCACCTTGCGCTGGTACAACTCCTCCTCCACAAATCCGTCGGCGAAACAGACCTCTGCATCGGCGTAGTCGACGCCAACCGCGAGGCGCAGCACGCCGAGACGGTCGGCTTCTTCGTCGACTTCCTGCCCATGCGCTTCCGCCTCGACGCGGCGGACCGCTTCTCGGCCCTGGTGGGAAAGACGCGGGAGAAGTCGCTCGCGGCGCTGCGGCACGCGCGCCTGCCGTTCGACGTGCTGCTGGGCAGGCTGGCGGTGCCGCGGTCGGACAGGCACAGCCCGCTGTTCCAGGTGGTGGTGAATTACCGGATGGGCACGTTCCGGCAGATGCCTGTTGGGCAGGCCACGCTGGAGCTGGTGAGGATGGACGATGCGCGGACGGCGTACGATGTTGTCTTTGATATTGAGGATGGGAGGGATGGGGTGTGCTATGTTTCGTTTGCGGGGCAGGAGTCTTTGTACTCTGTCGAGGATATGCGTCAGTTGGCGGGGCAGTATGTCCAGCTTGTTGAAATGGTTTCGAAGGATTCGGGCAAGCAGCTGGGTGATTATAGCGTTGGTTCTCTCTGAGGGTTTCTGTTTGATCGCTCCTCATGGCTAGAATTCTGAATGTGTTCTATGAAGATTTAAAGTTGGTTTCTCGCAACTTGCGTACCTCGCCATCCACCAGCAAAAGAGTTTGAGAGTGATAGGAACACTGAGACAGTAATCTAGTTGCACAGGGATGCACCCAGTATGTGTATAATCGCGAGTGATTCTTACGGCAACAACTATGGAATATCTAGTCCCCACTACCGCCCGGCGCGAACCACAGCGTCCATGAGGGTAGAGATCAATTCTTCATACTGCTAGCAGCGTAACTCCAAGCTTACAGGCCAACAACAGTACCTTTGCCCAAATAGAGCCGTCCTTAATCCCGGCATTCGCCATTGAGCCCGGGCGGAATGAAAATCGAGGGGCGGTCGAGGTCGGCCGGATGGTTACAGTTGGCGTACCCGACGCCAACATTCCAGCCCTCGTTGGAGAACGCCTGCCCGGAGAGACCTTTCGAGGAAATGTAGCTCGACTTGCAGCACGCGCCGCCGACATGCGAGGCGAAGTCGGCTGCGGTTTCGTTGGGGATGGTGACGTCGTTGTCATTGTCCTGCAGTGTAAATTCTCGTTGTCAGACATATGGTGATGGGCTGGGCGAGAACGAGGGAATACACTCACGTTGCAGACATAGATTCCGCTTGTATTCCAGCAGGCGACTCGCAGGCAGGCATGTGCGGCAATTGTGAAATTTCCTCCGCGCCGGCGGAGGTCGTACTGCAGCTGCATGAAATTGCGCTTGTCGGCCGTGGCGAAGACGCCGCAGAATGTTTCTATACGCACTGAGTGTTGGCATCTCTTCTTCAAGATGGGTGGGGTTTGGAATTACCTGTGATATCAGCCTTGGAGACGAAGACTGACTTGGCGTCAAGCGCGGCAGCAGCGATGGGGCTGACGAGACTAGCGGCCACAGCCAGGGCAGCTGTAATGACGGATGGATACATCTTGAGATTTTCAGGTCTGGTGACGTTAGCGAAGATATGTATACGGATTTCGGAACGTAAAAACAAATAAAGCGACCTACCAGCTTTTTGATTGAGCAGTTTTATTTTGATGTTGTTTTAAGGATGTGGACGTTTTGTGAGGGTTTGGGTCTAGTATGTGAAGGGAGGATTTTACCACAAGCTCAGACTTGTCTGCAGATGGTACGTGAATTAACAGTCAGGCTTAGAAGCCTGCCGCAGCTTCCTCCGCTCAAATGAATGTGAAGGGCTTCTCCATAAGGGATAATGAGCATGAAACAGACAACCTTCGCGTAGAGATTCAAGAAGGCCAACAAGATTCACAGCTTCACAAGGTGCCAAGAATCGCCGTGATAAACGTCCTGAATCTTGAGGAAATCTTGAGGATTATCGTAACGCGGCGTCTCCCTTAGAGGTATTCGCGATCTGGCTGTTAAGATATAAGGTAGCACCAAAGCACGAGTGCGACGGAAGGCGAAGATCTCCGGACATCTGTCAACTTGCAGAATCTACCTTAGATCAAAAGAAGACTCTTGGTAAAGAGGGCACCCTCAACCTGTAGAAGCTAGCTGGCCAGCTTAGGCATGGGCCTGGACCAGGTTTCGAACGTGATGTCTTGAAGCTCTGATCCAAACCCGACACGTGCTGTACTACGATGTGCAATGTTTCTCTGCTGCACATGCCAAAATCTATGAAGCTCAATGATTCCCAGTGACATAGAATGTCGCTGGTAGCTGGCAGACCCGTAGTCGGGAACAGAATATAAAGTGGTTAAACTTATCTCCCTATCAGCTGTCAAGCTAGTGGTACAGCGGTCTAAATGAAGGTATCCCGTAGGGACCCCGATAGTCGTTTCATCCCCCCAGAGGTGTAATCTGGGCTCGGGTTCGATTCACGAGAGGACGAACTCGTGGAAAAAATTGCAAACACTGACCACGGTTTCCTAGCCGGATGACCCAAAAAAGAGGTTATTCGGTGATCTTTTTGCATTTTTAATTCCTTTTCATTGATTGGGCCCTTGACTTGACCATCGTCAGCAGCGACCAAGTGTGCCCTGCACCGGAACAGCTCATCATTCATGGGCATCGACGACGAGATGCTGCCTGACGTGTCTCGGTCGTACAAGACTTATGCGGTACGACTTGGTTTCTGGCTGTGCCCACCAGTTTGATACCATCGTGACGTGTAAACGAAGCCGTGCCGCAGTTATACTTGCATAGTATATTAGTTTTGTAACGAATCAAAAGTGGCTTAGCTTGAGCTGTCGTTGATCCGGGGCGAGATCCACGGTGGGTCGCTTGGGGGCGATGACGTCCCGCCCAAATTTCCCCGAGCCAGTCACAGGCGGTCTCTAGTCCATTAACGGAAGCTGGCCAAATACTACCTGCCGAGAAGAGAAGCTGGCGAAAAACGCATGGAGGAATATATAACGTGAGAGAAACCCGCTCTGTGTCGGGGTCGCAAGTTCTGTTCCGGTCTCTTCTCCCTCGGATCACTTCTGGGAAGTTTCAGCAAGAGTCCCCGAGAACAAATGTCGCAGCGAATCCCCCAAGCGACGACGATGCGGACGATTGTTTCGGTGGTGTTGTTGGTGATGGCTGGCATATCCGAGGCGTAAACCCTAACCCGAACCCCCGACTCGAACCCACCACATCTTACTGACCAGCCAGCAGCAACCCGCTCTTGCCCCGGGACAGCCAAGAGAATCCCAAGGCGGGCAAGATCCTCGCCATCATTCTCGGTTCCGTTGTCGGCGGCCTCAGTCTGATCTTCCTTCTCTTTGGGCTGTGGCTCTGGGGCAGGATCAAGAAGAACAGGAGGCTGGAAGCAGAGGAGGCACTCGCTCGGGCGGCGGGTAGGACGAGTGCAGACACGGTCGTTGAGGGAAGGGACAACGAGCTGCAGGTGCTCGGCCATCAGACACTAGGGAAGGACAATGATCCCACCAAGACGAACACCGAGACGACGCAGACGGCGATATGACATCGTGCCGTGGCGGACTGTGGGGGCGTAGAGATGGAGGAAGCTGCCGTGTCAACTTGACGATGCAGACTTAAAACAAAAAGGGAATGGTGGCGTTCTGGGTGCCAAAATATGGCAGCGAAACGGATTCAAGAGGGAGATGGAGTATGTGCCTCGGAGGTGCGGTGTGGTAGATCCATCGTATGATGTCCACGCTGTGTCTGGAAGCCATTGCGCCGCACCGTCGGGTTGCTACAGAGGTTGTTACCCCGGTCAACCATGGGAAGAGAAACTGGGGCCGCCGGCATACGGCGTGCCGTATTTGAGACGGCCCACAGTTCTACTTCTGCCTCGCCTCCACAACTGGCTTATAATATCCTCAGAAGAGTGAATATATGAACTGGTTTGATCGCCATGCTGCAGTTTCTATATTTCGTTTGAAGTTCCTACGTGTTCCTATAAGGTAGGGTATGTGTCCTAGAAAGGGAAAGAGCGAACGTGAGAACAAGCAGTCTGGTTGCGACATCGGTGTTCGTAGCTTGCCCTACTCCGGTGTATGTTCTCCCCAAGAGGCTGGCTGTTTACTGCCGCAGGCGTCGAAGTATAGCCGCCAGTTCAATGCCTTCCATGTGTTACCATGGATGTCTGCGCTTTTGATCCTCAATGTCCATCAGCTCGACAACGTCAGAGTCGCCGGCACGGGGCAAGTAGGAAACCGTGTTCTGGACCGTCTTCTGTATCCCGCCTGGTCGAAAGGGAGACCTCGCACCGTTATAACTTCCGGCCTTGTTGTAACTTCCAGCTTTGTTATCGTAAGAGTGGTTTGTGCTGCCGAATATGCTGGGGAAGAATCGGCGGAGACATGCCAGGATTGCGGGCATACAGCAGCACATTATTGACACGTTGCATTCAATGACGCTGTAGGTTGCTACCATGACGTTGTTGTCTGCGGCGCGTTTAGTATAGTGCCTAAGCAGCAGCGAAGAGACACTTACATGTCGGATTGGTTGATGTAGAGTACGTGATCAAACCAGAAAACCGGACGATACTGATCACGGTGATGCTACCATACTGTGAGCTTTCTCCCCTAACCTCACAAGAATATATCTAGGCAGACTCACACAATACCCACGCTGAACATGAGAATCAGGAAAACCTTCTTCCTCAGCCCCAGTTGTAGCTTGAGGAGCCGTGGAATGGGCATCCCGAGAATCCACAGGTCGGTGGCAATGTTGATCGCCTGCAGCAAGAGTCAGTAACTGACTACAAATGTCTCAGGAGTGTATGTTTTGGTGGTCGTGCTTACAGAGTGTGCCCACCAGAAGGCAGTGTTGTCATAACATAATCCCTCGCCCGTCCCAGACCATTTCGACCATGCGTATGCGACCGGAACGCAGGATAGAATCTCGGTGATGGTCGTCGAAACCATGAATAGTCCGCAGTGAATCAAAGTGCCCATGCACAACAGTCGCAGACCTCGGCCCGGGAACACTCGCATGAAGAAAAGAACAATGGCCATCTTCGTTAGGATGATGGCCGGTATGTAGAAGACTTGTGTGACCCAAGTGTACTGCAAAGGTCAAGTTAGTCGATAATAGCTGATCGGTGCCCAGTGCCCGCAAGCGTTGTGTGGTGACTAACCTTGACGACGTTTGTGATCTGCTGTGGAGTAAGAGTCCAGATGTCTTTGCCCATTCCCTCTTTCATCACTATTAACATGTCAGCGTGCTTCCCACAGACAATGTGGGAGTCATTTGCCGTACTGAAAAATTCGTATATATCCATTGGTAGAGAGAATACCTATAAGAGTGTTAGCATAACTTACCAAACCTCCTGGAGTCGATCCGTATTACCATGGCGAGAACGGCGCATAGGTCGGCCCACTGATATTCCCCTTTAACGATGCAGTCGTACACTCTTAGCGAAACACACATGAGAGCCAGAATACCGGTGACCGCAGTGGCAATGGGTGCCACGAGGCTTTTGTCTCGTATGGGCTCGTTGCATAGAGTCGACGTAGCATTCTTTGCAGCTAGTGGATGGGGAGTTAGCAGCGACTCTGCGAAGACCTCCAGAGCTTGGGAAGTGCAATATCCTCCAGAACTTACCAAGCCCCTCAATGACACTACAGCTTCCAAGCACGCAAGTCTGAACATTGGTCATCAACGTTTGGTCTGCGCAAATACAGTCCGCGTCCGTCGGATCGCAAGATGAGCTCTTGAGGTAGGTATTCAGGCAATCGCTCTGCGAGACTGGATCAGCTGGCATTTTTACTTCGACACCGTCTGGAAAAGGCACGAACTGCACAAGTTGGCATTGTTTGAGCTCCGGACACGGCAACCAGGCCGGCGGCGGCCAGCAATGCCCAAGTCTTCGACCTCATGATTGCTGGTAGGTCTCCGGCTTGACGAAAAATGGTTCTAAGAAACAGACACAGAAATGAACGTATTCGCCGCCTCCATATCTATAAAAGTGCGATCTCGAGTATATAGAATGATTTAAGACTTTGGTCACATTATCCAGCGGACAACGGACTTGCGGTGGCGACGCTGACAGTGAGGATCTTCTATGCCCCCCTAGAGATCGTCACAGTGACTTTCTCCAGACGTTTGAGTACCCCTGAGGTGACAACTTATCACACCTTGATTCGCATATTCACAAGCGAACCCTGCAGGGAACAGCGTCCTCTCACTGCTCCCCGAGCCCTTGCTTATGGTACATTGTACCCACTTGCTGACCCGTACTTCCTGGATGTCGGCACCAACATGCCAGCCATGCGTGGTCCATTTACCTCTGGCTTTCATACTTGACTCTCTTATCATGAACAGATAAGAGCTTTTATATTTTTACTCTGTTACGAGCACCAAGAAAGCGAATAGGATGGATGCAGCTGATGTTGTTGCAGTCGCCAGACTCGCATGACCCGGTGCTTTCCAGCTTTCAAACACGTTCTTCCGCTGCAGGAACGCACCAAGACAGGACCATACTATTGGATTAAAGAGTCGGTCTGGCCTGTAGAGAGAGAATAGACGAGAACAAAGCTGGTGCCGGACCAAGGTTCTGGAACATGGTAAGCCCTGAAAATGGATGCATTTCGTCTTCGCCGACCAATGGGATCTCTCCCCGCCCTGAAATATCCCCGGCCGTTCGTGTAACGGTTCTCGCGAGCACTGCGGTAAATGGCAGTGATTGACAGTGAATTCTGATATGTCGAAAACCTCCAAGTGATCATGGTTCCATGCACCCCACTGCTATGCAATGCCAACACTTCGGAGGTAGAGATTGGCAGGGTTGGCGGCAATTGTTGCTCATTGCTGCTGATTATGCGGATTCTGCAGACCATGGCATAGCATAATCTCGCAGTCGGTTCTCGCAAATTAGGTTAGAGCTTCGAAGGCAGTTCCGGGAACCTTGGTTCTCAGATTAATAACTGGGTTGGGGTCCTGGGATGTAACAAACCACACGGACTCCCAGATATCTCACGTCCATTCGTGTCCTATCCACCATATGTAGATGATGGCTTCGGACGTCAAGACTTGGGTCCTTGGCCTACTCAGTGCTTTCATCTTATCACGTCTGATCATCTCTCTCATTCGACGCCCGCCGCAACCTCTTCCACCAGGTCCCAAGCCGGCACCTCTAATCGGTAACCTTCACCAGCTGCCCAAGAGCCTCCAGTGGCTTCATCTCTACCACTGGAGCAAGAATTATGGCCCGGTAATGCACCTGAGCATGGGCGGCCAGCCATTGGTCATCCTGTCCACACATCAGGCCGCCCATGACCTCCTCAGCAAGCGGAGCGCCCGCTATTCCGACCGGCCGCGCATGGTCATGGCCGGCGAGCTGGTCACCAAGAATATGCACATGCTCCTCCGACCCTACGACGAGAGGTACAGGCTACACCAGCGCATGGAAGCGCCCCTCCTAACACTTCGGTCTGCGAGCTCCTACCGCCCGCTGCAGGACATCGAGTCCAGACAGCTCCTCTTCGACGTGTTGGGCGAGTGGGACCAGTTCGGCGAGAAGGGGGTAGACTTCCACCACCACCACGAGCGCGCTATGGCCAGCACCATCTACTGCCTCAACTACGGCTACCGGCTGAAGACGGGTTATGAGAAGGAGCTCATGGATGGCAAACGCGTGCAGGCCGAGTTCGCCAGGACGGGTCAAGTAGGCGCCTATATCGTCGACTCGTTTCCCTCACTCAACCACCTACCGAGGTTCCTCGCGCCGTGGAAGAGGGAGGCCGAAGGCTTATACGAGCTCGAGCGGCAGCTCCACGTCGGGAACCTCGAGAAGGGTCTGGGTAATCCCGGCTGGAACTTCTCCAAGTACATGAAGGCCTCCCCGGAGGGCAAGGACATGCCCGTCGAAGAACTGGCGTTCGACCTCGGCATTCTTGCCGATGCCGGCTTGGACACTTCGACGGTTGCGTTGGATTGGTTTATCGTGGCTTGGATTACGTGCGGCTCGCGATGGGTCAGCAAAGCACAGAGACTGCTAGATGATGTGGTCGGGAGGGATCGATTGCCTACCTTCGAGGACCGCCCTAAACTAGCTTACATCGACGCTATCGGTGAGTATTTCTTTCTTACCCTAGTTTTCGGGATGAAGGCCACTCTCGCTATACTCGCCGTTCCTCGACTTTCTCCTTGACACAAGTCACCATGTTACCTTCTTAGACCCTTATCTGCCGTCCTCGACAACAATCAGCTGACTTGTCACCAGCGAGCGAAACTCTTCGCTGGCGCCCAGTCGTAGTCGGAGGAGTGCCGCATTTCACAAAGACGCAGGACAGCTACATGGGATACCACATCCCAGCCAACTCCATCGTGCTCCCAAACGCCTTTGCCATTTGCCGTGATGAGTCCGTCTTCGGCCCGGACGTCGAAAACTTCATCCCCGACCGGTGGCTCGCCGAGGACAAAAGCGAAACCCCGTCGGTCGACGCCTGCGGCTTGAACGTGAGCGCGCTCAAGGACCTTCCCCAGACGGGCTTCGGCTTCGGACGCCGAATATGCACCGGGCGCATCATTGCGCGCAACCAGCTGTTCATCCAGATGGCGCGCATGCTCTGGGCTTTTGATGTCGAGGCCGGGGTCGTCGACGAGTCTACCGGCCAGAGGCATAAGGTCGACGACATGGACTGCACGGAGGGGTTTGTAACGTTACCCAAGCCTTTCAAGGCGGCCATGCGTCCGAGAGGACAGTGGGTGCACGATGTTGTCTCCAAAGCTGGTACCACTCACGGGCTAGAGCCCGCCGACATCCTCAATCAGGCTAAGGTGGTAAAGAGTTGAGCGATTGTACTTAGCTACTCGCTTTGAGTGGCCATGTGCTACTGCTCTTTGTCAGCAGCAACCATATATGAGATGTCAGGAAGAACAGAAGCAAGACTAATCGTGATTGTACAGACTTGGAGGGCCAGACAGCTGTGGTTAGTGAATATCACCTGGAGACTAGGACAATAACAATGCGACAAGCTGAGACTAAAGTTGAATTCCGGACTTGTATACATCCATTCGAATCATACTCAGACTATAGCCCTCAAAAGTCCATGAGATAGTAACACATATGCCAGTCCAAGATCCCATCCTAAGTAAATCACAATATTATACGCCATTTTGCCTGCCTATGCCGTATAGCAGCGCCGTACGGGATCAAGACTGCCATGCCAAGCAGTATGACAGCTACGAAGATTCCAGCTTGTGCGCCAAAACATGCCTTGTAGCCAACCTCCTCCACCCATGGCACGATCCCGTACAAGAAGCCAAAAGCTACAATGTTCTTGGAGCCTATTACATATGTCAGTACACACTTATCTACTGTAGCGAGCGGATAGAACTCACCATTGACCAACATCAGCGCATCCGAGTTGACCGGAAGCACACAATCAGACACATACGCCATCGTGATAGTCGGCACGGCGGTCAGCGCAAACGACACCATACCGTATCCGAAGAACAAGCTCGTCCAGTGGAGCGTCTCCTCTACACCAAATCCGAACACGAGACACCCCGCTCCAGTAACGAGCATCGGCAGAACCAGGAGATACAGCCTGTTCTCCGGCTCGAACAGGCCGTTGTTCTTCCTCGTCCGCCAGTCACAGAAGACATCGACCAGCCACCCCCCGGCATAGGCGCCGCACACATTGCCGATCAAGCCCGGGATATTGATGAGCCCGTTCACCAGCGGCGACCACGAGTACGGCGGCGCCTGGAGGACGAACGAGTTGAGGATGTTGACCGAGACGGTCACCACGAGCGACACCGCGTAGCCGAGGAACGCATATATGACGGATGGGTAGACGAACATCGGGAAGGGCCGAACGAACATCTTTAATAGGTTGGTATCCGGCGCCCTGCCAGACCAGAGGCTCATTTCTTGCCTCCAGGTCTTCTTCGGGATTTGAGCCAGGCCTTCAGCCGGGACCTCCTTGGCGTTGTCCCGAACTCCGGCGCTTTTGGGCTCCGACCCGACCTGATCCTCCTCCGATCTCGACGCGATGCTGCTGCCAGCAACATTCTGGTTCTCGTCCCTGAAGTACCGCGTTTCCGGCACGAAGAACAGCACCGTGAAAAAGTTGATCGCCGTGAAGATGGCCGCGATCCACTTATGCCACCGCCAGCTGAGCCCGGAGACGACGAAGCCGCAGAACAGCGGGCCGATGGTGTTGCCTCCAGAGATAGAATTCATGTAGATGCCCATCTTTGCGCCGCGCTCGTGCAGGAAGTACAGGTCGTTGACGATGCTCGCGCCGAGCGCCTCGGTCGACGAGCCCGCAAACGCGGCGATGACGTTGGACCACAGCAGCGAGCGGAAGGACCGCGCCACCGCGCCCCAGACGTAGCATACGCAGAGCAGGCCCGAGGCGAAGACGAACACGGGGCGCTTGCCGAAGTAGTTCGCCACGGGCACCCAGAAGAAGTTGAAGAGGCCGAGCACGAGGATGGGCCAGATGAGCAGTTCGCTGGTCTCGGTCATTGACTTGTCGAACTCTAGGGAAAGGAGGTAGAAGGCCGGGGCGAGGCCGCCGATGGCGTAGTTGGTTAGGAACGTGAAGGCGCATACCGAGCTGAAGGCGACGTGCTTCTTCCACGTCGGCCAACGGAGGGGGTCATTGGGGTCATGTTCTGAGGGTCGGGGCACGAGAACCAGTCCGGTGTCTGAGGTTGATGTGCTGGCCTTCCGGAGCTGGACTGTCCCTTCTGTAGTGTCCAGGTCGTGGAGCGAGTGTAAACGCATGTTGAGGAATCGTTGGCGGGAGAAGAAGCTGCCATCATGGACAAAACCTGGCCTCGAAGCTCTCAAACAATTGAACTACCCGAACTTATAGCTTTGTAAAACGCTCGCCGCTAAGTAGTCGCGGAACCGGAAGATTTTGGGGGCTCTGCGGATGTCCGTGGCGGTGCTTCACATTCGGCGGCATGCATGTGAGTCGCGAACTCTAAGTCGGTTCTGCAGATACGGTATGGCTGGCAATTGTCTCGGATAATATCGAAGGTCGGTAGTACACACCCGACCACAGAACTACCGGTATTAGATGAAACGAGCTCCCTTCAGCTTGCTCCTATGTCATGGGGAGTCGGCATACTGCATTGCGACCTCGGACGGGCGGCACTACCCGACCGTGTTATTTTTTCCTGCGACCCCGCGTCGTGATCCTGTGGAGGGCAATGCTCGGTAAGAAACCCACGACGTTCAATTCCCATCGCATGCGACCCAAAAAATGACAGACGCAAGGGCCGCAATGAGCGCGGTCGCAAGTGCTGTAGGTAGTTGCCACTGCAAGAATTCCGGCGTCCGTCGCGGACATTGCTACACTACAGTCCGAGTTGGGCATGGAGGAACTCGAGCTGAGCAACGATGACAACGGCGCTATTGCGGTATTCTTCAAGGTCTCTGGTGGGACGGTACTTTTCAAGGACGGAACGACCCAGGGGGAGAGCGAGTGGTATTTGATTGATAGCTTGCCCGGGGGTGGAATTGATTCGTACTCAAGAGGCGTTGAGATAACATACATCAAGAGGAAGTAGCGTCCTCGCGAGCGGCAAGATACCAGTACACAGTACCACACCCAGGCGGCGGCTTGAAAGGACCAAAAGACCAATGAATCTCATAACCCGGGCCAAATAGAGCCATAGCGCCAGGAGGTCCGTACACAGCCTTGAGATGGCTCCAAACCGGTCTACCGAGCGCCGCAGTTTCCGGCTGCCCAGCTTCTGTGTATGACCGATTCGTGATGACTCCTGAGCCTCAGGAAGGCCAGGACCAGGCACTCGAGAATGGCGCCTGCATCGAAACTTCCAGCCAGCATTAGATCGCCTGGCATGCTCTTATTTACTAGAGGTTTCCGGCCCAGGTTCCAGACCCCCCCGAATCAGATTGTCGAACAGGGCCAAGTCTACCCCTTGCAATGCCCAGTCATCGGCATCAACAGCATGTTCCGACATAGTGAAAGGTGTGGTGTCAGGCTCGGCGAGGCCGAAATTGGAAAACCCAAGACTCTCTTGCACTGTCCGTTCGTTTGCGGTATAAAACTGCGATAATGCAGCTTGCGAGACGGCATATACGAACTGGGAATCCTGGCTACGGTTTCTGCCTTCAAACGATAATGCGTTATCGTGGTCGCTCTCCCTCGCTGGCCCGAAAGACCGGGACGATGGTGGACGTGCCAGCTCCAGCAGCGCTTGTTCTGCGCCCATAGCACTGCCAACCTCTATCTTGATGATGCCGAAGTAAGGAATGTTAATCTTCAGCGGCTCACTCCTATCAAGTCGAAAGTCTGATTCTTCGAGTTCGGATCGGACCTCGCCGGGCTCTTCCGGCTCGTTCGTCCCGAGGGAGACACTAGTGATATATGAGACCCCATCTGCGGCAGCACCTTCGATGGCAAGCAAGTTTCGAAGCACTTGTGCGATTTTAGATGCGAGTATGTCTTCCACAGCGTGGCCCTGAGCCATGTCTTGCATACACTGCAGTGTCTTTTCCAGGAGGCCACGGTCGCCCAAGCGTTGATGTGCGAGGAAGCCAAGCACGCTTCCGCCGTCGCCGGTGCTGGACTCTAGTGCTTGCTGGTGGTGAGCATTGATATGAGCAAGGCTCAGGACAGTGCTTGCGATAAAGGCCAAGAAGTCGATACCCCTGCAGTATGCTACGACCGAGCTAGAGCTACGGAAGGACACGAAGCGTGAAAGGAGTTCACGGCTGGCCATTACGGTCGTGATCTTGCTATAGTCATATCTCCTGTCGGCCGAGGACTGGAGTAGATATGGAAGATGTAGGTGTGATAGTAGGTGAAAGTGAACAAACTGGTTCATCAGACGGAGTGTGTCGCTGAGTGTGTCGCTGAGTGTGTCGGGGCCGCTGCCGACGATAATACCGACTTCCGGGGTCAACCACCAAGTTGGTGGCATCAGAGCGGCGGCCTCTCGAAGGAGCTTGTCAATTTCTCCCGTTCTTGTGAGGTCGTGTATGCAACCTCTATTCCGTTGGAGAATAAGCCCCCCTGCTAGAGACTCCATTCGCTCCATACGTTCTAACGGAGTGCACGATTTGAGGAGCTCCGGCGACGCAAAAGGGCTCTCGGTGCAGCACTGCGGAAGTCCTAGCATCAGGGAGAGGTAGCGATCCGTAATAATCAAGCGGTACCACATGCATCCGGGATCAATACGGCGTAGGCTCTCCGCATCTAGAACTGGTAGCTTGATAGCACCGGGCTGCCGATCAAGCCTTAGCATCTGAGCTATCATCATGGCCCTCCGATGTGTAATCCATGCCCGACGGATATTTCCAGCGTTGTTGTGGTACATGCCCTCCAGCATGATGCACTCAATCCCCTCGAGGGAGTTGACCAGGTCGTCATTCGTGGTCACTAGTCTCGCAGCTTCAGCTAGACGGGCCATTACCTCGAGGTAGTTCGTTCCCAGTGTATCCAGCCGCTTGACGAATCCTCTTGGGACTCCTTGCAAGAATATTGCTAGAAGCAGTAACGTGCGAGCAATAACTACCGGGTGTGAGGTTTGAGGAGGGAGTTGCAGCACTTCTTGTGGAGATGGCAAGCCCTTGTCCAGAAGGTTCGGATATGGCGAGCATACTACGCCGTGAAACAGCACCGAAGTGCTGTGGGACATACTTAAGAGCACTTCAAGCTCACGCTGCCTAGGCCATACTGCGACAAGACTGCGACGGATCCCATCATATCCGTCTCCCGTCCCGATGTGCGGTGTTGAGCCACACGGCGTAACTGCAGCCGAAATATGTGAGGCATCCTGCGACGGAGTCAGAAAGCGACGGGATGACCGTAGCAGGAGAACACTTACCAAGCGCGCCTGGTCGTCGTTCGCACAAATGATGTTCCTCATGCCAGATTTGGCCTTGGGTGGACCTGTGCTTGTTGTCCCCTCTGGTACCGGTAAGGCCGGCCGACCATTCGAGGCAACCACATCCACTGTCTCAGTTCCAGGCTCGTCCTCGTAGAACTCTTGACTGGTACAGTTGACCCGACGGCTCTTGCAGCCATCACAGACAGAGTCATGTGGTGCTGCGAATGTGCAGCGTATCTTTCGGCGTTTGCATTCCCAGCAGCTTTGGGTGCCGCGGCGGACTCTCCGGCGCTTGAGAACGTGTGGCATCGCGTCGCTGCAAGCATTGGTCGCAATATCTTCTTTGTGGGAGCTCCAATGGACAGTGTTGGAGATGACGGAAAGTTGAGAGCGACATGCTGATGATGTTCTTTTACGCCCGTTTGACGGCGAAGTCAGGGCAGCTACGGAAGATGCGCTAGGCCTATTCTAGAAGTGTCCAATACTCGGTTCCGAGCCCACGCAAGCTGTCTCGATTTAATGCCTGAATTCCTCTTATA